>CP125977.1:15986492-16412834 GCA_030063025.1 Avena longiglumis | reverse complement strand
CGGTGGTGGAGGTGGCGTCCGCATTGCTGGAGGCAGCCAAGGGGTACTTCTCCGGCGCCGCGTCACCGCCGCCGGCCCTGGCGCAGCAGCATGCCAGGAAAGCGACATAGCGTGGCAGTCTTCTTCGAGGCCGTCGCTTTGGAGTAACCGACGATGCGTGTAGTATACCGAGTTTTGCTTACTTGCTTCAGTTGATTTTGCGCTGTAATAGGGAGCACGTCTCGATGACATGGCAAAGAATTCAGTGTCTTAGATGAGTTGGAGTACTACTAATTAGGCTCTGTAACGAAGGGATTAAACTTATATTTTGCCTTGGAGTCGGTGAATTATCCTGTATTCTAACTGATATTCATATTCACAAGCTACTCCCTCTGTCTAAAAGTAACTGTCTTGGCTTTATCTAGATTTAAATATATGTAGAAATATTTTAATATACAGGTACATTCGAATCTAGACAAACTGAAGTCGGTTATTTCTAGATGGAGTGAGTAGTAAATACACAAGCCCGCAACATTGGGAAATTCATTCACTCCTCTATGAGATTAGATTAAACACGCGTCTACAATATATCTTAGTGTAGATGAAATGGGGGAGGGTCATTTATATAAAAGACATGTAGACGAAACATGCAAGTAAAATCGTTTTTTTATTTAAAAATGGAAAATCATTTTTTTGCATTTGAAGTCTGAATACTCTAGTTGCCAATTGTGTGTTTGCCATGCCAGGAGACGTCTCCGTGCAAAATCTTGGCACGTTTGGACGAGTCCATCACAAGATTGTCCATCGCCTAGCTCCATTGGCCTCAATTCCATGTACACTCATACAGGTAGCAAAATTTGCGAAGACTTACCTTTTTGTGTTTTCAAGGTTTATGATTTTTCATTGAAACCACATCACTTGCACCGGATGTTTTGAAGACTTTCCTAGTTCCATTGGCTTGAATTACACATGCTCTTGAAGATATCTTTGAAATATAACTGAATTATCGCAATTACTGAATTTCAAGACATACCTATATATAGTGCAGACATATATGATATGCATGCATTATCTTCTGCTAACAGGAGTTGTGTAAAATCCAGCGAAATTGTAAATTATATATCTTAAATAACGCTTATTTGAATCTAATGTTCCATTATCTCAACAACTCAGGGAGCACTATACTACATTATCTCGACAAAACTAATATCTAAATAAATTTTTACATAAAGTTTAAGCCATACGGTTGAAGACATAATTCAGGCAGATTTATAGTGATCAGCAGATTTAAAGACAAGACTTGGGTTTTAGTTCTCACTGGATCTGATCAACGGTCGACTCCTCTTGGAAATGCAGCCCCAACATCTTCATCCACTTCAGCCTATTCACCAATATTGGAAATCTCAAAAATAAGAATACCTCCTACTTTGTTTCTTCCTTGAAAAACATACTTAACATCGACAATTTCGATGAAATCCTTCTTCTTAAATTGCCACCATCGTAAGTGTGCCTTCCGACCAGAGCACCAAATTATCTCTTCGGTAAGCCCTTTTAAATGGTTATGTCTTGGGATCGACATACATATGCACATCTCACATGAAAATATAATCCTTTCTTCACCACCATCAAGTAATGTGGTCTATGGGTCCACTTGTATGACTATATGGTACTTAGTTTGATCAGAATAAGCATTTTCATAAACAAGAGGAGCAATACTTCTAGCGGCAAGATCTGAATATGGTGCACCAACATCGTCAACCATGCATAACAAACATTGCCACATGACGATCGTCGAGAACTTCTCCCAAAAATCTGCAGGCTGATGGGTGTGCTCAACTTGTCCGTACACCCCTCTCTTTTTTAACCACACTAATTTTTGGCAGAATGGACGAAAATAACCCTAAAAAATAACAATTTCACGAAATGAACTCCGGCCAGAAGATATTCACGGAACTAATCCTTTTTGCAACGCCATACAGCTGGCGCAAGACCTTGAAGAGCGGCGCCATTACGCTGGCCAAGACCTGCCAGCGTGGAGCCCCGCGAGCCCGGTCCCGCTAGTGCGGCGCCTTGTAGCATGGCGCCGCACTGTGTAGTGCGGCGCCGTTGCGCCTGGCGCCGCACTTTAGGTCTTGTACCAGCGCGGCGCCAGCCCTCCCCAGACCCAGCCCATTCCTCTCAGACGCACAGGAGCGCATGGCGGCTAGGGTTTCTTGGCCCCGCTGATTCCCCTCTCCAAAAACCCAAGATTTGCTGGATTTGTCCAAGGATCTTGCTCCCAATCCCTTCCCCATGTATCTCCTCTCAAATCCCTTGCTATTTGTCCAAAAATTTCTTGCTAATTTCCCCTTTTGTTCAAATTTCTGTGAAACCCTAGGTTCAATTAGATGTAGAGATTGAGATGAACCATTGCAATGCTTATTTGATATTTAGGTTTAGATATGGCATAGTACTCTTTGGTACAACTCTAGTTGGTCTATTTATCTTTGAAGTATATGTTAGGTGCTTTTTCATATTAGCAATTCCATATGGCTAGAGTAAGATGGAGATATGGTAGAACTCTAGTTGGTGTTTTGATTTATCTTACAATTATATGGTAGAACTCTAGTTGGTTGATTTAGCTTGCAATTCTAGATGCTAGAACTATAGGTAGAGTAGGATGAATATGTAGGATGTCTCTATAAGATGGACAAAATCTAGAACTATATGCTAGAACTATAAGATGGTTGATTTAGCTTGCAATTCTAGATGCTAGAACTATAAGATGGACATTTTGTAATTGTTCTTATTCTCTCTATTGTTTTGAATATGTAGGATGACTCTAAAACCCCTTCTAAACAATGCTCACTATGATGTTCAACACCGTGCCTACAAGATGTCGGAGAAGAGACAGGTACTAAAAACTTCAATGCAAGTCGAACAAGATGCCATGTTTGTTTAGATGGAAATCTAACATTTTGCCATTGTATGTTTGCAGGAGCTTCAACCCCTTCGAATTAGGTACCACGAGGTCTCGTCCGGCAAGATGCGTTATGATGCGCGGTACACTCCGTACATCCAGCAGCTAGGACTCCTCCCCTTTATCCACATGGTCACTCGGTCCACACCGGCCTTCAACCCTGCTGCGATCACCGCGCTTGTGGACCGATGGAGGCCGGAGACGCACACATTTCACCTTAGGACCGGTGAGACTACGGTCACTTTGCAGGACATGAGCATGATCCTGGAACTCCCAATCGAGGGAAACCCTGTGTGCATGTCCTCGGATTCAGACGGGTGGCGTGAGCAGATGGTCTCCCTTATAGGGAAGGATCCACCCGAGGCTATAAACAAGAAGGGGGAAAAACTGAGGGTCGCTGTCGGGGCTACTTTTACTTGGATCATCCAGAATTTCAAGATTTGCCCCGAGGATGCCGATGAGGAGACGATCAATACATACACTCGTGTGTATGTGCGGTACATTATCACGAGGACTCTGTTTCCTGACAGCAGTGGGGATCGTGCTTAGTGGCATTGGCTCAAGTTGCTGGTTTTTTTCGACTCTACCTTCAGTTGGGGTTCTGCGGCGTTGGCCTGGTTGTACCGTCAGGTAATGAGTTATTTACAAATGTTGTTGTATATTTCTGCACTATCTCAAAAAAAATTGTTCTTACCAAATGGTTGTTCACTTCATCTGCAGCTGGATGACGCTTGCCTTAGGAGCGCCGCCGATTCAGGGATTGGTGGTTGTTTGCTCCTTCTTTCGGTGTGGAGCTGGGAACGCTTCTCCATTGGACGGCCGAGATTGTTGTCATTCAATCCTTACATTGATAACGGCAACGACTACCTTCTTCCCACGGGCTTACAAGTGGGATGTGGTCTCCGAACCGCCAACGGACCATCGGAGGCGCATAAGAGGTACACCAACGAGTTTGACACGATCACCATGGATCAGGTAATTTCAGCGACGGCGGTCAATTATATGTCTTGAACTTGTAATCTTTGACCCTGACATGAGTGTGGTATGATGCAGGTGACGTGGGAGCCATACGGTCGAGGGGACCGCTTTGGTGTTCCGGAGGACTATCTCCTTAACCCTATTTGCCTCAGAGAATCTCGTCTGTGGCTAATGCGTTGCCCCATGGTGTGCATGTGGGCTGTTGAGTATCACCAGCCTCACCGTGTCATGACCCAGTTTGGGTTATTTCAGATTGTACCGCCTGAGTGGAAGGACACGGACATAGGGCTCCATAGGTAAGCTATTAACTGCCTTACCATGTGATGTGCTTATCATTCGCCAAATAACGCTTTTTGACTTGTTGTTGTGTGCAGCTTGGACAGGAAGAAGCAGAGGAAGGAGAAGGATTGGCCCAAGCTTCATAGGAAGCACCTTGAGAAATTCAGGAGGTGTGTGACCGAGGCTAGGAAAGCAAAAGGAGCACAGGATAGGCCCTTCAATCGGGATGCTCTCAACAACTACATCGCATGGTTCGTTGACAACGCGCGGGTGGAGATATACCCACGGTCATTTCGGGATTCGATCTTGGAGGAGCCATTGGTGTTTGATGAGCTTTCAACCGAACAATACAACATCATGGTCAGAGAAGGGCGACAAACAGAGTTTGCTCCCTTGGTCAACTTTGTGGTAAAGTGTGCCGAATAATATTTTTTCCGTCCTTCTCACACCTTGCATGGATAACTTACTAGTTTCTTGTCTATGACAGCGCGATCAGGTAAGGAAGTCCGCTGATGCATGCGAGGACGCTTTGGACACTTACCCTCGCGGAGAGAAGGGAGAGGGTCTGTTTCGTGAGTTCGTTAAGAAGCAGGGCCAACGGTTAAGGAGGTTGTCGAACTTGCTAGGTTGCCGTGACCCTGAGGTGGCAACACCGTCCGTGTCACGGTCCAACACGCCCGAAGGTGACAATTCTGGCGATCATCACTCCACATCCAAGGACCAGGCAAACACACCCGAGGTAGTACAACCATTGCATCCCCCACCCTCCCTTGCATTTCTCCTGAATTTGTCCTTACCAATCTTATTTTGTTGACAGCCGCAAGATGAGGAAAGCGTCCCCGACGATATGACATTGGGCAACTACACTCGCTACAAGGTACACGAGCGGTCCGACTACATGTTCAAGCCAAGGCAACCCAAGAAGCCTTACACACTCAACCCTTCCACGACCAAGACAAAGAAGCCCAAGAATCCATATCGCTTAGAGGTGGAGGATGAAGAGGAACCTAGGAGGAGGAAGATGCCCACGAGAAGGGGCCGAGGGGCGAAGACCACCCGTGGGAAGTAGAGTAGATGTTGCACTTTGTCTTGAATGGTTGTAGTCGTGAACTCAGTACTTATGGTTGTTGTCGTGAACTTGGATGTTGTAGTCGTGAACTCAGTACTTATGGTTGTAGTCGTGAACTCAGTACTTATGGTTGTTGCCGTGAACTTGGATATTGTCGTGAATGGTTGTCGTGAAATTGGATGTTGTTGTCGTGAACTTGGATGTTGTTGTCGTGAACTTGAATGGTTGTCGTGAACTTCAATGGTTGTTGTCTTTTTGGAACAAACATGCTCGAACAACATTGAACAAACCTGTTCGAAAACCAACTCAAACAGAACAACAGGAACAGACAGACACTAGTCAGGAAGGTGCGACGCCATGACGTCTAGCGCCGCACATGGTGCAAGATATCCCAGGAAACTTCTAAGTCAATGTGCGGCGCCGTCCGGTGTGGCGCCGCACATGCGCTAGAAAATAGACAGTTCTGTCTATTTTCTAGCGCATGTGCGACGCCATTACGGACAGCGCCGCACGGTGCGGCGCCACCAGGTTGCGTTACTGCGTGCGGCGCCGTCTAGCATGGCGTTAAGACATGCGCTAGAAAATAGACGAAGCTTCGCTTCATTTTCTAGCGCTTCGCATCTATTTTCTAGCGCATGTGCTGCGCCACACCGGACAGCGCCGCACGATACGGCGCCACCAGGCTGCGCGTTGCATGTGCGGCGCCGTCTAGCATGGCGCCGTACATGCGCTAGAAAATAGACAGAAGCTTCTGTCTATTTTCGAGCGCATGTGCGGCGCCACGCTGGACGGCGCCGCACGTGCAACGCCACCATGACTGGCGCCGCACTTTGAAGATGCTGCCACAGCTAGCTTTCAGCGTTTTTATTTTGAGGGAAAATGATCACACATCGTACAAAAAAGCCTAGAACATACAAGTTTGTTGACACATACGAAATAACACGAGTTTCTTGCCCTTAAAGTCTAGAACATACAAGTTCATGAAATAACAAGGTTCTCGAGCAAATCTTGACACATACAAGTCCATGACTCCCGGTTACATACTCAAAGTCTAGAACATAGGCCCTTTGGCGCGGCGATTCTCTTCCTCCTCTATCTTGCGGAGCTCGTCATTACGTTCCTTGCACTTCTTCGCCATCTCCTTTTGCCTCTTCCTCTCTTCCTCTCTTCCTCTTCCTTCTTCTTCTTCACCTCGTCCTCTTCGTCCTTCTTTTTTGCCAAGTCACGAGCAAGTTGAACTACCTCTTCGAATGTCTTCCTCCGCTTCTCTTCCTCAGCTTCCTTCCTCTTCCTCTCTTCCTCGGCCTCCTTCCTCTTCCTCTCTTCCTCAGCCTCCTTCCTCTTCGCCACCACCTCCATAGCATTCGCCCAGATCTTCGAGTAGTTCACACCTTCCCCATCATTGTCCTTGTTGGGTTGAGTCGCCATACCTATTATAAGAATAAAAGGGGCAAGTTAGTAAAGGATGCATTTAACCCAATAAACATGAATGATAGTAAAATATGCATAAATGTGAACATACCTACGAGCATACGGATTTGGTACGGCTAAGTAACCTATCATACTAGCGGGATTAAATCCACCACGCCCTCTTCCTCTTCGTAGCCCAAGTTGTCGACCTCTTTGTTGTCTAGGAGCTTGTTGGTTAGTCCTTGGTTGGCTACCACTTGGTTGGCTTGGAGCATGTTGGCTAGTCCTAGGTTGGCTACCACTTGGTTGGCTAGTCCTAGGTTGGCTACCACTTGGTTGGCTAGTCCTAGGTTGGCTTGGAGCTTGTTGGCTACCACTTGGTTGACTTGGAGCTTGTTGGCTACTACTTGGTTGGCTACTACTTCCTTGATTTCCTTTTGCTCTTTTCCTTTGAGAACACTTTCTTGCATTGTTCCCTTCACCATTGCATGTTCCACACCGGGCTCTCTCACGAGGCTCTTGGAATTGGTCGTTGCCCGTTTCCCGACCACCACCACGTCCCCATCCGTCCATGTCGCTCCTAAAACGCTTTGTCTTGCGTCTTCCACGTCCAACAACCTTCCATTTTGGATCAGGCCATAGTTGAATTCCATGGTACTCCGGCCATTGTGATTGGTCCAGGTATGGATGAAATCTAGGAGCCCATGTCTTCTTTGTAGTCTCAATAGAGAACTCAGCCTCTCGCACCGTGAGCGGATTATTGTAATCCAAATGTCGTATGCGAGACGCCATGAGCAAGTGCGAGCACGCAAGATGAAGCAATGATGGCCTTCCACATGTGCACTCACAGGTCTTGAGCGAGACCTTGAAAGCTCGGCCTCCGTGTTGGACACCATCAGCCGTTGTACCTCCGGGCTCCGTAACTTGGTAAATTAGCTCGTCATTGTCATATTCCGTGACAACTTGGGAATCCGCTTTCCTTGTCTGAAATTGCATCCAATCGTCAACCTTCAGAGGGAACTTGTATTTGTACTTGTTCTTGTTGTCCCCCGCAATATGTCGGTCCGTTTCATGTGAGTATTTCAGAAAATACCCATTCATCATGTCGAATGTATATCGGACTATTGCCGTGACGGGCAATGCACGGACACCTTTTAGCAACTTGTTAAATGCCTCTGCCATGTTGCTTGTCATTTGGCCATACCTCCGGCCACCGTCATCAAAAGCTCGTGCCCACTTTCCCATATGTTCAATGTTCCTATTGAGCCACTCGCGACCACCAGCATTGAGTTCTTTGTTGACTAGCAATTTGTTGTACAAGTTAGAGAAACGACGTTCCGTGAAAGCGAGGCAACAATCCTGTAGATCATCGGACAAATCCTTTCTCTTGCATGCCCTATAGAAGTTTGAACAAAAGTGTCTCATGCACCAACGATGGTGCAATGGAGCATGGCCGGGAATATCAATCATCACAGCATTGAGAATTCCTTGATGACGGTCAGAGATGACACATATCTCCCTTTGAGGGGTTAATATCTTGGTTCTCAAAAGATAGAAGAACCACTCCCAATTATCATTGCTTTCTGCCTCCACCAAAGCAAACGCCAAAGGAATCAACCGGTTGTTCGCGTCATTGGCTATTGCAATCAAGATAGTGCCTTTGAAATGTCCGGTCATAAAGGTGCCATCAACAGAGATGACCGGTCTACAATGTTCAAAAGCCCGGACACATTGCTCAAAACCCCAAAATGCACGGCCAAATACTCGCACGGTTTTCCCGTTTACAACCCTTGTCTTGTTCCCATAAGGTTCAACCACATGAACCATGCCGGGGTTAGCATTGGCCATCGCTAACAACAACCTTGGGATTCGGTTATAAGATTCCTCCCAATCACCGTACAACACCTTGAATGCGGATTGCTTAGCCTTCCATGCCTTCCCGTACTTCACCTCGTAGTGAAAGAGGGCTTTCACAAACTCTATAACCTGCTTGATGGTCATTATTGGAAACGACGCGATGTCATTGGAAAGCCTATAAGCGAGGAACTCGGAGGTGAGTTGCCGGTGCTCGTTATTCGCATCCTTCCCATCCAACACCGGGCCTCGGCACATGTGAGTTATTACGCAACTAGATATGTGCCAATCAGGACCTCCCTTGAATGGTCTTGCACGCACTATCCAAGGACATCCTTCCTCCTCGCACTTCACCGTGTAACGCTTCTTGATGTCCGAGTGCACGACCGTGTAAGGACGATGATGCTTCACCGAGAAGTCCTTTATCCATTGCTTAAATTCCAACAAGGTCCTAAACCTTGATCCTTTGCAAAAGCCACTATTCACTTCATTGCCATCCCGGTAAGAACTTGTCCTTGGTCCGAGCACAATGCCTTTGCCACCATCAACCGTGGCTTCATCCGCGAGACTGAGATCACGAAACAAAGGCACCCGATGGTCCCGACCCAATACGGTATGGTGGATTTCGGCCTCTCTAGCCGTGAACCCCTCCTCGTCAACTTCTTCTTCGGGACCATCATCATCCGAGTCCAATGCATAGCCTCGAGAATACGGGAGGTCATGGTCCATGTCATCTTGTGTGATATATTTCTCTAAATCTCCAATATTGTTGTCATGGAGTTCAACATCATCATTGTCATCTTCATCTTCACCCCCACAATCATCATCTTGGTGTCTTGAAATCGGGCTCAATGTTTGGGTCAAGGGAGGTTCACGCCTTAGCTCTTGGTCTACGGGTGGAGGACTCATAGTATGCAATGGGGATGCCATACGGTTTAAGTCCAAAGACAATGAAATACCAACTTTCTTGGTGGCAAATAGCTCAAGAGCCTTGTATAGTGATTCGGCCACCACCTCCTTGTATGCAAGCCAACGGGCCTCGGAGAAGATACGCATGGTCTTCCAACGGACATGCATTCCCAAGCCAACATTATGTCTTCCCTCCAACTCAATATCATCATTTGGGTCCATCCATTTCAATTCAATCCTCAATTGCTCCAAGAACTCGGCATATGTTTGAGTACGCTCAAACACCAAATCGAGCTCGTCCGGGTCCGGTTCTATGTTACCTCTCAAAAAAGCATCCTTGTCTACATGGTGAACATGAACAATTCTTGCCATGACTAACATAATCACAACAACAATACCATGGTCAACACACTCAATAGATACCCATGCTAACATTAACACAATACCAACCCATATGCCAATACAAGAACATTCTACCATGCATCTTACAAAACAAACTAGGGTTTACAAGATATGGACCAAAACAAGAAATTAATGGGTCAAATCAAAGATGAAGGGGAAGAATACCTCAAGGCACTTGGGGGGATCGAACTCCACGGAGAGAGGCTTCCGATTTGGACACTAGGAGGGAGAAGGTGGAGGGGGGAGAAGAGCTGCCGCCGCCGCCGCTGCAGCTCTTGTGTGTGCGAGAGGGAATGGGCTGGGTCTGGGGAGGGCTGGCGCCACGCTGGTACAAGACCTAAAGTGCGGCGCCAGGCGCAACGGCGCCGCACTGTAGTGCGGCGCCATGCTACAAGGCGCCGCACTAGCGGGACCGGGCCCGCGGGGCTCCACGCTGGTAGGTGCGCGGCGCCAGGCGTAATGGCGCCGCTCTTCAAGGTGCGGCGCCAGGCTATATGGCGTTGCAAAAAGGGTTAGTTCCGTGAATTTCTTTTGGCCGGAGTTCATTTCATGAAATTGTTATTTTTTACGGTTATTTTTGTCCATTCCGCCCTAATTTTTAGTTCAGTTTGGATCCCCAAGAAATCCTTATATGAAGCATATCAACCGGTTGTGAAGCAGACACAATCTCCTTGCAACTCAAAAATATTTTCACAACATGCGCCCACATGTAGCTCTCCAAGCCATATCTAGTCTAGCGATGTACTTATGGAATAATATTTTGAATTCATATAGGTCCTCTGAATCGTGCGTACTCCATATATTCGCAAAAAAGAGAAATTTTAGTTCATTATGTACTATTTTTGGACACTTAAACAACTAGTAACAATAGTAACACATAACAAAAAAATTACCACTATCTCCTCTCGCTGACGGTAGATTTCTCCCTTGAAGCCCCCTGCAATATTCGAGGTTTTGTTGAGGCTCTCTCACGCCGTCGTCTATGACTCCTCCGCCGATCTAGCTCTTCTCTTCATGAAGTTGCTCGGTGGTGCTTGGATACAAGACTTCTAGCTGACCTCCTAACTCTACCGGGTAGAAGATTTTGCCGTTGCTTCATTGGTGCGCGCAATGCTCGGAGCCTCGCACATCGAGCTGGCCTAGGACCATCACCGAACTCAAGTAGGCACCTACCTAGCCAGGCTAGATCATCTTGACCTCGCTAGAAATGTTGGGTGTTGTTGAGAGAGGAGAAAGAGGGATGCTTGCGCCACACCATGGTCGCCGCTGGAATTAGTGCCAGGGCTAGGGTTTCGAAAGTATAGAGTGGGATTTGCTGTCCCCAACAATTCCAGACGGGACTTAGACACGATGGCACTACCATAATGAATAATCCTAACAAACGGAACTAAACCGACTCCTTAACGAGGAATTCCATGGGGAAATTTAGTTTAGCCGATATTCACACAAACAACCCCTATCATGAATTGGCTTGATAGATTTTCGAATAGGAATGATTGCAAGGAACTTGGTCCTCTTGGAGTGCGAGCTCTCCAACTTGAGGACCATTGAAAGGATACGGATGTCACCTAGAGGGGGGTGAATAGGCGATTAAAACTTTTCCTAGAGTGGCTCAACAAAGGCGGAATAAAACTAGTGTTTACTTTGTTAAGAACAACCTAGAAACAACTAAGGTTCACCTATGTGCAGCAACAACTTATGCTAAGCAATACAAGCAACAATGTGATAGCAAGATATATATTACTTCAAGCACGAAGTCTATCACAATGTAAAGTGCATAAGTAAAGAGCTCGAGTATAGAGAAAACCGAGGCACGCGGGGACACCGATATTTTACCGAGTTCCTCCCAACATGGAGTACGTCTCATTTGGAGAGGGGGTGGTATCAAACCACCAACGCCACAAAAGGCCTCCCTTATTCTCCGGTGAATCTCACCCCAACGGGATCGATCCACGCTTCCACTATCGGTGCACTTGTCGGTGGCAACCGAAACCTCTCACAAGGTTGGGGCACTTCTCCACAACTTAATTGGAGGCTCCCAACAAACGGCACAAAAGGCCTCAACAAATGCCACCAAGGCCACAATGTTGTAGGGGTTCATAGCATGGAAAAAAATTCTACCGCATGAACACACAATCAAGATCCAATCTATGATCAAGCCAAGATATATCTACTATATTGTAGCAACGAGTCGATAGAATACTAACCCTCGAAGATCCAAAGCGGTTAACGAGAGAAGATTCTCGTGGATGATGTAGTCGTACACTTCCGATCTCAAGATCGCGTAGACGATCCTTCCGGCGTTGTGTTCCGGCAGCGCTTCCGCAGTCGGTCACACGTTCGGTACTCGATGAAGACCTTCCTCTCCCTTGTTCCAGCAGGCAGCGGAGGTTGTAGCACTCTCCTCGCGATTCTGGCAGCACGACGGCATGGTGTCGGAAGTATAGGGAAGATCTCGCAGGGCTTCGCCTTAAGCCGGAGCGAGTATGGTGGATGTATGAGAGAGGCCTTGGTGATCTAGGGTTTAGAGGCACCAAGGGGAGAGGTGTAGCCGGCGGCTAGGGTTTGGGGAAACCCTAGTCGGAAACTTGGGAGGACCCTAGGCATCGGTGACTTGGGAGGAGGCCGGCGGCTTGGGGCAAGGGTTTGAGGTGAGTTGGGTGTAGGGGAGAGGGGGCACCCCTGCCCCTTCTTTTATAGGTGGGAGGAAGGCGGCTAGGAGGAGGGAGTCCTCCTCCAACTCCTCCTCCTTGGCCGGCATGTGGAGGTAGTGGGACTTCCTCCCCAAGTAGGTTTCCTACTCTCCCTCCACCAAACAAACTTGTCGTTTGACTTTTTCAA
Source organism: Avena longiglumis (assembly GCA_030063025.1). Lineage (NCBI taxonomy): Eukaryota > Viridiplantae > Streptophyta > Magnoliopsida > Poales > Poaceae > Avena > Avena longiglumis. The sequence goes on along the minus strand of CP125977.1, from coordinate 16,400,154 downwards.
ATTGGCGTTTGACTTTTAAACTAGGATTTGATTTCTCCCTTTACTTTTTCCCAGCTAAGTGACCCAGTACATGATGCAACCATTCCACATTGTCATGACACATTCATGTACCCTTCCCCTCCGGAGTGCCGGACATTCCGGAACCTTCTAGAACATTCCCGATGAAAACACTGAAATCATTCCCTAACTCCAAAACATGACTTTCCTTATATGAATCTTATTCTCTGGACCATTCCGGATCTCCTCGTGATATCCTGGATCCCATCCGAGACTCCGAACAACATTCGGTCTCTTACTCAACATTCCATAACTACTCAACAACATTGAATCCTTAAGTGTGTCTCCCTACGGTTCGTGAATTATGCGGACATGACCGAGACAATTCTCCGATCAATAACCAATAGAGGAATCTAGAAATTCATATGGCTCCCACATATTTCTACGATTTATTTGCGATCGAATGAACCACTTACATACGATACCAATTTCCCTTTGTCTCACTATAGTTTACTTATCCGAGGTTTTGATCGTCGGTATCTCGGCATACCTAGTTCAACCTCGTTACTGATAAGTACTCTTTTATCGTTCCCGTGATATGTGATCCCTTGTGAGACAGTCACATGCTTGCAAGCTTATTGGATGACATTCCACCGAGAGGGCCCAGAGTATATCTATTCGTCATATGGATGGACAAATCCCACTCTTGATCCATGTGCCTCAACACATACTTTCCGAACACTCAATGCCACCTTTATAGCCACCCAGTTACGGTGTGGTGTTTGATGTCATCAAAGCATCCTTCCAGTGATGGTGATTAACATGATCTCATGGTCGAAGGAATTAGGTTACTATGTATCAGAAAGCTTATAGCAAATGAACTATATTAAATGACTTGATCTTTATGCTACGCTTAACTATAGGAGTATGTCCATCACATCATTCTCCTAATGATATGGCCCTGTTGTTAATAACATATTCTATGTTCATAATCAGGAAACCATGATCATATATTAACCAACAAGCTAGTTTAACAAGAGGCTTTACTAGGGACTCTTTTATGTTTACAAATCACACAAGTATTAATGTTTCCGGTTAATACAATTATAGCATGGTATGTAAACATTTATCATAAGTATGAAGATATGATAATAACCACTTTATTATTGCATCTTGGGCATATCTCCAACAGTCTCCCACTTGCACTAGAGTCAATAATCTAGTTTCAAACCTTTTGTGTATTCAACACCTATGGCTTTCCGGTGTTGTATGTACACGATTGCTAGTGGTCAACTAATCTCCGGATCTGACACTTCTAGGTCCGTGTGTAATTGCATGTCTTTGCGTCTCTACGCATCACTCATTCTCTAACGAGATGGCTTTGTATAAATTTGGTCCTTTGGTGAGACCTTTAGTCCTTTGGGGTTAAAACATGTTGATAATATTGTCGTACAATATATCTTCATAGTATTATCCCGCTGTGAACTACACCTAGTTTTATAACAAATTACTTGACACAAATGCCCTCTTTAGCTGCTATAATAGCAGTCATATACTCAGCCTTTTTTGTAGTATCTGTCACAATGTCTTAACTTTGGAACTCATCCAAATCCATTATGGAACTTACTTTCCATTACATTGTGCCACCCTTAGTTCATATTGAGATAAACTTAATTTGTACTTTGTGACAAAACTAGTATCAATGTAGTACTTTTACAATGAACTAACCATCTATTTGCCACTTCTACAAAATAATATACTCTTAGTTCTTCCAAAATATCATAAGAATATCCTTACTATCGTCCAATGATCATCTTATAAATCATTCTGGTATATGCTCATAACATTTAGAGCATAGGACATATCTGGATTTGTACATATCACAGTATGATTGATATAAATACTCTTTGTGATTTCATACATCAAGTATCAATCTATACTTGAATCTTTTTTTTCACTTACCAAGTGTCAATACACTTGAATATATCATCAATATTGAACTCATTCAATCCTTTCTGTGCGACAAGAATCTTTCTTGTAGTTTCTATATTGAACTCATTCAATACATCATCTATGTACTTTCAGCACAACCATATTAGCGTCTATTGATGCCAAATATTTGGGTTTTGCCTAAGTCTTTCATCGGGATGAAATTCTTAATATGTGTTAATAAAAGATACATCATTTCTAATCAACAATATGTCTTCCACATAATGTATTAGAAACATGTCTTAGTGCTCCCACTTAATTTCTTGCAAATGCAAGCATCTTCATCGTCTCCGACGAATTTAAACTCCTTTAACAGTTTCATCATAGTGACGATTCCAACTCCGCGATGCTTACTTCAACCATTACCATTGAAGTTTGCATATGCTTTTAGCATCCTTTGAATTAACAAAACCCTATGGACCGTGTTATGCACACGTCCTAGGTAACAATTCTATTAGAAGAACTTGTTTTGTTTATTCAACTACCACATAACAAAATTATATGTAGTGTTTGCTACATTAATCCGTCTAGACTAAATATCGCTATGAAAGATCAAACCTTGTCACAATCAACCTTTGAACATTGTTGTGAAATTTTTCCCAACATGTCGACTATTTCATAGATGTGAAACATCCATGTCTATTTCTTTATAGATCCAAACACGATTGTAAGGTCTTACACCTTTATCGAGGGTCCTTCAAGTTCAAATCTTGATTTCTCGTGTATGGAACTATCACGGATTTTATGGCTTCAAGCCATTTTACGGAGTCAGGGCCCATCATCGCTTCTTTGCATGTAGTCTGTTCATTATTTTCAAATAATGATTCAACCCTCAAATCTTGGTATTTGATTGTTTACCCGACCTACTTGGTTCAATAGAAACTTTGACCTCCGTAACCACAACTTTTGAGGCACGTGAGCCATGAGCATTGTTGCTGCCTCCGGAACACTTTTCGGCGCTGCGCAACTTTGCACATATAGCTAAGGTTCTTTTAACCTTATCAAAGTTCTATTGTCCTCCCATTTATCTTTTCATGAAAAATTCCTTCTCAAAGAAACTTGACGTTCTAAGCGACAAACATTTTTGTCTCTGATATTATGGAGGAATACTTAACAGTTATTCGAAATAACATACAAAGACAGGTTCATCCGACTTTGGTTGCAAACATCTTTCTTATGCATAGCATACCAATATTTAAAAAAGGACAATTTGGGTTTTATCCCAAACCATAACTTTATATGGTGTCATTTCAACGGATTATGATGGAGCTCTTTTCAGTGGAAATACGGTAGTCTCTAAAGCTTTTAATCTTTAAAATATAATGGCAGTTTTATGAATTACACCTTTGATCTTACCATGTCAAGCAAGGTTTAATTACATATCTCGAACACTCCATACTCTTATGGTGTTTCGGGAAATGCAAATCCACGGAACAATTCCTTAAATCTTAGGTGTTTATGTTAAACTTGTAACTCAAATATCTTCCTTTATGATCTTATCATAAACTATTTATATTCTTGTTACAATGATTTTGCACTTCATCTTGAAAGTCTTTGAACTTTTCAAATGTTTCATACTTCATCCTTATTAAGTAAATATTCATATATTCACTCAAATTTTCGGAGAAAGCATATGAATTTGAAATCCATCGCTCTTGACTACACATAATGGACTTCATACAACAATATGTACAAGTTCCAATAAGCTAGTCATTCGTTCCCTTTTGGCCTATGAACGAAGTTTTAATTATCTCTAGGAAAGTTTCACAAGCGTCATTTGATCAAAAATCAAAAGACTCCAAAATTCCATCCACATGGAGTTTCTTCATGTTTTCTTTCCAATATAATTTAAACGGCGATGTCACTTCCTAAGTGATCTTTCAATCAATTTGTCTTTCGACATTTTTAGCACTAGTTTTATGGATGTGATTTCTCCAATGAGATTTGTGAATCATCCATCTTTTATGGATTACGGCAACTATTTGAACAACCCTTTTGTTCTCATAATACCTGATAAAACAAATCTTGAAGGAAAGCTTTGATGTTTAACAAGCAGCACGCTAACCCTTTATTTGTTCTCGATGAACATCATCACATATTCTTTTGCTAGTTACTTAGGCCATTGTAGTTCATGAATTGTGTTGTTTCGTATGACGATTCACACCAACAAATTCAGTATCAAATACTTAAGAACCACCTTGTTTAATAAGCAAAGAATATATCCATAACATGTATATCGTCTATATACTTAAGCTGAACAATTCTAGTCTTTTCTTTTCTGCCATATATTTATGAGATTCTCTTTCAGTATTTCCTTTTCTGTTTGAAAGAATATATCAACATCAATAGTGGAGCCATATACATGACACATAGTCCAAAGCATGTATAGTAAAATACCAATGTCTTTGGACTTGCACTTTGAAGTAGATCACCATCATCAAAATTTTGGTGTTCTTTCAAATTTCATTCTTTAGTAATCTCTTGGTGTAGTAAACATTTTACCTACATCAAATATTCACCCTTATTATGGAATTATCCATGATCAAGCTACTTTTAGCTTGTAACAGTGAATCGCGAGTATAATGTTGCTCTCCAAAGCCTTTTGGAGGATTAGGACAACTAGTGTCTCCAACCTTTTGCAAATTCTCATTAAATATGAGAACATGACTTTTGCCATATTATACTCTATCATGTTGCAACCAAAACTTTGTTTCAGATATCACAATATCTTCCACACATCATGGTTTCTGAAAACAACTCTTTCAACTCCTAGATTACCTTGATATTGAAACTATCTTTCAAATATCAAGAATCATGGAGATAAACATGATACTTATATACTAACACTTGGAATTTTCACTCTTGATTTAATACCAATTATTAAACTTCATGGAGTAACCGGAACTTACAGAAAGTTTGCAATAGGACTTTTAAACTTTATATTAACACTTCAAAACAATACGATACCAGTTCGTAAAGTAACTAACCAGAATTCTATAGTTCTATCATCTTAATTAAAACTAAGCGCAAGGTGGTATACGGATTCCAATGACTACAACAACTATGCAAATTTACTTTGATTTAATTTATGATAAATAGTGTTCAACTTTTAATCATATTGTTGTTGAACTCCCACTGAAAACAATATCCCTCACATTGTTTTAGTGATCACACAAACCAAATCCACCACATCAAAACTGATCATCACGAGAGTTGATGTAGCTTCAACGACGAACAATCAACATGTTCATCATATCTACTATATGACTCATGCTTTACCTTTCGGTGATCCGTGTTCCGAGACCATGTCTGTACATGCTAGGCTCGTCAAGATCAAACCTTAGCTTCCGCATGAGCAAATCTGGCTTTCTCACGTTGTATACACTCGCAGAATCTAACACACCCGATCATCACGTGGTGCTTCGAAACAACGAGCTTTAGCAACGGTGCTTACTAAGGATGAACATTTAAAACTTGAAATTGTGTGCTTGAGGGATCATCTTATAATGCTACCGTCGTGAACTAAGCAATACAAGATGCATAAAAGGATTAACATCACATGCAATTCATAATATGTGATATGATATGGCCTTTCTTCTTGTGCTTCCGATCTCCATCTTCAAGCACGAACATGATCTCTATCATCACCGGCATTGCATCAAGGTCAATGACTCCGCTCCATGGTTGTCGTCCACCAGCTTCAACTATTACAACTACTTTGAATAGACACACGGGTCTTAACAGAATTTAAAGACAACCATATGGCTCCTGCCGGTTGCCAACTTACAATAAGGAACATTGCATACATCAAATATAATCATAATCATGGCCATATCACATTACAGCACACCCCTGCAAAACAAATTTAGACGCCTCTAATTTTCTTTGCATATTTTATGTGGTTTGGGGCTTTCAATAATTATCGTTCTAACTTACGAACAAGAACCACAACGTTGATACTAGTATTATCAATCACCCGTTGTAAATTGAATCTTAACTATGTTGGGAGAAACAGGCACCCGCAAAGCCACCTATGCAATACAGGTTGCATGTCAAGCGTGGAGCAAGTCTCATGAACGATGTCATGTAAGGTTAGCCCGGGCCGCTTCATCCCACCATCCCGCAAGATGCAAAGTACACAAGAAGCAATCGACAACAAAAGCATCAACACCCACAATGACCATTGTGTTCTACTCGTGCAACAGATCTACATATAGACACGACTCTGATACCACTGTAGGGGTTCGTAGCATGGAAAAAAAATTCTACCGCATGAACACACAATCAAGATCCAATCTATGATCAAGCCAAGATCTATCTACTAGATTGTAGCAACGAGTCAATAGAATACTAACCCTCGAAGATCCAAAGCGGTTAACGAGAGCATATTCTCGTGGATGATGTAGTCGTACACTTCCGATCTCAAGATCGCATAGACGATCCTTTCGGCGCTGCGTTCCGGCAGAGCTTCCGCAGTCAGTCACACGTTCGGTACTCGATGAAGAACTTCCTCTCGCTTGTTCCAGCAGGCAGCGGAGGTTGTAGCACTCTTCTCGCGATTCCGGCAGCACGACGGCGTGGTGTCGGAAGTAGATGGGAGATCTCGCAGGGCTTCGCCTTAAGCCGGAGCGAGTATGGTGGAGTATGAGAGAGGCCTTGGTGATCTAGGGTTTAGAGGCACCAAGGGGAGAGGTGTAGCCGGCGGCTAGGGTTTGGGGAAACCCTAGTCGGCGACTTGGGAGGACCCTAGGCGCGGCGACTTGGGAGGAGGCCGGCGGCTTAGGGCTAGGGTTTGAGGTGAGTTGGGTGTAGGGGAGAGGGGGCACCCTGCCCCTTCTTTTATAGGTGGGAGGGAGGCGGCTAGGAGGAGGGAGTCCTCCTCCAACTCCTCCTCCTTGGCCGGCGGGTGGAGGGAGTGGGACTTCCTCCCCAAGTAGGTTTCCTACTCTCCCTCCACCAAACAAACTTGCCGTTTGACTTTTTCAAATTGGCGTCTGACTTTCAAACTAGAATTTAATTTCTCCCTTTATTTTTGCCCAGCCAAGTGACCTAGTACATGATGCAACCATTCCACATTGTCATGACACATTCATGTACCCTTCCCCTCCGGAGTGCCGGACATTCCGGAACCTTCTAGAACATTCCCGATGAAAACACCGGAATCATTCCCTAACTCCAAAACAGGACTTTCCTTATATGAATCTTATTCTCCGGACCATTCCAGATCTCCTCGTGATATCCCGGATCCCATCCGAAACTCCGAACAACATTCGGTCTCTTACTCATCATTCCATAACTACTCAACAACATCGAATCCTTAAGTGTGTCTCCCTACGGTTCGTGAATTATGCGAACATGACCGAGACACTTCTCCGATCAATAACCAATAGAGGAATCTGGAAATTCATATGGCTCCCACATATTTCTACGATTTCTTTGCGATCGAATGAACCACTTACATACGATGCCAATTTCCCTTTATCTCACGATAGTTTACTTATCCGAGGTTTTGATCGTCGGTATCTCTGCATACCTAGTTCAACCTCGTTACTGATAAGTACTCTTTTATCGTTCCCATGATATGTGATACCTTGTGAGCCAGTCACATGCTTGCAAGCTAATTGGATGACATTCCACCGAGAGGGCCCAGACTATATCTATCCGTCATATGGATGGACAAATCCCACTCTTGATCCATGTGCCTCAACACATACTTTCCGAACACTCAATGCCACCTTTATAGCCACACAGTTACGGTGTGGTGTTTGATGTCATCAAAGCATCCTTCCAGTGATGGTGATTAACATGATCTCATGGTCGAAGGAATTAGATTACTATGTATCAGAAAGCTTATAGCAAATGAACTATATTAAATGACTTGACCTTTATGCTACGCTTAACTATAGGAGTATGTCCATCACATCATTTTCCTAATGATATGAACCTATTGTTAATAACATCTTCTATGTTCATGATCAGGAAACCATGATCATATATTAACCAACAAGCTAGTTTAACAAGAGGCTTTACTAGGGGCTCTTTTATGTTTACAAATCACACAAGTATTAATGTTTCCGGTTAATACAATTATAGCATGGTATGTAAACATTTATCATAAGTATGAAGATATGATAATAACCACTTTATTATTGCCTCTTGGGCATATCTCCAACAAATGCCACCAAGGCCACAAAACCGTCTAGGGTTCCAAGAACCCAAGAGGGACAAGCTCCAATGAGAACTCAAACCAAATCCTCCGAGGAGAACTCAAACTGATGCACCAAATGCAAATGGCAAGAACACCACAAAGATGCTCAAATCCCTCACTCTCAAGTTCCAACAAAGCTACTAAAGCTATTGGGGGAACAAGAGAGGAAGAATCGAAGAGAGACACAAAATCCCCCAAAATCTAGATCCCCAAAGATGCACTCACAAAGAGATGAATCGGTTAGGTCAAAACGTGGGTCTAGATATCCTCTCTCTTCCACTCAAATATGGGCAAGAATCATCGGAGGGAAAATATTAGGCAACCTTCAAGATCTAGAGCAAGTGTGGAAAAGTTTAGCCTAATAGATAAGAGAGGAGCAATCTAAACTCAAAACGGGAAAAGCCTTAAATAGGGCCGCAAAAATATGGCCGTTGGGGCTATTTTTCGGAACGGCCCGGTACTAGCGGATTTAACCGATAGTATCGCACGCTCCACAAAAAAAGCAGCAGAGCGGCAGCGGGATGGGGCCTGTGGCCGTACGTGCGCGCAGCGAGGCAAGTAAGCCAGCGAGAGCAGCAAGCGGGCGCATGGCAGGGTGGGGCCAACGCGAGGCGATGAGCAACGAAATGGCGCGCGCATGGCAGCAGATAGCGATGCGAGGTGGGGCAAGCAACAGCACAAATACAAGCGGTCAATTTGGGCAGAGCGAAGCGAAGGCGTGCGCTGCGCTAAGGGCCCAGCAGATGCAGGGGCGGGAGTCAACGCGAGCGGGGCGATTGGGATTGGGCGAGGCTGCAGGCACGGCGTGCGCATGCGGCAGCGTGCGATGCGGGGCCAGGCGGGCAGGCGCGGCGGTCCAAGCGAGGCAAGCGAGCGTGCATGGTGGAGACAGCGAAGCGACGGGCTGGAGTGGATCAGATCTACCTGGGCCGGCCGGTAGAACCGGCCCACCCGGGCGGTAGTACCTGGCCGGTCCGGTAGTGCGGGCTGCAGGGGCCGGGCCAGACAGTAGATGAGTGGGCTGGAACAAGCGCGTCCGGTACTGGACCCGGTAGTACCGGACGGTCCAGAAAATATCTTTTTCTTTTCTTTTAGAGAATTGAATTGGCAAATATTCAAACGCTCATAACTTTTGATTGGTGACTCCGATTGACCCGATTCCAATTGCGTTGATAGATGACAACAAGGGCTTTCCAATAAAAAGTGGAAATATTGGTTATCACCAAGTGAGAATGTATCAAGTAATATAATGTGAGATACCTCACTTGGTGAGACACCGGAAAACCACCATAAATCAAAATCGCAACAAGATACATATGGGAGATCCGATTTTGATGAACAAGAGCTTGTTATGGAGATTACCACAAGCTCTATATCCTCACATGGATAAGACCAAATAACAACCAAATACGATGATGCAAGTATGCAAAGGTTTGAGCTCTCTCCGAACGATGTGACCGAATTACTCATACGAGAGCCCCTCTTGATAGTACGGTTATCTATCCTAAACCCGGTCTCACACATATAACGTGAGACCGGCAAAAGGGAAAACCTATCAAGATTATACCTTTGTCTTGAGTATTCCACTTGAACTCGATGTAGATGTTCTTGCCCTTCTCAAGATGGAACGCCTTTCTTAATTCCTCATCATCGACCTCGCATATTGAGCTTGCACAACATATCTTCTTTGCATTTCATCGACCTTAAAGCCAACACATTCTCCAAGCGATGTCAATGGACAAATCCTACAAGTATAACTTAATACACACATTAGTCCATAAAAATTATCATTAATTACCAAAACCACACATGGGGGCCCAACATGTTTTTTCAACCATAAACTAATTACCCCTGCGGAGCCTAATAGCACTCGTGTTGAGCGGCGGGACGTAGGCCCTCACCTTGGGAAGAGTGGGGGCTTGGGGGACAATGTCTGTCCAATGGACGGCTGTATGTTTCAATTTTGAAAATGTCCGAATTTAAGAAAATGTTTAGATTTTGATGATGTCTATATTTGAAAAAAGTTGTAAAATTGAAGATAATTCAGGTCTAAGATATTCAATTTTTTTAAAAAAAATATAATCAGAAAAAAGAAAGCATAATAAAAAAACACGGAACACTACCTGTTATTTGGGCCGCATTGGCGTGATCTACGAAAAACCCCGCTTGAGCATTGCATGTTAGTGTATGTTTAAGGCGTCAAGTAGGAGCTCCCGATCGTGGGGGGAGGTGCCGGTCCAATGGACGGCAGTATGGGCTGCGGCAGGCCGAACTATGCATGGTGTGGGTTTTCCCACCCGGGAGGGGAGGAGGTGCTGGCCGAATAGCGACGCCGACTTCCATACGGGGTCGGCTTACCAGTTTCCGCTTTCCGGCCGACGATTCCGAGTCAGAAACGAAGACGAGCAGGACATGTATATATACGTGCACGCGCGGCCGCAAACTAAGCATTGCACGACAAGCGAGAAACTCAGAGCTATCGCGTTAGAAGCTAGAGCAACAAGAAGCCGAAGCAAAGCGAAGCAGATGGCCGCCGGCATGGAGCGGTTCGTGGCCACGATGGTGTACTGCGAGGCGCCGTTCGACGGCACCATGGCCCCCGCGGTTCCCGCCAGCGACGACGACAAGCGCAACGGAAGCACAGCGGCGGAGGTGGCGTCCGCGTTGCTGGAGGCGGCCAAGGGGTACTTCTCCGGCGCAGTGCCAACGCCGCCGGCTCCGGCGCAGAAGCATGCCAGGGACAGCGACAGCGTGGCAGTCTTCTTCGAGGCCGTCGCTTTGGAGTAACCGATGATGCCTGTACCGAGTTCTGCTTACTTGCCTCGGTTGATTTTGCGCTGTAATAGGGAGCACGTCTCGATGACATGGCAAAGAGTTCAGTGCTTTTTTAGATGAAAAATTGAGTGTTTCAGAGAGTTGGAGTACTAGTACTAATTAGGCTCTGGAACGAAGGGATTAAACTTATATTGTGCCTTGGAGAATTCGGTTGTATCATCCTGCTTTTTTTACTATTATCCTGATATTCAGATTCACAAGCTAGTAAATACACAAGCCCACAACATTGGGGATTTCATTCACTCCTCTACATGATTAGGTTTTTTTTTTTAAATCAGATCCCTTCTTTATTAATCAATAATGTTTGGTACTCTCTCCATACCGATTTATTGCACTAACACGGAGTCTAAAAAATACGTTTGACTATAAATTTGACCAATAAAATATGAATCATATGTCATAAAAAATATATTATTGGAAAGAGCTTTTAAATATCAATTAAATGGTAATTTTTGTAACATATAACTAATGTTTTATTGATAAATTTTATGTCAAACTGCTTTCTTGAACTCCGTGTTAGCCCAATAAACCGGTATGGAGGTAGTACAAGAGTTGGATCAGGTGTCAGGCCTAACCAGATATGCCGACCTGACTCTAAACTTAGTGAACTTCTAGCTAAATTATAAGCTTCCACATTTGAAAATCTCTTCTCGTGCACTTCCACATTTGAAGATCCCATCTCGTGCACTACTACAGGCTACAGCAGCCTCAAAATGGCGTCTTCTCTCCTCTATCTTATTAATGATTGTGACATAAGATGACAGACTCCCCTCATCACCCAGGCAGTCGGTCTTCTGCCAGCGCCAGCCCTTCAGAACAAACAAACGCCTCAAGTGTTGCCGGATCAACAATACCATCAATCGCTCTCGCTGAGGCACCTAGAAAAACTCCAGCCTCATCTCGGCAGACGGCAGAAACAGCCCCAAAGCTCTCGTTTTAGAAACAGCAGTATCCACGTTTACCTTGCACATAGAGCTCGGAGGGGCAATCCACCGAGGCGGTCGAGGATTCCCAGCAGCATTACGAGGCTGTTGATCATGTTAACAATACAATACATGTCTAGTCTTTTTCATCAGTTCGGACTTTTGGTTTAGATGACTAGTGTATCAATTTAATATGGTATCAGAGCCAAGAGGTCTCAAGTTCAAGACCCTACTCACGCAGTTTATAAAAAAAAAAGATTATGCGGTCTACACCGAACCCATGCTAAGGACTAAAATAGCCTAGACGTGAGAGAGAGTGTTAGCACAGTTGTTCGTTGCTATATGTTCGATTAACTCCTCATCCATCAGAGCCCAAATGCTACTGGCCATACTGCAATCAAGCAGGGAGTGGCGCCAAGAATCCATGGGCGCGTGACACAATGCACAAACGCTCGAGTCCGACATATGGCGTCGATGCAGTGTTGTTCCTGTAGGCAGGGATGGATGCGATAACCGCCAAAGAAAGACTCGAACCTTAGAAGGGACATTTGTCTTCCAAAGAGAAGACCAGCTTCCTTGCTCATTGTTCGAGCTGGAGCTCGCTCGCCCCTCGAGCCAAGCTAGCTTCCCTAACCTTCTTTGTTCTTACTAGCATCCGATAAGCTGTCCGTATAGAAAACTTGCCCAGTTTCTCAAAATGCCAAGCCCATACATCGTCGTCAGTTCCAATGGGGATCGACCAGATCACCTCCACATCCATTGGTAAGAAGTGTGTCTCGAGAAGCGGAGTTTTCCAGGATTTGCTAGTATGATCAATCAACTCAGACACGAGGACCGGAGGTGTATCTTGTTTTGCTACAAACGTCTGCAATCTCAGGTCCCCTGGAAACCAGTTGTCCCTCCAAATATTTGTATCACGGCCATTTCGAATCCTCCTTATTAACCCTAGCTGGAGCACTTATGTGCCTTCATGAATGGCCTGCCAAATTTGAGACAGTCTAGCTCCCAGCTCAGACTGTAGAATATCAGATGTAGGAAAGTATACAACCTTTAATACCCTTGCACTTAAAGTGTTCGGACATGTAAGGAGACTCTAGGCATGTCGTGTCAACAGGGCCAAATTGAAGAGCTCCATATCCCTGAAACCTAGACCTCCATCACAATTTGGTTGTGTCATATATAGCCTCCCAAGAAAACCAATGGGGTTTCTTCTTTCCTTCCTTTGATCCCCACCAAAACCCTCTTATAATTGAGTTGATATGTTGGCACAATCCTCTTGGCAGCTTGAAACAGGACATATCAAACATAGCAATTGCTTGCACCACATATTTGATCAACACCCCTTCACCTACAACCGAAAGGATTATCTCTATCCAACCAAGGATATTCTTCCAGATCTTGTCCTTTATGTACTTGATTAGGTGAAACACGCGTCTACAATACTATTTTAAGATCCCTGTGGATCTATCTACTAGAACACATACAGTATTGGATATTGGAATTGTATTAAGCTCGATCCTCCCAACCACCCCGACCAAAGTTCGTGTATCTACGGTCTTACCATCCATTCCTTTTGTTCCCAGCCAACCCTCTATCTAGTAGCTAACACCCTTAAATAGGGGATGTGCTATATTCCGCTTCAAGGCGGAGCAGGCGCGCGTGCCGCATGAAGACGCGGGGTAAGTGGGCCGGCCCATATGACAAGATTTTCTTTTTGTATTCTTTTTTTTGTATTTTTATTTAAACTCTAAACATTCTCCATAATTATGATTTAAGAATTGTGTAGATTTTTGAGTGTTGGTGAAGATTTTTTTAATACCATGAGCAAATTTTCAAAAAAAAAATCATGAACAAAAATTTGAAAATTATGAACCAATTCCGAAAATTGTGAATCAATTTCAAAAAAGGCATGAACCATTTTAGAAAATCATAAACCAATTTAGAAAAACATGAACCAATTTTAGAAAAATCATGAACAAATTTCAAAAACCATGAACCAAAAATTAAAAATACGAACAAAATTGCAAAAATCATGAACCCAATTCAAAAATCATGAACCAAATTTCAAATTAATGAACCAATTTTAAAAATCATGAACCGAAATTCAAAAAAACATATTTTTTCAAAAGATAATAAACAGCTTTAAAAATTGATGTTTCTTAAAAACGTAAACAAAAATAAAATAAAAAAGAAACAAAAAACAAAACAGAAAAAATAGAAAAAATAAAACAGATAAAAATAAAAGAAAAAAATCCTAACGCTAATTGGGCCAGCCCATCCGGGCTTGCTCCCACCCGTGCCGCCCGCGGGCGGCAAATACCATTTCTGTTAAATAGCACTCAAGACGTCACTCATTGTTTGCAAGGCCCACCATTGGTCCATACATTGCGTGCAAGCCAACTAGGAGGCCGAATATTCATCTTAGGCCTTGAATGATCTTCCTTGTCGCCCTTTAGCTTGCTCGCGGTAGCATTTCGGTTGTTGATATTTCCCCGTTCTTGAATTCCTGCTTCCCCCCCCCCCCAAGTAGAAGAAAAAGGAAAATATTGTTGCGGTGGATTGAAATCTTCCCAAATAGCCATATTTTCCTTAGCACCACTCCATTGAATCAAGACTTGCGGAATTGAGCGCAAGCCTTGCTGTAGAACACTCCGCTGCAACACACGAACATGAACCTGGTACAAGGAATCAGGGGAAGGTAATTGCAACAGTACCTGTTGTCCAGGACTCAAGCACGGCTTGAGTTTTTTTTTCATACAATCCCCCAAAAAGAGGGATCGGGTTCCATTATCATCAGACAACGGAACAACAACCACAAACACACAAACGTAGTACTGACCCACCTAGGGGGTCAAAACGACTTAAGGAATCCATATTACAAACCAAGCAAACTAAACAGACAAAAGGGAGAAGGCTGGAGACGCAAGAACACCGCCCTCAGGCTAGTGGGGAACAGTATTATCAAACACAACGAGAAGCTATCAGACCAAGCGAAGAAAGCCACGTGAGACGCCAACACAACCTTCTCACAGACCAGCTCTTCAGGTTCTCCTTCTTTTCTCCCGCCCCCTTTCCAGTTCCGGAGCTTCATGAGTACGATCTTCAGGGATTGCTGGTAGTCCCAGAAAAGGAACATGAGCCACATCCATAGCTTCCGCATCAGCCAGCGCATTCTGTTGCAGAGTATCATATCCAGCTTGCAACACCGCCCGGTCTTCCTCCCCATGTAGCCCTGCCCAATAACGAATGAACACACAGGCATATATAACCAAATCAACAGGCGAATTAATAAGTTTTTTTTCAAAAAAAGCCCTATTCCTGAGCTTCCAAATAGCCCAACAAATTGCCGCCACCACCGTAATCTGCACATTCCTGCTGACGCCCACAAACTGTGAAGCCCACCAAAAGTACTGAGAAAAGGACCCAGGCCTATTCGCAGCACCAATATCTCTGGCAACCACCCCCCAAACGTATCTGGCTGCCACACAAGAAAAGAACAAATGCCCAAAGTTTTCATCCTCACTACAAAATCTACAAGTAAAATCTCCTACCCAATTCTTCTTCCTTATGTTATCTTTGGTGAGAATAGCATTGTGCCAGATAAGCCACAACCAAATTTTAATCTTCAGGGGAATTTTAGCTTTCCACAGATGTTTGAAACTTCTATCAATCCCTACATTCGACAAATGTGTGTACATCGACTTAACAGAAAACTTGCTAGATTTATTCCACATCCACACTGGCCTGTCTTTTTCCTGATTCAAACTCACCCCAGACAACAGTTTTTTCAATTGTTCCTGATGATTCAACCCATCATAATCCAACCACCTTTTTCTTGCCATATCAGCCACAGTGATCGTTTGATTCTGGCAAATATCAAACAAGTCAGGGAACTTATCCTTCAAAGGCATATCCAGACACCAAGCATCATGCCAGAAATCAGTCAACTCCCCATTACCAATTTTCATTTTCCTACCAGCCAAATAAAGATCCCTAATCTTAATAAAATCATTCCAACAGGGAGAATCATTCTGCCTGTGTTTCACATCACTGATCCCTCCTCTCTTCAAATACTTCTTTCTCACAAAAACTTGCAATGGACCTTCCTCAGCTTCAAGGCGCCACCACCACTAACAAAGCAAGCAAATGTTAAAAGGTCTAATGTTTTTAATCCCCAGTCCTCCTTTTTTCATGGGTCTACACACATATTTCCATTTAACCAGATGATATTTTCTTTTTCCCACCTTCCCATACCAAAAGAAGGCTCTAGTTTGTTTCTCAATTTCTTCCATATTTGATTTATGTAGAAGAAACATAGTCATGGGATAAACAGCCACACTGGAAACACAAGCAGTGATTTTAACATGCCTCCCTCCCAGAGATAAAGCACCCCCCGTCCATCCATCTAACTTTTTCTTCAACCTATCTCCAATAAAACTCATCTCAGCCACTATGCATCTCCTGCTACAAACCGGCAACCCTAAATATTTAATTGGCCAACTACCTTTCTGACAGTTGAACATTTCAGCATAATTGGAAAGTTTCTCCTCATCATCCAACACCATCATCACCTCACTCTTCTCAAAATTAATCTTGAGACCAGACATGGATTCAAACAAATACAACAGCAACTTCAAGTTTCTAGCCCCCTCTGGATCATCTTTAATAAAAAGGATGGTATCATCAGCATATTTCAAAATAGCAATCCCTTTATCAAACAGATTATCAGCCAACCACAGAACCCACCAGCTGTGCATTAAGCACCATCTTAGCCAAACATTCTACCAAATTGAATAAGAATGGAGAAAAGGATCTCCTTGTCCGACCCCTTTATAACTGCCAAAGTAAGGGCGGTTCCCCATTCACTTTAACACCGAGAGTACCACGAGCCACAAGACTTTTTAACCAAATCATCCAATCCTCATCGAAACCTTTCGCCTACAACAAGAAAAAAATACCAATTGACCTTGTCATAAGCTTTCTCAAAGTCAATTTTCAACACCACACCCTGCTGCTTCTGGCTTTTCGATTCTTTCAAGATCTCATGTAACAAAATCACTCCATTTGCAATAAACCTCCCTTTAATAAAAGCAGTCTGACATGTGTTAATTAATTTCCCCATTACAGGCTCAGTTCTAACTGTCAGAGTCTTAGTAAAAATCTTAAACAACACTTGGAGCAGACAAATAGGTCTATATTTCTGGATTCTATCAGCATCATCACCTTTGGGAAACAGAGTAATCACCCCATAGTTAATGCTCCTCAAATCAATCTTATGAGCAAAAAAATCTTCAAACACAGCCATAACATCTGTTTTTATAATCATCCAACAATGTTGATAGAATTCAATAGGAATCCCATCAGGGCCAACAGCTTTATTTTTCTCCATCTGATCAATAACCTCCTTAACCTCTTTCTCAGTAAATGGTACCCCCATCTTTTCCCTATCCTCATCATTAAGCTTCTCCCAATCTTGCCAATTGTCATCTGCAAGCCTAATAGAGAACCCACCAACAGGACCAAACAAAGTTTTATATTAATTAGTGGCATGCTGCAGGAGATCATGAGTCCCATGAATCTCATTCTCCCCATCTTTCATAGAAAAGATCATTTTCTTTCTTCTCACCCCATTAGCAATCCTGTGAAAATACTCAGTGTTATTATCACCTTTTAGCAACCAATTATCCCTCGATCTCTGCTGCCAAAATCTCTCCTCATTCTCATACACCTCTAGCAATTCTTTCTGAATAACTGCTTTTCGTTTAAGTTGTCCAGCAGTAAGCAAAATCAGCTCCTCAATTCTTTCCAATTCCTGGAGCTCCTCCACCAATCTCTTCTTCTTTTTTTATCCTCACCCCTTATATGAGCACCCCATCCTTTCTGACATTCTTAAGTTTCTTCTGCAGCCTATCAAGACTGTTTTTACCATTCACACGTTTTTTCCAAACTTTCTCCACCCTGATCAAAAAATCATCACACTGTAACCAGCTTTTTTCAAATCTGAATTCCCCACCACCCTTTTCATGCCCTTCCATAGTATCCAGAATCAAAGGACTATGATCAGAAACTTTTCTAGACAACTTGTGCACTGTAGTAAGAGGAAACAGCTTCTCCCATTCCTTACAAACTAATATTCTATCCAACTTCTCCAAAGTAGGATTTTTCTGGTTGTTGGACTATGTAAACTGCCCTCCAGACATGAGAATCTCCCTTAAACCATATGCATTAATAATCGAATTAAACATGTTCCCCCACCTATTTAAAGAATGACCCTTATTTTTCTCAGAAGCACACCTAATCACATTAAAATCACCATCCACCAAAAAAGAAATAGATTGATCCTGACAAACATCAACTAACTCTAATAAAAACTCCTCTTTATTCTCCTCTTGAGCAGCCCCATATACTACCACCAAATGCCACTGAATTTGTTTCAAAACATCAAACACCTTCATCTTAACATGGAATCTGCCCACAGACACATCAAGCTGAGTCAGTTTAGAGGAACGTAGGCCCCCCAAAATGCCCCCAGATCTTCCCACAAAAGGCAGCCAACTCCAATAGAATTGATTCATAGGATCAATTCTCCTAAAAAATCATCAGAATAATCCTTCTTAATAGTTTCTTGCAAATCAATAAAATCCACTCTCTCCTGTCTCAACAAATTATTCAAATAAGCACTCACACCCTTCTTCCCCACACCTCTAATATTCAAATTAACACCTATCATAATACAGATTTTCTCTCTCTTGTTCCAGTCACAACACCACTCATAGGGTGATAGTTGTGAACCTTCACAGCAGCAGCTTTTAACTTTCTCTCCTTCATACCAGAACCAGCTCTCAACTTTTTCTTTTTTTCCCTAGAAACCACAGGAGTAAAATCCTCCTCATCATTACTATCACCCTTCCAGTCCAAAAACAAGACCTCATTCAAATCAACCTCAACCTCATTCTCTACCTGTCTCCTATCCTGCAAACTATGCCTAGCAATTTCTAATTCTTTCAGGGAATTAATATGATCCAAAGATATAGAAGAAGCATCTATCCCCATCTCCAAAGCTCTATGCATAATGATATCATCATCCAAAGCAGCAAAAGAATTATGTAAAGTTAAATTTGTACCTGATAAATCTCTAGGAGGTTGTTGAGCCAAATGCCTTCCAGCCATGTTTCTAGCCCCACCTTGATCAGCCACCCTTGAACTCATCCTTATAACTTGTTCTTCTACACCAGCCACATGCTTAGACTGAGAACCCACACTTTCCTGAGTAGAAACATCAGGTTGAGACAGGTCAACAGCCACCACTTCCTGGTCTTGATTGACAACCTCCATATCTTGAGCTCCCTCCATCACAAACCCCCATCAATCCCTTTTTTCCACTATCAGAAGAAGAGCCAAAGGATTCATCAGTAGACACATTGTCATCCTTTGTCTGGGCACCCTCATCCTGTTCTTCTTCATCTTCCAACAAATGACCATATTGCTTCCTGAGCTCATAATATTTATCACTGCTCCTATCCTTCACAAACCCCTGATAAAGTTATCAAACCTCCGAGGACTAGCAGCAACCTCAATACTGGGTTCTTTAACCAAGGTAGATGATAAATCCTGGATGACTTCCATGTGAACATCACCCAACCCACCACTATCTGACACAGCCTCCTGAATACCAACTTGCAGTCCCACATCAGTTGTTCTGGTTTGAGTAACTGTCCCACCACCATTGTCACCTTCCACATTCTCTCTGATAACTATCCCTCTTGAACGACCATCACCTCCAGAGCTAGCCCAAATGTTAGCCATTTTGGTCCCAAAAGAAACCCCCCTAGAATCCTCCTGCTCCACCACAACCTGTTTACCCTTGTCCATCCCAGCTCCACTAGCATCACCACCACCATGTTGGCGACCCTCAACAACCCCACCACTACCTGCACCAGGTCCAGTCCTTTGCCCACTATTTCCATCAGCCCTCCTATGCTCAGCTTCCTCCTCAGTCCTCTTATCCAGCACATTATCACCATCATGTCCATCAATACCCATAGAAGAAGGCAAGGTGGGCACAGCATCAGGAGCAAAAATCTCCCTAGTGTATTTGAATTCATAAATTCCTCCCTGCATCTCCCCCCTTCTGGTATTAGGAACCAGAGATACATCCAGACAAGCAATCTTCACCCTCACATAAGACAAATTCCTCAAACTGTTCCTGTCCAGGGCCAAAGGCTTGCCCACCAAAGAAGCAACATAGAAAACAGTTGATTTCTCCCTGTATTTCATAGGAATACCAACAATCCTAAACCAGGCCTCCTCCAACCATTCAACAGGTTCCAGGTCCCCATTCCACTTAGACAATTGGATAACAGCATCAGGAATTGTTTTCATAAACACCTTCCCAAAGTGGAAATCATCAATGGATCTCGGAAGGAAATCTCATCAAAAATTCCACATCATTAATAGGCCTAGCATTAAATCTCCACCCAGACCCGAAAGCATCAGCCCACACTTGAAATTCCTTCTCCAAATCTTTCCCGGTAACATCACCTCTGACCACACTTATATGAGCATAATGAAGCTGCTCCATAGACTGAACATTAGATTCTACAACAGGAATAGAATGAAAGCCCTGTTCAAAATCAGTACTGCCAAAGAAAAGAGGAACATATTCCCAAGGTTTCCTCTCTTGACAGACCAAAATGCTATGATCCTTCCCACAGTTCTCACACACCACTTCCTCCTGAATCACATCCAACAACTGTAGATCTCCAGAAGCTCCAGCCACATTACCATCTCTCAGCACACTTACTACTGGTGGTGGTACAGAGGACCCCACCAGAGTAGTGGCAACAACATCTGATTGATTAATTGACAGGATCAGAGACAAATTCACAGGGCGATTCCCCCCAGCAGGCACATTAACAGAAGTTGACGCAGAGGTGTTCAAGCCAGAAACAGAACGAGTCACAGGAACATATGTGTTCATCACAAGCCTAGGTATAGCAACCTGCTCCACCGTACGAGCAAAAACCGGCTCTCCTCTCCTAGGGTTCGTATCAGAATTACCTGATCTGCCTGGGAACAACGAAGCAGTAGCATCCGACCCTGATCCTTGCTGCATCTCCGGACGATGACTCCAACGGCCCCGATTGCGAGCCTGCTCTGCTTCACAACGGCGAGCCTCAGACAGAGCCCTCTCCCGCGCCATGGCTTCCCTGCGCTGATCCTCCAATCTGGCCTCATTCTCCGCCTGCCGCAACTCATCCCTGTGCCTCGCATCCCGACGCCGCGCTTCATCGTGACGCCGTTCCTGCTCGCGGATCCAACCACTTTCCCTGTGATCCTCTTCCAGCCCCCTGCGATCAACAGGGAAACGACCTTGTCCATACCCAGATCCAAATATGCTCGCATAGGGATCAGATCGAACTAGAGGACGATACGGGGAACCACGCCCACCACGAAATCGCCGATCCATGGCAGAATCCGCAGACACGACCTGAGCGAAAGATATGTTATCTCCCGAAACAACCCCACTCCACCTCACCGGAGAAACAGCACGCTGCGACGAAGGATGGAGAATTGGAGGCTCCCGGACGAAAACCACTCTACACACACCACGAGATCTGGAGTTTGCGAGAGGAGAAACGGCTCCCAATCTAGGGTTAGAGAAAATGGAATGCGGAGAGGAAACTGACTGGAGATCGTGCTCCGGCGTACTAGTACCCCTCACCTCACCTGGCAGGTGGCCCTCCTCCACCGACGCCCCACCGTCAGCGCCCGCACCTCTCCTGGAACTGCCGAGCCGTATCGCCTGGCACGTACGCGCATAGGGCGATGCACCGGCGACACCGCGAGGAACTGCCCCTGCACCACCAACGCTGGACCCACGAGAACGTGCCAACCCTCGTGTACCAAACGCGTCCCGTACGAAATATCCACCATCGAACACCAGCTCGCCAGAATCCGCCCCGAAACATCCCGTAGCGACACCTGTCCCGAATCTTCCCTCGAGATCGAGCCCTGTCGACAAGGACTGATTGCTGCCCCCAGCCACGACCCTGATTATGGCCCTCCAACTCCCGATCAATCCAAGGTGATCACCGGAGGAAACCGCCGTCGGGGATAGAGAGAGGAGAGTAGCCATCCGTGCAAACAATCTCCAGTTAACCAACTGATTTTGCAGCACGGCTTGAGTTGAGAAACGTGGAATACTGAATGTACTTTGTTGGCAGTAGGAAGGTCCAACTTGTAAGCGATTTCCCCAATGTGAGCCATGATTCGGTACGGACCGAAGAATTTGAAGGCGAGCTTATGATTCGAACGACGGACAACTGAGGATTGGATGTAAGGTTGGAGTCTCAGGTATACCCCATCGCCCACAGCAAAGGTCCTTTCTGATTGATGTTTATCCGCCTGAGACTTCATACGCAGTTGCATCCTGAGAAGGTGTTGTCTGACAGAATTGATGACCAGAGAATGCTTCCGCAGCCAAGCCTCAATATCCTCTGAAGCAATCTTGACAGATGTTGTAACACCAAAGTACCGCGGATGGCTACCATACAAGACTTCAAATGGAGATTTTCCCAAAGATGGATGTCAATTGGTGTTGTACCAAAATTCGCACAGAGGAAGCCACTTTGAGTCTTTGACCATTGATTAGGATGTGAACTGATAAAGCATCGAAGAAAACATTCTAGGAACTGGTTCACATGTTCCGTCTGCCCGTCAGTTTTTGGGTGATGTGTTGTGCTAATCATCAACTCTGTCCCAGTAGCTCTGAAAATAGACTGCCAGAATTGTCTAGTGAACACTGGGTCATGGTCTAGAATCAGCGTAAGCGGCATACCGTGTAAGCAATAGACTGTGTTGACGAAAAGTTCTACTACCTTAGGAGCTACTCCCTCCGTTTAGAAATATAAGATGTTTTAGGTTTGTGAAGGAGATGTATCTAGACATGTTTTAGTGTATAGGTTCAAATGAATCTAGACACTAAAATATGTCTAGATACATCTCCTTCACAAACCTAAAACATCTTATATTTCCAAACGGAGGGAGTATATACGGATGCTTGAGGGAAATAAAATAGGCATACTTCGATAGCTTGTCCATGACGACGAGGATGCACTTGTAATGCCGCGACGAGGGCAAGCCATCAATGAAGTCGATGGTCGCCATTTCCCATGGCTCGGACAACACCGGCAAAGGTTGCAGTAGGCCAGCCGGAAGTGTGCGTTCAGATTTTGCTTGCTGACAGGTACTACAAGTGTGTACAAAATCCAGAATGGCCACCAACTGGATTGTCGTGAAATGCAAAAATTAGTTGGAATTGCAGGGCTGCGTCAGAGCCGACCCAATTGAGTCCTTCAACACACCACTAGAAAACTAGCTATAGATAGAAATGCCTCATGTGACCCATATGAATGGGCATGCTCCACATAAGTTATTCTGTGGCGCATATAGACAAAAATGCCATAGGAAAAATGACAATTCTTGGCACTAGGAAACCATATGCGTCACAGAAATGTGTGTTTCTGTGACGCATATTTTCCCATGCGCCACATCGTATATAGACTCTGTGACACATATGTCTATATGCGTCATAGAAATATGATGTATGTCTATATGCGTCACGGAAAGTGATGATTATGTGGCGTATATAGATATATGAGTTGTGGTGCATATAGATATATGCGCCACAGAAAGTGAAAAACAGATCCCTGGATCGTCTTTTAAGTTTTGTAAAAAAAATGATAAAAACTTTAAAAAAAATTCTTGTAAGATATAGTTATATTTTGGGGTATAGTTGCAGGAAAAATTGAAAAACATGAATTTTAATGTATTTTGCAAAAAAAGTCATGACACGGTAAACAGTCATAACTTTTGCATGCAATGTCGGAAAAAAAATTTACCCATCAAAACGATCGTCCCCGAAATTTGTGCACAAAAGTATTGTATAAGAAGGCTGCGTCAAGATACAGACAACGTCAAGATACAATAACTTGCATGCCGAGTGCTTTTGTGGCTCAGGGTTGGATGAAATTGAATTGTGATGGGGCTCAACGCTGGGAAGGCGGGAGTAGGAGTTGTGGAGACGAGATGAGGCGGGTGCTTTTGTGGCTTCCAAGTGCCGACAATATGACTATATCTCTGATCCAGGAACGGTGGAACTTCTTGCATGCCTATCTCTGATCCAGGAACGATAGAACTTCTTGCATGTCGTGATGCCTTGTTGTTTCCAAGGAGCAGGGATGGACTTATGTGGAGGTGGAAACAGACTGCCAGCTGATCGTTACAGAGTGGCTGAAGAATGAGACGCACGAGACGTCCTCAAACCAGATTGTGAGGGAGATGATAGCTACTGTCTCCAATTTCCAGGGTTTTAGTTTTTTTTCCTAGGAGGGAGGCGAATAAAGCGGCACATGTTGGTGCTCGCGCTGCTCTCTCTATTGTTTCATCATGTATGGTGTTTGAACTTATCCTTGGATTTCTGATTGAGCCCGTTCAATCAGACCTTTTGTCGTTGATGGAATAAATGTCTGAACGGAAAATGATCAAAAAAAACGATACAATAACTTGCTAAGTTTTCAAAAAAAAAGTTACTCCAATAAGTTGCATATTACAAATGATCATATATAAGTTGTAGGAAGGGGAAATGAACTTTCAACTGGTGGTTACCGCAAGCGCGAGCGAGGAGAGCAAATGCGGCACATCGGCAGCTATATGCATCACTAGTAAACGGTGCCATAAAAAAAGTGACGTAGCAAAAACTTATACGGCAGTTGTTGGAGGCTTTTTTTTGTCCCATGGTGCCACATCCGACGGTTATTTGCACGTATTTTTTAAACAAATCTAACCTCTAGAAAAACTATTTGGCAAAAAAAAATACTATTTGCACCGACTATCAGAAAACCTCAGTGACGCCGACTTCCATCCGCGGTCAGCTTACCAGTTTCCGGCCGACGATTCCGAGTCAGAAACGAAGACGAGCAGGACATGTATATATACGCGCACGCGCGGCCCGTAAGCTTTGCATTGCACGCAAGCAAGAAACTCAGAGCTATCGTGTTAGAACCTAGAGCAACAAGGAGCCGAAGCAAAGCAAAGCGAAGCAGATGGCCGCCGGCATGGATCGGTTCGTGGCCACGATGGTGTACTGCGAGGCGCCGTTCGACGGCACCATGGCCCCCGCGGTTCCCGCCAGCGACGACGACAAGCGCAACGGAAGCACAGCGGCGGAGGTGGCGTCCGCGTTGCTGGAGGCGGCCAAGGGGTACTTCTCCGAGGCCGCATCGCGGCCGTCGGCCACGGCGCAGCAGCATGCCAGGGACAGAGACAGCGTGGCAGTCTTCTTCGAGGCCGTCGCTTTAGACTAACCGATGATGCGTGTAGTGTACCGAGTTTCGCGTGCGTGCTTTTGCTTTTTTTCTTTACCTTGGTCTGTCACCTGAAGCTTGATCTCAGTGGGTTTTAAAATGTAATGATAGGGAGCATGGCTTGATTACCTGACGAGAACTGAATGTCTTGGAGTATTCACTAGGCTTTGTAACGAAGAGATTAAACTTTTGTTTTTCCTTGGAGAGCCGCTCGATTTTATTCTCCTCACATGTTCTATCAGACTCGAGTTAATCATCCCCTCCTTTCGGTATTCAGATGTTCAGATTCGTAAATACAACCGCATACCATTCAGAAATTCATTCACTCTTCATTGTTAGGGCTAACCACGCGTCTACATTATATCGTAGGGTAAATGAACAGTCTACCTAGTTCGAACCAGAATTTTCTTATCATCGTAATATAACAAAAATAAAGCACATGTTTCAGAAATTTTTGGAAAACTATATGAGTAGAAAAGAAAACTATATAGTCCTGGATTGTAAGGGCCTTTAGTCCCGGTTTTGCACTCGGGACTGCGAAATCGGGACTAAAGGCCCCTACCTCTAGTGCCGGTTTGCTACAACCCACGGCTAGAGGCCACCACATGGCCGTTTTCGCAGCGGGAGGGAGGGGGGACGAAGAACCTTTAGTCTCGGGTCGTAATACGGCCCGGGACTAGAGATATTTTTCAAAAAAAAATATTTTATTTTTCAATTTTTTTCTTGAACTTTTGAATTGTTTTGACCCGTAATCCTCTCACTTGAAACAGTTTTAATACTAAGTATACTTAATCTTAGGTCAAATTTCACTGGTGGTCAAACTTTTCGGTCGGTCACCCATCCTAGCACTACTCCATCCCCAGCATGCTTAACTTTTCTGTTCCATCAGGATGTCCTTGCGCGAAGCCCATTTGTACCTTGTTGTCAACACTACCATATCAATGCTATTAGCCCATATCAATATGCCATACATCTTTATTTTTTGAAATTACAAACAACTATTTTATTAAACAACAATATATAAGTAATAATAATATTTTAATCCAATGAAAGTAAAAAACTAAATAAAATAATATTTTATTCATTTTTTGCCATTTATTCATTTAATATGGCATAAATAATATCTTTAAATCTGTAAATCAAAATTCGACAAATAATATATCCATAATTATCAGAAAAATGTGAGGAATCCAAATATGGAATAAAAATTGCAAATAAAATTAATTTTTTAAATAACTTTATTTCCTTTTCGAATTTTAAAAATCTAAAAGAATCCAAAATGGCCTAGCGTTGTTGAAATCGAACTCACAATTCTTTTCCGCATATTTTGATAGGTTGTACGTTCTTTTCCGTCATCGTACGCAAGAGTAATAGCCATTTTAAGTTTTTCTGTCGTGGCCCGCACCTCTTTAATTCCGGGTCGTATCACGACCCAGGACTAAAGGGTGTTGCCCGTGCCCGAACCCTTTTAGTCCATCACGACCTATGACTAAAGGTCCAAAACGACCATTGACTAAAATTTCCTCGGGCTCCTAGCCGCTGAAAACGGTACGAATCAGGACTAGTGCTCATACTAGTCCCAGCCCGTAACAAATCGGGACTAGTGTTAGACTCTGTACCGAATCGAAGACCCTTTTTCTTCTATTAGTTTATGCTTTAATAAATACGAAATAAAACTAACATTTAATTATAGAGCACAAAACCTAAAAACACTAGGTTCACCTAAGTAAACCTCCTTTCGGTATTCAGATGTTCAGATTCGTAAATACAACCGCATACCATTCAGAAATTCATTCACTCTTTATTGTTAGGGCTAACCACGCCTCTACATTATATCTTAGGGTAAATGAACAGTCTGCCTAGTTCGAACCAGAATTTTCTTATCGTCCTAATATAACAAAAATAAAGCACATGTTTCAGAATTTTTTGGAAAACTACATGAGTAGAAAAGAAAGCTAGAAAGGTGGACAAGCATACATGTAATTTTTTATTAAAAACATGCATTTCACATGTTGTGCAACAAGCAACATTAATATACAACAATCTCCATAAAGGTGCAATAACTTACTAAGTTTCAGAGTTACAGTTAAGTTACACTGTCAAGAAAGAGTTGCAGTAAGTAACAGACCACACAGATCATATATCTTATTTCCCAAAATTTCACATGTACTTGCTTCCACCCGATTATCAATGTCATGGGCCATATTCCAACTAAGTACATTGTTGAATTCTAAGACTAACCGAGAATGCTACATACAAAAACAAAATATGCAATGCAAATTAGATGAACCAAGCTGCCTACCATAGCGCTGTGATGCTTTAGAAAGATTACACAAACAATGTAAAATGCCTGAAAGATTACACAAATGCCACAAATGCAACGCTGATTTGCATAACCAGAAAAAAAGTCTCTCGTCCCCCCGCGGGCGACGGGACGAGCGCTTCGGCGCCGCACTTCCCCGGTCCCCTCCCTCCCCGCCGCCATCGGCGTGCGCCGCCGGGCTAAGCCCGTGCGGTGCCGGTGGCGGCGGGCCTCCTCTTCCCCGGCGGCGGCGGTGGATGCGCGGGGTCCTGTGCTGGCGGCAGCGCACCACATCGGGTCTGAGGGGCGGTTGCGGGGCGACATCTATTGTGCGGCTATCGGCCTAGCTCTGATGTGTCGGCGACTGGTCCTCCGGTGCACGTCACCATCCTTGATCGGCGGTTAAGATGTCTGTGTTGAGGAAATGGTGTGCTTTCTCGCCTGCACGGGTGTCCCAGTGACCAGAAATATTGGAGGTCGTAGGTTTCTTAGGAGGTGTGATCGATGAACGATCGCCTAGGTGGTCGGCGTACGGTGGAGGCAGATGGTGACATTTTGTCTGATCATGTAGCTGACACATGTAGCATCCTGATGTCTATGCACTTCTATTCTTGTAGACAGTTGTTGGGCCTTCAAGTGCAGAGGTTTGTAGAAAAGCAGCAAGTTTTCCTTAAGTGGATTACCCAAGATTTATCAAACTCAGGGAGGAAGTGGTCAAAGATATCCCTCTCAAGCAACCCTGCAATCAAGATACAAGAAGTCTCATGTGTCCCCAACACACCCAATACACTTGTCGGGTGTATAGATGCACTAGTTCGGCGAAGAGATAGTGAAATACAAGTGTTATGGATGACTATAAGACAATGGTGTCAGAAAAGAGCTTGACGGGAGGAAAAGGTTGAAACTGTAGGGGTTCGTAGCATGGAAAACAAAAAATTTCTATCGCATACAAACAAACAAGCCAAGATCTATCTACTAGATTGTAGCAACGAGTCGATGGAATAACTTACCCTCGAAGATTCCAAAGTGTTTAACGAGAGCGGATTCTCGTGGGTGATGTAGTCGTACTCTTTTCGATCTCAAGATCGTGTAGACGATCCTTCCAAGGCTGCTCAAGCAGCGCTTCAATGGTCACACGCTCGGTACTCAATGAAGACCTTCCTCTCCTTGTTCCAAAGAAGGCGGAGGTTGTAGCACTTCCTCGCGATTCCGCAAAGACAACGGCAGTAAGTAGAGGGAAATCGCAGGCTTCTCCTTAAGCCGGAGCGAGTATGGTGGAGTATGAGAGAGGGCTATTAGTGGTCTAGAGATTAGACACACCAATTAGAAGGCTCTAAACCGCAGGCTAAAGCAATTAGAAGCTCTAAACCAAAACGGCTCTAAACCGGAGATAAGAGGATAGGAACTTGTGTCTAGAGGAGGAGGCCCCGCCTCCTTTTATAGGTGGAGGGCTGGCCATGGGAGGAGGAGTCCCTCCCAACTCGGCCTAGGCTGGCCGGCTTGGAGGAGAGGGACTCCTCCTCCAAGTTGGTTTCAACCTCCTCTTGCTTGTTTCCCACAGTTTCCTGTTTTAGCCGTTTGACTTTCAAACTGGCAGTTTGACTTTTCAGTTTTGGAACAGCAAGAACACTTAGTACATGATGCAATCATTAAATGACACATTCATGTACCCTCCCCCCCCGGAGTGCCGGACAATCCGGAACCTTCTAGAACATTCCCGATGAAAACACCGGAATCATTCCCGAACTCTGAAACGGGACTTTCCTTATTTGAATCTTATTCTCCGGACCATTTCGGATCACCTCGTGATATCCCGGATCCCATCCGAGACTCCGAACAACATTCGGTCTCTTTCTCATAATACCATAACTACTCAAAACAACGTCGAATCCTTAAGTGTGTCTCCCTACGGTTCGTGAATTATGTGGACATGATCGACGCTTCCTAACAATAACCAATAGAGGAATCTGGAAATTCATATGGCTCCCACATATTTCTACGATTACTTTGCGATCGAATGAACCACTTACATACGATACCAATTTCCTTTTGTCTCACAATAGTTTACTTATCCGAGGTTATGATCGTCGGTATCTCTGCATACCTAGTTCAACCTCGTTACCGATAAGTACTCTTTTCTCATTCCCGTGATATGTGATCCCTTGTGACCTAGTCACATGCTTGCAAGCTAATTGGATGACATTCCACCGAGAGGGCCCAGAGTATATCTATCCGTCATATGGATGGATAAATCCCACTCTTGATCCATGTGTTTCAACCAATACTTTCCGAACACTCAATGCCACCTTTATAGCCACCCAGTTACGGTGTGGTGTTTGATGTCATCAAAGTATCCATCCAGTAAAGGTGATATGCATGATCTCATGGTCGAAGGAATTAGGTTACTATGTATCAGAAAGCATATAGCAATTGAACTATTGAAATGACTTGATCTTTATTCTACGCTTATCTATAGGAGTATGTCCACCATATCATTCTCCTAACGATATGATCTTGTTGTTGATAACATCTCAATGTTCATGATAGGGAAACCACAATCATTAATCAACCAACAATCTAGTGAAGTATAGAGGCTATACTAGGGACTTCAAATTAAGTTTACAAATCACACAAGTATTAATGTTTCCTTGTTAATACCATTATAGCATGAATGTAAACATTTATCATAAACACAAAGATATAATAATAACTATATTTATTATTGCCTCTAGGGCATATCTCCAACAGTCTCCCACTTGCACTAGAGTCATCTAATCTAGATTAGATGGTAATATACCGAACACCCATGGCAGTTTGGTGTTGGTCATGTTTTGCCCTCGGGAGAGGTTTAGTCAACGGATCCGCCACATTCAGATTTGTGTGTACTTTGCAAATCTTTATATCCCCATCCTGGATATGTTCTCGAATAGCGTGAAAACGCAGCTTGATGTGCTTCAGCTTCTTGTGTGACCTTGGTTCTTGCGCATTGGCTATGGCGCCCATGTTATCACAGTAGATAGACATTGGGTCCAGCGCACTAGGAACCACACCCAGCTCTGTAATGAACCCTTTCATCCATATCGCTTCTTGTGAAGCCTCCGGCGACCATGTATTCCGATTCATTGAAGATCTCGCCACAACGCTTTGCTTTGCACCTCCACTAATCGCTGCACCATTCAAAATAAATACGTATCCAGTTGTGATTTGGAATCATCCGGATCGGTGTTCCAACTAGCATCGGTGTAACCATTAACAACGAGCTGTCATCACCTCCATAAGAAAGAACCATATCCTTAGTTCTTCTCAAGTACTTAAGGATGTTTTTGACCACTGTCCAATGATCCACTCTGGATCACTTTGATATCTGCTAGTTAAACTAACAAAGATATGCAATGTCGGGTCTAGTACATAGCATGGCATACATTAGAGATCCTATGGTGAGGCATAGGAGTCTTACTCATCCTTTCTCTATCTTACGCCGATGTCGGACTTTGAGTTTTACTCAAGGTCGATTAGCAACATGGGCAAGAACCCTTTCTTGCTTTCTTCCATTCCAAACCTCTTTAGAACTTTGTCCAAATATGTACTCTGTGACAATGATATTTGGCGTTTCGATCTATCTCTATAAATCTTTATGCCTAATATGTAAGCTGCTTCGCCAAGATCCTTCATTGAAAAACTATTATTCAAATATTCCTTGACACTATTAAGAAGGTCTACATCATTCCCAATCAACAATATGTCATCCACATATAGTATTAAGAATGCTACAGAGCTCCCACTCACTTTCTTGTAAATACAAGCTTCTCCATAAGTTTGTATAAAACCAAAACTTTTGATCACCTTATCAAAACGTTGATTCCAACTTCGGGATGCTTGCTTCAATCCATAGATGGACCGTTGAAGTTTGCATACCTTGTTAGCATATTTAGGATCGACAAAACCTTTGGGTTGCATCATATACAACTCTTCATCAATATCTCCATTGAGGAATGCTGTTTTGACATCCATCTGCCATATCTCATAATCATAATATGCAGCGATTGCTAACATAATCCTCACAGACTTTAGCTTCGCTACTGGTGAGAAAGTCTCATCGTAGTCAACTCCTTGAATTTGTCGAAACCCTTTTGCGACAAGTCGAGCTTTATAGACAGTAACATTACCATCAGCATCTGTTTTCTTCTTGAAAATCCATTTGTTCTCGACAGCCATCCGGTAAGTCCACCAAAGTCCATACTTGGTTTTCGTACATGGATCCAATCTCGGATTTCATGGCTTCTTGCCATTTATTGGAATCTGGGCTCATCATCGCTTCCTCATATGTCTCGGGGTCATCGGTGTTGTCCACCAACATGACACTCATAACGGAATCATACCAATCTGGAGTGGTACGAGTTCTCGTTGACCTCCGAGGCTCTGTAGCAACTTCAACCGAAGTTTCATGATCATCATCATTAGCTTCCTCTCTAATTGGTGCAGGCACCACAGGAACTTCTTCCGGTGATGCGCTACTCGCAATTTCGAGAGAAGGTTCGACAACCTCGTCGAGTTCTACTTTCCTTCCAGTCACTTCTCTAGAAAGGATCCATTCTTGGCAACGAAGATTTTGCCTTCGGATCTATGATAGAAGGTATACCCAATAGTTTCCTTCGGGTATCCTATGAAGACGCATTTTTCCGCTTTGGGTTCAAGCTTGTCCGGCTGTAACTTCTTTACATAGGCTTCGCATCCCCAAACTTTAAGGAACGACAATTTAGGTTTCTTGCCAAACCATAATTCATACGGTGTCGTTTCAACGGATTTAGACGGTGCCCTATTTAAAGTGAATGCAGTTGTTTCTAATGCATAACCCCAAAATGATAGCGGTAAATCTGTAAGTGACATCATAGAACGAACCATATCTAAGAGAGTTCGATTACAACGTTCGGACACACCATTACACTGTGGTGTTCCCGGCGGTGTCAACTGTGAAAGTATTCCGCATTTCTTCAAATGCTCGCCAAACTCGTAACTTAGATATTCACCTCCACGATCAGAACGTAGAAATTTAATCTTCTTGTTACGTTGATTCTCTACCTCACTTTGAAACTCCTTAAACTTCTCGAAAGTTTCGGACTTATGTTTCATGAAATAGATATACCCATATCTACTCAAGTCATCCGTGAAGGTAAGAACATAACGATAACCACCGCACGATGCTACACTCATTGGACCACACACATCGGTATGTATGATTTCCAATAAGTCCGTAGCTCGCTCCATCATACCAGAAAATGGAGTCTTAGTCATTTTTCCCATCAGACATGCTTCGCATCTTTCAAGTGATTCAAAATCAAGTGATTCAAGAAGTCCATCGGAATGGAGTTTCTTCATACGCTTCACTCCAATGTGACCAAGACGACAGTGCCACATATAGGTCGAATTATCGCTTGATTTCAAACGTTTAGCCTCAATGTTGTTGATATGTGTATTTCCACTATCGAGATTCAATAAGAATAGACCATCTATCAAAGGTGCATGTGCATAAAACATATTACTCATATAAATCGAACAACCATTATTCTCTGATTTAAACAAGTAACCGCCTCGCAATAAACAAGATCCCGATATAATGTTCATGCTCAACACAGGCACTAAATAACAATTATTTAAGTATAAAACTAATCCCGATGGTAGATGAAGGGTAGCGTTCGACCGCGATCACATGAACCTTTGATCCGCTTTCCCACGCCGCATCGTCACCTCGCTTCGCTAGCTTCCGCTTATTCTACAAGACCGCTTTGAGTTACAAATATGAGCAACCGAACCGTATCAAATACCTGTGCACTACTACGAGTACTAGTGAGATACACATCAATAACATGTATATCGATATACCTTTCTTCTTGATGTTGCCGTTCTTGAGATCCGCCAAGTACTTTGGGCAATTCCGCTTCGATGACCTTCTCCCTTGCGAAAAGCACTCGGGTGTGCTTGGGTCCAGCCTTGGTCTTCTTCGCCGGCGTGGTAACTTTCTTACCACCCTTCTTGAAGTGTCCTTTTCTTAGACTTTCCTTTCTTGAGTTTGGTGGTCTTATTGACCATCAACACTTGGTGCTCTTTCTTGATCTCCACTTCGCAGATTTTAACATAGCAAACAGTTCGCAACTCTTTGTTCATGTTACGCATGTTGTAGTTCATCACAAAGTTCCTGTAACTTGGTGGCGTGATCGGAGGACACGGTAAATCCCCAAAGCATTAGGAATCACTATACCCAAGCTTTGAAGTTTGTTTGCGTGCCTGACATCTTAAGCACATGCTCACCGAGCTGCCCTCTTCCATCTTGCAGTTAAAGAACTTTTCAGAAGCCTCATAGATTTCAATTGCCGCATGAGTCTCAAAAATCAATTTGAGATCCTCGACAATATCATATGGGTCTGACTCTTCAAACCTTTTCTGAAGCTCCGATTCTAAACCATACAAGATAGCACATCGAACTATGGAGTACGATTCTTCCGAGCGAGGTAAACATTCTTTACTTCATCGGCAAAGCATCAGCAGTGGGTAACCCAGAGGTGCATCCAGAACATAGGTCAAATTACCAGCTGTGAGGACAATCCTCAAATTGCGGAACCAATCCGCGAAGTTGCTTCCATTGTTTTTCAACTTTTCTTTCTCTAGGAACGCATTAAAATTGATGGTAGGGGCTGCCATTGATCTACAACATATTTGCAATAGTTTAGACTAAGTTTATGACAAATTGAGTTCAAATTAATTAAGTAATTAAACTAGGTGAACTCCCACTCAAAACAACATCCCTCACATTGTTTTAGTGATCACACGAACCAAATCCACTACATCAACACCGATCATCACGAGAGTTGATATAGTTTCAATGGCGAACAATCATCATGTTCATCATATCTACTATATGATTAATGCTTTACCTTTCGGTGATCCGTGTAACCGAGACCATGTCTGTACATGCTAGGCTCGTCAAGATCAAACATTAGTTTCCGCATGAGCAAATCTGGCTTGCTCACGTTGTATACACTTGCAGAATCTAACACACCCGATCATCACGTGGTGCTTCGAAACAACAAGCTTTAGCAACGGTGCTAACTAAGGGTGAACACTTAATGACTTGAAATTCATGTGCATGAGGGATCATCTTATAATGCTACCGTCGTCTAATAAGCAATACAAGATGCATAAAGGATTAACATCACATGCAATTCAATAATATGTGATATGATATGGCCTTTCTTCTTTGTGCTTCCGATCTCCATCTTCAAGCACGAACATGATCTCCATCATCACCGGCATTGCATCAAGGTCAATGACGCTTCTCCATGGTTGTCGTCCACCGGCTTCAACTATTACAACTACTTTCAATAGACACGCGGGTCTTAACATAAATTAAAGACAACCATATGGCTCCTGCCGGTTGCCAACTTACAATAAGGAACATTGCACACATCAAATATAATCACAATCATGGCCATATCACATCACTGCACACCCCTGCAAAACAAAGTTAGACGCCTCTACTTTCTTTGCATATTTTACGTGGTTTAGGGCTTTCAATAAGTGTCGTTCTAACTTACGAACAAGAACCACAACATTGATACTAGCATTGTTGATCACCCGTTGTAAATTGGATCTTAACTATGCTAGGAGAAACAGGCACCATAAAGCCACTTATGCAATACAAGTTGCATGTCAAGCGTGGAGCAAGTCTCATGAACGATGTCATGTAAGGTTAGCCCGGGCCGCTTCATCCCAACATACCGCAAGATGCAAAGTACACAAGAAGCAATCGACAATAAAAGCATCAACGCCCACAATGACCATTGTGTTCTACTCGTGCAACATATCTACATATAGACACGACTCTGATACCACTGTAGGGGTTCGTAGCATGGAAAACAAAAAATTTCTATCGCATACAAACAAACAAGCCAAGATCTATCTACTAGATTGTAGAAACGAGTCGATGGAATAACTTACCCTCGAAGATTCCAAAGTGTTTAACGAGAGCGGATTCTCGTGGGTGATGTAGTCGTACTCTTTCCGATCTCAAGATCGTGTAGACGATCCTTCCGGCATGCTGCGTAAAGCACTTCCGCAATGATCGGTCACACGCTCGGTACTCAACGAAGACCTTCCTCTCCTTGTTCCAAAGAAAATGGAGGTTGTAGCACTCTCCTCGCGATTCGGCAAAGACAACGGCGTGGTACCTAAGTAGAGGGAAATCCGCAGGGCTTCGCCTTAAGCCGGAGCGAGTATGGTGGAGTATGAGAGAGGGCTATTAGTGGTCTAGAGATTAGACACACCAATTAGAAGGCTCTAAACCGCATGCTAAAGCAATTAGAAGCTCTGAACCAAAACGGCTCTAAACCGGAGATTAGAGGATAGGAACTTGTGTCTAGAGGAGGAGGCCCTGCCCCTCCTTTTATAGGTGGAGGGGCTGGCCAGTGGGAGGGAGTCCCTCCCAACTCGGCCTAGGCTGGCCGGCTTGGAGGAGAGGACTCCTCCTCCAAGTTGGTTTCAACCTCCTCTTGCTTGTTTCCCACAGTTTCCTGTTTTCCACAGTTTCCTGTTTTAGCCGTTTGACTTTCAAACTGGCAGTTTGACTTTTCAGTTTTGGAACAGCAAGAACACTTAGTACATGATGCAATCATTCAATGACACATTCATGTACCCTCCCCCCCCGGAGTGCCGGACAATCCGGAACCTTCTAGAACATTCCCGATGAAAACACCGGAATCATTCCCAAACTCCGAAACGGGACTTTCCTTATATGAATCTTATTCTCCGGACCATTCCGGATCACCTCGTGATATCCCGGATCCCATCCGAGACTCCGAACAACATTCGGTCTCTTTCTCATAATACCATAACTACTCAAAACAACGTCGAATCCTTAAGTGTGTCTCCCTACGGTTCGTGAATTATGCGGACATGATCGAGACGCTTCTCCGAACAATAACCAATAGAGGAATCTGGAAATTCATATGGCTCCCACATATTTCTACGATTACTTTGCGATCGAATGAACCACTTACATACGATACCAATTTCCTTTTGTCTCACGATAGTTTACTTATCCGAGGTTATGATCGTCGGTATCTCTGCATACCTAGTTCAACCTCGTTACCGATAAGTACTCTTTTCTCATTCCCGTGATATGTGATCCCTTGTGACCTAGTCACATGCTTGCAAGATAATTGGATGACATTCCACCGAGAGGGCCCATAGTATATCTATCCGTCATATGGATGGACAAATCCCACTCTTGATCCATGTGTTTCAACCAATACTTTCCGAACACTCAATGCCACCTTTATAGCCACCCAGTTACGGTGTGGTGTTTGATGTCATCAAAGTATCCATCCGGTAAAGGTGATATGCATGATCTCATGGTCGAAGGAATTAGGTTACTATGTATCAGAAAGCATATAGCAATTGAACTATTGAAATGACTTGATCTTTATGCTACGCTTATCTATAGGAGTATGTCCACCATATCATTCTCCTAACGATATGATCTTGTTGTTGATAACATCTCAATGTTCATGATAGGGAAACCACAATCATTAATCAACCAACAAGCTAGTGTAGTATAGAGGCTATACTAGGGACTTCAAATTAAGTTTACAAAGCACACAAGTATTAATGTTTCCTTGTTAATACCATTATAGCATGAATGTAAACATTTATCATAAACACAAAGATATAATAATAACTATATTTATTATTGCCTCTAGGGCATATCTCCAACAGAAACGGTACTATAGTTCCCCGTGACGGCACCGGAAAAGACTCTGATGGCGTGGAAGAGACTAAAGGCAAGTAAACAGAGATGGCAACAAGCAAACATGCAACAGATCTAGTGGTAAACGGTGTTTCAATGTTTAGAAACAAGGCCTAGGGATCATACTTTCACTAGTGAACACTCTTAGTAAATATATTCTCTTCATGATACTACTCTTAACTACTCTCCGGTTGGTGAACTCTAATCGACGGTAGGACTATAACATCACTCCTCAAAGTTCGCCTTCCCCATCTAGATAACCCCACACTATCACCTTGAGCACTAGATGGTTCCAACAAACACCACAATTTCATAGAGACGGTCAACTCAAAATATACTCATGATAAGGATTTATGAACTCTAGCCTAATGCCACCACGGAGTGCACGCTGTCACTTACACACATGTGGGGAGAGCAGAGATCTATTGAAGCACTTGAGTATTTATGTAGACTCTACCCTAAGTTCCACAACGGCATGCACGCTGTCACTTTCACATACGTGGGGAGAGCAGGGATCTATTAAAGCACTTGAGTAGAAAAGCAGATCTGTCACTTTCACACACGGGGAGAGCAGAGGTCTATTGAAGCACTTGAGTATTTATGTAGACTCTAGCCTAAGTGCCACCACGACATGCATGTTGTCACTTTCACACACGTGGGGAGAGCAGAGATCTATTAAAGCACTTGAGTAGCAGAGCAGATCTATTTGATTACAAAGCTCATGATCACAACATGATCATGCATAGAGAGAGATAAACACATAGCTATCGGTAGAGCCCTTATCCTCGAGGAATAAATACTCCCTCCTCATCATGGGAATCCGCAACGGTGATGGAGATGGTGATGGAGATCGAAGGATATGGCTCCGGGGGCACTTCCCCGTCCTGGCAGGGTGCCGGAACAGAGACTTTCTGTCCCCCGAATCTCCCCTTCGGTGGCGGCGGCGCTACGGAACTTTTCATGGCTTTCTGGTCGATTCTTTAGGGTTTTTGGGTCGGAGGCTTCTTAGAGGCAAAGGAGGCAAGGTCGATGGAGGTATAGGGGGCCCACACCCCCTATGGGCGCCACCAGGGCTGGCCCGCGCCCACCTAGGGTGTGGACACCCTGGTGTCTAATGTCTATGCATTTCTATTCTTGTGGACATTTGTTGGGCCTCCAAGTGCAGAGGTTTGTAGAACAGCAGCAAGTTTCCCTTAAGTGGATTACCCAAGGTTTATCAAACTCAGGGGGGAAGTGGTCAAAGGGATCCCTCTCAAGCAACTCTGCAATCAAGATACAATAAGTCTCTTGTGTCCCCAACACACCCAATACACTTGTCAGGTGTATAGGTGCACTAGTTAAGCGAAGAGATGGTGAAATACAAGTGGTAACTGTGCTAGAAAATAGCTTGACAGTGAGGTAAAGACTAAAGGCAAAACGATGGAAGCAAGCAAACATGCAACAGATCTAGATGTAAACGGTGTTTGAATGCTTAGAAATAAGGCCTAGGGATCATACTTTCACTAGTGAACACTCTCTCATATAAATATATTCTCTTCATGATACTACCCTGAACTACTCTCTGGTTGGACACTCTAATCCATGGTAGGGCCTTCCCCAATCTAGATAACCCCACATTGTCACCTTGAGTGCTAGATGGTTCCAACAAACACCACAATTTCATAAACACATCCAACTCCAAATATAACTCATGAATATATATATGTAGTCTAGCTTAAGTGCCACACACGGCGCGCAAGCTGTCACTGTCACACACATGGGGAAAAGCATATATCTATTAAAGCACGATGAGTATTTATGTAGACTCCAGCCTAAGTGCCACCATGGCGTGCACGCTGTCACTTTCACACACATGGGGAGAGAAGAGATCTATTAAAGCACTTGAGTAGCAAGGTAGATCTACTTGATTACAAAGCTCATGACCACAATAAGATCATGCATAGTGAGAGAGATGAACACATAGCTACCGTTAGAGCCCTTAGCCTCGAAG
The DNA here is from genome assembly GCA_030063025.1 of Avena longiglumis. Classification (NCBI taxonomy): domain Eukaryota; kingdom Viridiplantae; phylum Streptophyta; class Magnoliopsida; order Poales; family Poaceae; genus Avena; species Avena longiglumis. Next base: position 16,360,744 of record CP125977.1, on the reverse strand, counting down.
GATAACTACTCCCTCCTCATCATGGGGATTAGCAACAGTGATGGAGATGGTGATGGAGATCGATGGAGATGGCTTCGGGGGCACTTCCCTGGCCCGGCAGGGTGCCAGAACAGAGACTTTCTATCCCCCGAATCTCCCCTTCGGTGGTGGCGGTGTTGTGGAGGTTTTCGTGGATTTCCCCTGGATGATTTAGGGTTTTCTCCCTGGGGGCTTCTTATAGGTGCAGGAGGTAAGGTCGATGGAGGTCCAGGGGGCCCACACCCCCTGTAGGCGCCACCAAGGCTGGACCGCGCCTGGGAGGGGTGTGGCCACCCTGGTGTCCTCCTCCACCTCTGCTTCGTGGTTCCATGTTACTCCGAGAAAATAATGACTTTGGCTTTTGTCCCATCTAATTCCGAGAATATTGATTTTCTGCCTTTCTGGAACCAAAAACAGAAGAAAATAGGCAATTGGCACTGTTGCGTCTTGTTAATAGGTTAGTACCATCAAGTGTATAAAAACACCTCAAAGTGTAGACAAAACATAAGACAAATGATATAAAACAATCATGGAGCATCAAAAATTATAGATACGTTTCCGACGTATCAGGCATCCCCAAGCTTAACTCCTGCTCGTCCTCGAGTAGGTAAGTGATAAAAATAATAATTTTTTAGGTGACATGCACCATCAAAATCAAGATCAAACCATTTGCAAGCATTGAAAGCTGGGATCAAAGAATTCTAAACATGAGCATGAAAAATGGAGTTGTAACAGTAAGACTAAGTAACTATGCATGCAGCATGAAAGGTTACAAACAAAGATCATGGATAACATGCATTGAAAGACGTTTGTTTGTTTCACATATAGAAAACATAGCAAAGTGGAATTCAGCTTGTCCCTCATGGAGTAGCAAATAAATGCATAGGACACCTTCAAAGTTAATAAGAGTGACTGGATACAAATAGTTTAAGAACAAGCAATATCAACAATATGCATCAATCAATAAGTTTTGGGACAATCCATATAGAACTAAGAATGACAACTATGCTCTCTTAAATGGTGCCTAAGGATAGAAGGTCGAGACTCAACATAATGGTGGGAGAAAGGCCCTTCAAAGGGAAGCAGGGATTTCAGGTTTCAAAAAGAGCTTCCAAAAATTATGGTACTTGTTAGCTTTCAGCTCTCATTGCCCCTATCATAAGCATCTTGAAGTGATTAAGTTTAAAGTGAACAAATATGGAGTATATGCTTGACAAAGTATAAGTTGGCAATCTCATGTCCCTTGAATACGAGGGCCGCACCGCATGCTAATCAACTTTATTCACCTGTAAGTTCTTGTCATAGTAAGTACATGTGTATCATAGAGAACCACCAACGGGGTACCCCTTGCACATGGTACAGGAGCCATCCCATAACCAAAATGACAAGGCAAGCAGACAATGAGCATCTCAGCAATCTTCTTATTTACCATGGTAATATGGTGCTTTTTTTCTCTCTTTCCTCTTTTCAATATGTCTCTTTTTTATAAGAACAAAGCTTCATAGATGTCATTATGGTGATGCTGCAAGTTTCCACCATGATTAGGCATGGCTTAGGCTAGCGGCCCAAGCGTTTCTCTAACACACATACATAACTCCATGGACTTACAAACTCCCCTTTTATTTCACACCGCCGACATCCGTAAACAAAAGATCATGATATCAACTAGGTAACTATCCGGCAGGGCCGGAAAATCTGGCCACAAACTCTGCCCCCCTCTCTAGGGGTCGCGCACTCTTGGGAAGAGGGAGGGGCGGATTATCTGCCCCCAGAGGCAGATACTTTTCCCTTTTTTCTTAGAGAGAGCTGCAACACTTCAACACACGTTAAATAATCCTTGATATTGTTATCTAACACACAAAACACTAGGTATTAAGAAATGTTCTTTCACCTATGACAGCATGGTTTTGCTAATTCCAATGTATAAGTGCAAGCATATACAACATAGATGACACAATGGTTCAAGTTTATTAGGGGCAAGGAAAATAAAGTGTGCCGTCAAGTTTGTGAGAGCTTTAATCACTAAGTTTTCACATAACAAAATACTTTTAAATTGAAAGATAGATGAAAACAAGAATATACTTGGAATGGTGTAACACACCATGCATAGGAATTTATAGTGGACACTTTGGAATAACTTGGTTTCTTGGGAGTTGTATGAATGAGTAGAGCTTACTCATACAAGTGGAGGCTAGCAAAAGACTGGGAGCGACCAACTAAGAGAGCAATAATGGCCATAATCATGCAGAGCGACAAAACATTACTAATCAAAGCATAGAGTGGTACTACAAGTCAAGGACTAAATGAGCATAGAGGCTATGGTGACTTGTTCATAGTCATGACATGGTGTGAGCATGTGCCAAGTCAACCCAAACAAAGCATCAAAGGAGAATAGCACAACACTATGCTTTTGTATGCTAAAACAACGCATGATTCTACGCACTTCTATTCTTGTAGATAGTCGTTGGGCCTCCAAGTGCAGAGGTTTGTAGAACAACAGCAAGTTTCCCTTAAGTGGATTACCCAAGGTTTATCGAACTCAGGGAGGAATTGGTCAAAGGTATCCCTCTCAAGCAACCCTACAATCATGATACAAGAAGTCTCTTGTGTCCCCAACACGCCCAATACACTTGTTAGGTGTATAGGTGCACTAGTTCAGCGAAGAGATAATGAAATACAAGTGGTAACAGTGCCAGAAAATAGCTTGACAGTGAGGTAAAGACTAAAGGCAAAAATATGGAAGCAAAAAAACATGCAACAGATCTAGATGTAAACGGTGTTTGAATGCTTAGAAACAAGGCCTAGGGATCATAATTTCACTAGTGAACACTCTCTCATATAAATATATTCTCTTCATGATACTACCCTGAACTACTCTCCGGTTGGACACTCTGATCCATGGTAGGGCCTTCCCTAATCTAGATAACCCCACACTATCACCTTGAGCGCTAGATGGTTCCAACAAACACCACAATTTCATAAATGCATCCAACTCCAAATATAACTCATGAATATATATGTAGTCTAGCTTAAGTGGCACACACGGTGCGCACGCTGTCACTGTCACACATGTGGGGAAAAGCATAGATCTATTAAAGCACGATGAGGATTTATGTAGACTCAAGCCTAAGTGCCACCATGGCGTGCACACTGTCACTTTCACACATATGGGGAGAGAAGAGATCTATTAAAGCACTTGAGTAGCAAGGTATATCTACTTGATTACAAAGCTCATGACCACAACAAGATCATGCATAGAGAGAGAGATATGAACACATAGCTACCGGTAGAACCCTTAGCCTCGAAGGAGAACTACTCCCTCCTCATCATGGGGATTAGCAACGGTGATGGAGATGGCGATGGAGATCGATGGAGATGCCTCCGGGGGTTAGCAACGGTGATGGAGATGGCGATGGAGATCGATGGACATGCCTCTGGGGGCACTTCCCTGTCTCGACAGGGTGCCGGAACAGAGACTTTTTGTCCTCTGAATCTCCCCTTCGGTGGTGGCGGCGATGTGGAGGTTTTCGTGGATTTCCCCTGGATGATTTAGGGTTTTCTCCGCGAGGCTTCTTATAGGCGCAAGAGGTTAGGTCGGTGGAGGTCCAGGGGGCCCACACCCCCTGTAGTCACCACCAGGGCTGGCCCGCGCCTGGCAGGGGTGCAGCCACCCTGGTGTCCTCCTCCACCTCTGCTTCGTGGTTCCGTGTTACTCCGGGAAAAATAATGACTTTGGCTTTTGTACCGTCTAAATCCGAGAATATTGTTTTTCTGCCTTTCTGGAACCAAAAACGGAAGAAAACGGGCATCTGGTACTGTGTCATCTTGTTAATAGGTTAGTACCAGAAAGTGTATAAAAATATCTCAAAGTATAGACAATACATAAGACAAATGATATAAAACAAGCATAGAGCATAAAAAATTATAGATATGTTTCCGACATATCAGTGTCCTCCTCCATCTATGCTTCGTGGTTCCGTGTTGCTCCGGAAAAAAATAGAAAGATTGGCTTTTGTCCCGTCCAATTCCGAGAATATTGATTTTCTACCTTTTCTGGAACCAAAAACAGAAGAAAACAGGCAAATGACACTGTGGCATCTTGTTAATAGGTTAGTCCAGAAAACATATAAAAGTACCTCAAAGTGTAGACAAACATAAGATAAATGATATAAAACAAGCATAGAGCATCAAAAATTATACGTTTCCGACATATCACATCCTATGACACGTAAATTGGATCCCATCCCGTGAAAACCGCTGGATCAGGGTGCATCATGTTGCATCTAGACATGGGTGGTCATTGTGTGCTCTGGTTGCATGGCGGGATCTGAGCATCCTCGTTGTAGAATTGCGTTGCTTGATGCACGTGCCATTTGACCAAAGGCTAGCTACTTGTGGGGTGTGCCTTTCAGTCGTCCCGTGTGTGTCTCGATGAGCAGCGTGCGGTGGCCTCCATTGGTAGGATGGCGGGCTAATACATTTCTTGAGCTAGCGTGTTTTCCGACGGTGTTGGGTATTTTGTGGCGGTGTTTGTGCGTGGTTGTGTGGCGTGCATGCGTACATGGCGCTTCGGGCTAAAGCCATGCCCGCCCTTGTCGATGACTGTGAAGGCAACGACAATGGGCGTCGTTTTTCCTCCATGGTGACGTCGTCAAGGAGCCCCAATACAATCTATACTTATGATCTGATCCTTTGGGTGAAAACTTAGATCTGGATTTTGGAGGTGGATCACAAAACGACAACATTGTTGATGTTGCTACCTTCTTTGAGACGATGTTCTTGGAGATTGGACTCAAAGTTGGAATACGGGATGACGACACGTGACATGACTCTTTTGTAAGATCCCACGAGCATTGTTTCTTTGGGTGGCGTGGGCAGCGGAAGAGGGAGGATCCCGTGTTGTGGCATCTTGGACACACAAAAGTTCTCGATGGATTTCGGATGGTGGTAGTAGACATGTGTGCAATGGGCAAGGGTTTCGGTATTTTAGGGTCATCCGTCATTCTAAGCGCTATTGGCGGCCGGCGGATTAAGGCCAGACATGCACACCACAGCGTCTTCGACTCTCCGAAGAAGTGGTGGCTCAGTCCTGCCCTTCTTTGCATAATTGGACTCCCTCTTCCCCTTGAGGACTTTGATGAGTTACCGCGTCTATGTGCTTGTGTGGTTGGCTTCTAGGCCATATTTAATTTGGAGGTGTCCGTTCTATCTACCTAGTCTTAGACTCTTAGTCTTGTTTTAAAACGTCGTTGTTTCGGTCTTTTCTTTGGCTTATAAAAAAACTTCTTTTTTATCATTGAATTAGAAAAAATAAAACATCATTATAAAATGAAACAATACCTTTTTTTAAACAATACCTGTAAAACATCATTATAAAATGAAACAATACCTACGAAAAGAATCGGCGGGAGCATTGCGCTTAAGGTGTCAAAGTAGGAAGCTCCCGGTCGTAGGAGACGGTGCCGGTCCGGTTTAATTTGGAGGTGTCCGGTCTATCTACCTATAGTCTTAGTCTTGTTTTAAGATGTCGTTGTTTCGGTCTTTTCTTTGGCTTATAAAAAAACTTCTTTCCTATTAATGAATCGAAAAAATAAAACATCATTATAAAATTGAAACAATACCTGTTTTTTTTAGAACAATACCTGTTATTTGGACCGCATTGATGCAGGCTACGAGAAGAATCCGCAGGAGCATTGCGCTTAAGGTGTCAGTAGGAAGCTCCCGGTCGTAGGAGACGGTGCCGGTCCAGTGGGGCGGTGATATGGGCTGGGACAGGCCGATCCATGGTGGGCTTTCCAACCCAGGAGGGGAAGGGTGCTAGCTGAATGGGCTGGGCTCCTGAATACAACGCACATGTTTTCACCAAGGAAAGAACCTCTCCGACGCCGACTTCCATACGCGGTTGGCTTACCAGTTTCCGGCCGACGATTCCGAGTCAGAAACGAAGACGAGCAGGACATGTATATATACGTGCACGCGCGGCCGTAAGCTTTGCATTGCACGCAAGCAAGAAACTGATCAGAGCTATCGTGTTAGAACCTAGAGCAACAAGTAGCCGAAGCAAAGCAAAGCGAAGCAGATGGCCGCCGGCATGGAGCGGTTCGTGGCCACGATGGTCTACTGCGAGGCGCCGTTCGACGGAACCATGGCCCCCGCGGTGCCCGCCAGCGACGACAAGCGCAACGGCAGCACGGTGGTGGAGGTGGCGTCCGCATTGCTGGAGGCAGCCAAGGGGTACTTCTCCGGCGCCGCGTCACCGCCGCCGGCCCTGGCGCAGCAGCATGCCAGGGACAGCGACAGCGTGGCAGTCTTCTTCGAGGCCGTCGCTTTGGAGTAACCGACGATGCGTGTAGTATACCGAGTTTTGCTTACTTGCTTCAGTTGATTTTGCGCTGTAATAGGGAGCACGTCTCGATGACATGGCAAAGAATTCAGTGTCTTAGATGAGTTGGAGTACTACTAATTAGGCTCTGTAACGAAGGGATTAAACTTATATTTTGCCTTGGAGTCGGTGAATTATCCTGTATTCTAACTGATATTCATATTCACAAGCTACTCCCTCTGTCTAGAAGTAACTGTCTTGGCTTTATCTAGATTTAAATATATGTAGAAATATTTTAATATACAGGTACATTCGAATCTAGACAAACTGAAGTCGGTTATTTCTAGATGGAGTGAGTAGTAAATACACAAGCCCGCAACATTGGGAAATTCATTCACTCCTCTACGAGATTAGATTAAACACGCGTCTACAATATATCTTAGTGTAGATGAAATGGGGGAGGGTCATTTATATAAAAGACATGTAGACGAAACATGCAAGTAAAATCGTTTTTTTATTTAAAAATGGAAAATCATTTTTTTGCATTTGAAGTCTGAATACTCTAGTTGCCAATTGTGTGTTTGCCATGCCAGGAGACGTCTCCGTGCAAAATCTTGGCACGTTTGGACGAGTCCATCACAAGATTGTCCATCGCCTAGCTCCATTGGCCTCAATTCCATGTACACTCATACAGGTAGCAAAATTTGCGAAGACTTACCTTTTTGTGTTTTCAAGGTTTATGATTTTTCATTGAAACCACATCACTTGCACCGGATGTTTTGAAGACTTTCCTAGTTCCATTGGCTTGAATTACACATGCTCTTGAAGATATCTTTGAAATATAACTGAATTATCGCAATTACTGAATTTCAAGACATACCTATATATAGTGCAGACATATATGATATGCATGCATTATCTTCTGCTAACAGGAGTTGTGTAAAATCCAGCGAAATTGTAAATTATATATCTTAAATAACGCTTATTTGAATCTAATGTTCCATTATCTCAACAACTCAGGGAGCACTATACTACATTATCTCGACAAAACTAATATCAAAAATAAATTTTTACATAAAGTTTAAGCCATACGGTTGAAGACATAATTCAGGCAGATTTATAGTGATCAGCAGATTTAAAGACAAGACTTGGGTTTTAGTTCTCACTGGATCTGATCAACGGTCGACTCCTCTTGGAAATGCAGCCCCAACATCTTCATCCACTTCAGCCTATTCACCAATATTGGAAATCTCAAAAAATAAGAATACCTCCCTACTTTGTTTCTTCCTTCGAAAAACATACTTAACATCGACAATTTCGATGAAATCCTTCTTCTTAAATTGCCACCATCGTAAGTGTGCCTTCCGACCAGAGCACCAAATTATCTCTTCGGTAAGCCCTTTTAAATGGTTATGTCTTGGGGATCGACATACATATGCACATCTCACATGAAAATATAATCCTTTCTTCACCACCATCAAGTAATGTGGTCTATGGGTCCACTTGTATAACTATATGGTACTTAGTTTGATCAGAATAAGCATTTTCATAAACAAGAGGAGCAATACTTCTAGCGGCAAGATCTGAATATGGTGCACCAACATCGTCAACCATGCATAACAAACATTGCCACATGACGACTGTCTGAGAACTTCTCCCAAAAATCTGCAGAAGCTGATGGGTGTGCTCAACTTGTCCGTACACCCCTCTCTTTTTTAACCACACTAATTTTTGGCAGAATGGATGAAAATAACCCTAAAAAATAACAATTTCACGAAATGAACTCCGGCCAGAAGATATTCACGGAACTAACCCTTTTTGCAACGCCATACAGCCTGGCGCCGCACCTTGAAGAGCGGCGCCATTACGCCTGGCGCCGCGCACCTGCCAGCGTGGAGCCCCGCGGGCCCGGTCCCGCTAGTGCGGCGCCTTGTAGCATGGCGCCGCACTGTGTAGTGCGGCGCCGTTGCGCCTGGCGCCGCACTTTAGGTCTTGTACCAGCGCGACGCCAGCCCTCCCCAGACCCAGCCCATTCCTCTCAGACGCACAGGAGAGCATGGCGGCTAGGGTTTCTTGGCCCCGCTGATTCCCCTCTCCAAAAACCCAAGATTTGCTGGATTTGTCCAAGGATCTTGCTCCCAATCCCTTCCACATGTATCTCCTCTCAAATCCCTTGCTATTTGTCCAAAAATTTCTTGCTAATTTCCCCTTTTGTTCAAATTTCTGTGAAACCCTAGGTTCAATTAGATGTAGAGATTGAGATGAACCATTGCAATGCTTATTTGATATTTAGGTTTAGATATGGCATAGTATTCTTTGGTACAACTCTAGTTGGTCTATTTATCTTTGAAGTATATGTTAGGTGCTTTTTCATATTAGCAATTCCATATGGCTAGAGTAAGATGGAGATATGGTAGAACTCTAGTTGGTGTTTTGATTTATCTTACAATTATATGGTAGAACTCTAGTTGGTTGATTTAGCTTGCAATTCTAGATGCTAGAACTATAGGTAGAGTAGGATGAATATGTAGGATGTCTCTATAAGATGGACAAAAGCTAGAACTATATGCTAGAACTATAAGATGGTTGATTTAGCTTGCAATTCTAGATGCTAGAACTATAAGATGGACATTTTGTAATTGTTCTTATTCTCTCTATTGTTTTGAATATGTAGGATGACTCTAAAACCCCTTCTAAACAATGCTCACTATGATGTTCAACACCGTGCCTACAAGAAGTCGGAGAAGAGACAGGTGCTAAAAACTTCAATGCAAGTCGAACAAGATGCCATGTTTGTTTAGATGGAAATCTAACATTTTGCCATTGTATGTTTGCAGGAGCTTCAACCCCTTCGAATTAGGTACCACGAGGTCTCGTCCGGCAAGATGCGTTATGATGCGCGGTACACTCCGTACATCCAGCAGCTAGGACTCCTCCCCTTTATCCACATGGTCACTCGGTCCACACCGGCCTTCAACCCTGCTGCGATCACCGCGCTAGTGGACCGATGGAGGCCGGAGACGCACACATTTCACCTTAGGACCGGTGAGACTACGGTTACTTTGCAGGACATGAGAATGATCCTGGCACTCCCAATCGAGGGAAACCCTGTGTGCATGTCCTCGGATTCAGACGGGTGGCGTGAGCAGATGGTCTCCCTTATAGGGAAGGATCCACCCGAGGCTATAAACAAGAAGGGGGAAAAACTGAGGGTCGCTGTCGGGGCTACTTTTACTTGGATCATCCAGAATTTCAAGATTTGCCCCGAGGATGCCGATGAGGAGACGATCAAGACATACACTCGTGTGTATGTGCGGTACATTATCACGAGGACTCTGTTTCCTGACAGCAGTGGGGATCGTGCTTAGTGGCATTGGCTCAAGTTGCTGGTTTTTTTCGACTCTACCTTCAGTTGGGGTTCTGCGGCGTTGGCCTGGTTGTACCGTCAGGTAGTGAGTTATTTACAAATTTTGTTGTATATTTCTACACTATCTCAAAAAAAATTGTTCTTACCAAATGGTTGTTCACTTCATCTGCAGCTGGATGACGCTTGCCTTAGGAGCGCCGCCGATTCAGGGATTGGTGGTTGTTTGCTCCTTCTTTCGGTGTGGAGCTGGGAACGCTTCTCCATTGGACGGCCGAGATTGTTGTCATTCAATCCTTACATTGATAACGGCACCGACTACCTTCTCCCCACGTGGGCTTACAAGTGGGATGTGGTCTCCGAACCGCCAAAGGACCCACTGGAGGCGTACAAGAGGTACACCAACGAGTTTGACATGATCACCATGGATCAGGTAATTTCAGCGAAGGCGGTCAATTATATGTCTTGAACTTGTAATCTTTGACCCTGACATGAGTGTGGTATGATGCAGGTGACGTGGGAGCCATACGGTCGAGGGGACCGCTTTGGTGTTCCGGAGGACTATCTCCTTAACCCTATTTGCCTCAGAGAATCTCGTCTGTGGCTAATGGGTTGCCCCATGGTGTGCATGTGGGCTGTTGAGTATCACCAGCCTCACCGTGTCATGACCCAGTTTGGGTTATTTCAGATTGTACCGCCTGAGTGGAAGGACACGGACATAGGGCTCCATAGGTAAGCTATTAACTGCCTTACCATGTGATGTGCTTATCATTCGCCAAATAACGCTTTTTGACTTGTTGTTGTGTGCAGCTTGGACAGGAAGAAGCAGAGGAAGGAGAAGGATTGGCCCAAGCTTCATAGGAAGCACCTTGAGAAATTCAGGAGGTGTGTGACCGAGGCTAGGAAAGCAAAAGGAGCACAGGATAGGCCCTTCAATCGGGATGCTCTCAACAACTACATCGCATGGTTCGTTGACAACGCGCGGGTGGAGATATACCCACGGTCATTTCGGGATTCGATCTTGGAGGAGCCATTGGTGTTTGATGAGCTTTCAACCGAACAATACAACATCATGGTCAGAGAAGGGCGACAAACAGAGTTTGCTCCCTTGGTCAACTTTGTGGTAAAGTGTGCCGAATAATATTTTTTCCGTCCTTCTCACACCTTGCATGGATAACTTACTAGTTTCTTGTCTATGACAGCGCGATCAGGTAAGGAAGTCCGCTGATGCATGCGAGGACGCTTTGGACACTTACCCTCGCGGAGAGAAGGGAGAGGGTCTGTTTCGTGAGTTCGTTAAGAAGCAGGGCCAACGGTTAAGGAGGTTGTCGAACTTGCTAGGTTGTCGTGACCCTGAGGTGGCAACACCGTCCGCGTCACGGTCCAACACGCCCGAAGGTGACAATTCTGGCGATCATCACTCCACATCCAAGGACGAGGCGAACACACCCGAGGTAGTACAACCATTGCATCCCCCACCATCCCTTGCATTTCTCCTGAATTTGTCCTTACCAATCTTCTTTTGTTGACAGCCGCAAGATGAGGAAAGCGTCCCCGACGATATGACATTGGGCAACTACACTCGCTACAAGGTACACGAGCGTTCCGACTACATGTTCAAGCCAAGGCAACCCAAGAAGCCTTACACACCCAACCCTTCCATGACCAAGACAAATAAGCCCAAGAATCCATATCGCTTAGAGGTGGAGGATGAAGAGGAACCGAGGAGGAGGAAGATGCCCACGAGAAGGGGCCGAGGGGCGAAGACCACCCGTGGGAAGTAGAGTAGATGTTGCACTTTGTCTTGAATGGTTGTAGTCGTGAACTCAGTACTTATGGTTGTTGTCGTGAACTTGGATGTTGTAGTCGTGAACTCAGTACTTATGGTTGTAGTCGTGAACTCAGTACTTATGGTTGTTGTCGTGAACTTGGATATTGTCGTGAATGGTTGTCGTGAACTTGGATGTTGTTGTCGTGAACTTGGATGTTGTTGTCGTGAACTTGGATGTTGTTGTCGTGAACTTGAATGGTTGTCGTGAACTTCAATGGTTGTTGTCTTTTTGGAACAAACATGCTCGAACAACATTGAACAAACCTGCTCGAAAACCAACTCAAACAGAACAACAGGAACAGACAGACACTAGTCAGGAAGGTGCGGCGCCATGACGTCTAGCGCCGCACATGGTGCAAGATAGCCCAGGAAACTTCTAAGTCAATGTGCGGCGCCGTCCGGTGTGGCGCCGCACATGCGCTAGAAAATAGACAGTTCTGTCTATTTTCTAGCGCATGTGCGGCGCCACACCGGACGGCGCCGCACGGTGCGGCGCCACCAGGCTGCGCGTTGCACGTGCGGCGCTGTCTAGCATGGCGCCGCACATGCGCTAGGAAATAGACAGAAGCTCTATTTTCTAGCGCATGTGCGGCGCCGCACGATACGGCGCCACCAGGCTGCGCGTTGCATGTGCGGCGCCGTCTAGCATGGCGCCGCACATGCGCTAGAAAATAGACAGAAGAAGAAAATAGACACAAGCTTTTGTCTATTTTCGAGCGCATGTGCGGCGCCACGCTGGACGGCGCCGCACGTGCAACGCCACCATGACTGGCGCCGCACTTTGAAGATGCTGCCACAGCCAGCTTTCGGCGTTTTTATTTTGAGGAAAAATGATCACACATCGTACAAAAAAGCCTAGAACATACAAGTTTGTTGACACATACGAAATAACACGAGTTTCTTGCCCTTAAAGTCTAGAACATACAAGTTCATGAAATAACAAGGTTCTCGAGCAAATCTTGACACATACAAGTCCATGACTCCCGGTTACATACTCAAAGTCTAGAACATAGGCCCTTTGGCGCGGCTATTCTCTTCCTCCTCTATCTTGCGGAGCTCGTCATTACGTTCCTTGCACTTCTTCGCCATCTCCTTTTGCATCTTCCTCTCTTCCTCTTCCTTCTTCTTCTTCACCTCGTCCTCTTCGTCCTTCTTTTTTGCCAAGTCACGAGCAAGTTGAACTACCTCTTCGAATGTCTTCCTCCGCTTCTCTTCCTCAGCTTCCTTCCTCTTCCTCTCTTCCTCGGCCTCCTTCCTCTTCCTCTCTTCCTCAGCCTCCTTCCTCTTCGCCACCACCTCCATAGCAATCGCCCAGATCTTCGAGTAGTTCACACCTTCCCCATCATTGGCCTTGTTGGGTTGAGTCGCCATACCTATTATAAGAATAAAAGGGGCAAGTTAGTAAAGGATGCATTTAACCCAATAAACATGAATGATAGTAAAATATGCATAAATGTGAACATACCTACGAGCATACGGATTTGGTGTGGCATCCCGCAAAACCACTACTAGAAAATCGCGTTGAATTTGTGCATTGCATCGTCATCATCATGCGTTGTTTGCATAAAACTATTTTCGCAACGCCCGATTTGTTTTTCCAAACGCCTCATCTTAATTCAAACGCAAAACCGGGTCCCCGGAATATTTTATTTTGGCCGCTATCGGTTTGCTTTCGGCCCGTTTAAAACAAATAAAAAGTTCAATTATTTTTAGTGGGGGCAGTCGACCGGGCCAACCCGACCCGAACGACCACCCCGTATAAAACAGATCGGTCCAACCTCTAATCCTAAGTCTACCCGGAAACCTACCCAGCCCAACCCTCCACCTCACCCCCACCTATCCTAGGCCGCCACGTCGCCCTCCCCAACTCCCCAACCAACCCCAAGCTGACACATCAGCCTAACCCTCTTCCCTCCACTCACCCCTCCTCTCTCTTCTCCCTAGCTACACGCACACAGTCACACACGCAAGCACCCACCCCGCGCCTTAGTCTCTGCCTCTGGGCCCCACTCACACCACTGCCACGCCGCGCCACCATGGGCCCGCTGCCAGCCACACTCCCCCACTGCCCTTGACACACCCCAGCCACTCCCTCACCCCACGCCAGCACCATGAGCCCCACCCCGCCCCTTCAAGGCCTCTCTCTCTCTCTCCCGCATCCCTTCTTCCTCCCGGCTCCTCCACCCGCGCCGCTGGCTGCCAGGCCTCACGCTCCACCCAGCCACCCTGCCCCCTCCCTCTCTCCCCATGAGCCTGCGCCCCACCCTGTCGCCTCCTCCTCATCCCCTCTCCCGCCTCGCCTTCGTCGCCTCCACCACCAACCTCCGCCTCCCGCGGCGTTTCCGAGCCACACAAGCCCCCACTCTACCGCCTCAGCCTCGCGCCCCGCACCGCTGCCCACCGCCTCCCGCCCCCAGATCGCCTGTAACCCTCCTCCCCGCCTACTCCACCCGCTGAAGGCTCCTCGAGCCCGCGCGCCTTGGCCCGCTTCCACCGAAGCCACGGACCCTGCAGCCTAGCCTCCGCCGGCGGACCCTGCCGCTGCCCGGTGATCTCGGCCGCGGCGCCCGCCGCCGCCTTTCACAGCGCCTACTGCGCCCTGCCGCCGCCCGCCCGGCCGCCGACCACGCGTGCTCCTCCAGCACCCGCTTCGCCGGCCCGCCTCGCCGCGTCGCCCGGCCTCCAGCGCCGCTGTGAGCCTCGACGCCTAAGACCGGCCTTGCGAAGGCCCGGCCTCGGCAGCAGCACCTCTCGCCGTAGCACCTGCCCGAGGCCGCTCTCCCGGTGTCGCCAAGATCTCCCTAGTGCGGATCGACGCCAAGTCTCGCCCCGACCCGTCATCAGACTCCGGGGCCGCCAAGTTCTTCCACGTGGACCCGATAACCGAGACCGACCCTGTGATGAGCGCATCGACCCCCCACCAAGAACCATCGACGCCGTACCCGAGCTCGACACCGACAACGAAGGAACCCCGAGTGCCGCTGGCGGAAACTAGGGACGATAACGCCAAGACGACAAGATCCACCTCCCAGAGCGACGACCCCTGGACACCAAGAGCTACCGACAACCTGGCCAAGAACCGGACCCCGATGACCATGATCCCCACGGCAGGACAACAAGGACTTCGAGGTGGGACCGACAAGGTCTTCTCCTCGGGACACCAGAAGCTCCCCCGAACGTCAGGCTCGTCGAGTTCAGGGACCCTCAAGATCTCCGTCACGGACGCGACGAGCACTTCGCCGTGGAACGCCAGTTCTCCCTCCCGGATGCGCAAGATCTACCCCGTACCGAGAACGAGAGAATGATCCCGCCGGAAACGACCCCGGCAGAACCCTGGACCCTGTCGAACCCCGAACCCCGGAACCCAAGATCGTCGAGCCCCCTCTGATGTGTGAACCCTTTTCCTCGAACCCTATTTTATAACATAACAACAACTTGTTGCATATTGAATTGTCATTCATCTCGCATGCATATCTGTGGTTTGGGGGCCTTATGCCGATTCACCTAATAATTAAATATGGGGCCCATATGCGGGCAAATCTAGCCTTATATTGGCCTCATTTAAATTCGTGTAGCGAACCGATAGCTATCTTGCCTTGTTATAACCACATTTAAAATGCGGGGTTTCCAAATAACATGAACCACCTAATTAATTGTCGGGACCCCGGTTCCGCTTCATATGACCTAATTGCATCGCACCTTTGCCATGTCATCCATCATGCATGCATCATGCCGATCTTCTGCCGTTGTATTAAATATTGCATCTGGTGTTTCTTCTAGTGTTTTGCTTCTTCGCGGATAAGGCCGTTGAGTTGATGTGAGCTTCGCCCCGATCTTCGGTTGATTCCTCGGCAATGTTTCAGGCGAGCATCTCCCCCTTTCTACCTATCTTATTTTGCTAGTATTTACTTCCCTCCTGTTGATCTTTGCTATCTGTGTTGCGATGCTCTAGTTCTCGTTCCCGTGATATCCCTTGCAGCCATATATAGCCTTGGACACATCCTATTACCTGTTGTTTGGTAGATAGTTGGACCCGCGCGTCGTAGTCGCTTGCTCCAGTGTTTTGTGTGACGTCAAGTACCACCATTGTTGGAGAATTGCCGCATGTTGACGTTGGAGATGATCATGGTTTACTTATTGTTCACTTTAATTCCTGTTTAACAACTAAAATTGAATTAAGCAGAGGCATCGGTGGGTGATAGGTAAGATTTGGTTTCCCGCCCACTTGTGCCCCGTAGGACCCGAGTTCTTGACACCTGTTCCGAGATCGAGCGCGCTAACCACAGGTGGGGAGATATGGGCCCCCCATTGATAATTACCTGATTTCAAAGTATTGTACTGGGGGCCACAACTAGTTTGAGGTGTTTTACTATCCTGTACTTATGCCATGTTTACCGCTTTATTTACTTGTGCGAGGTAATCGCTGCATCTTGTTAGGAAGCGGAATGTTTTCATGTGTCGGCGCCCCGATTGGGGACCCGCTTTGTTACAGCCACCATTGTCACAAACCCTAAGTCCGTCTCGAGACCGCCGACTTTGTTATGGGTGTACTTAGTGGGGTGGCCCCGTGCTTGCTTTAGTGCGGGAACGTCGTGACTTAGGCCCCGCCGACATACCGATGGGTGTATGTTAACCGATCCGCAAAAGGGTCGAAGTGCTGTGGATACTTTGGTGCACCCTGCAGGTTTAATCTTTTAGAAGTCGTGTCCGCGGTTATGGGCGACTTGGAGCACGATGTGATCATAGACAACTATAACTAAAGTTTATTGTTTTAACTTGACTTGTTTTCCGATATGATTAGTAATCAGCTTCACTACAACGGAATGGCTAAGTAAAAGTACCAACAAGCTTTGGGTTTTGGGTTTATCTCATGCTAAATGTATCTGACTGGTAAGTGTTGACACTATAACGGAATGAATAACTAAAAGTGCCCACTGCTTATTTTATCAGGACGATTACCTAAACCTGACTAGTAAAGTGCCACAACTATAACTGAATAATTAAAACTGCCAACTGTGTGAGTTCCTCGGTTGACTTCCTCGTTTGGTCTCGAGGGGGAAACGCCAGGATGGGTTTGTTTGATGCTAGTACCAGGTTGGATCCGAATAGGTCTTTCTCACCCCTCTCTGATAGCCGCCAGTTGTATCGAGTCTCTATAGATTGCTTAGTGCTCGCTGCCGCTGCCGCTCAGTCCACCATACCTATGTATGCGAGGACCGCCGAATTCTAGCCTCGCTGCATCTTGGCCTCGATCGACGCTCCTCTTTTTCCTTTGCCCTTTGTCGGCACCCCTTTTGTTTAAGCAGGTTTTGAGATCGACGCCGTTAGCAGGGTTACTCTTCCGGCTTGGCCTGGGTAGGGTTATGGACGCCATTGGTTATTCTTCAGGGCTCTTAGCCCCATTTGCATCTTGTCCGTAGTCGGACGCCCCATCGTTTTCAAGGTGATTTGGATCTTTGTACCGTATATTTGTATTCTTGACTCTTTGAGTCGCTGTTGTATATATATCTGTTCTGTGGGTCCCATCGAGGACTGTTGTGTAATGTTATTACTTTGCTTTCCACCCGCACGAAAGTGCCTGGTGGGCACCTTCGAATCGTTTCTATGCGAGTTTGGCGAGTTTTGCTAAAACTTGCATAGGGCCGATTCTGAGGGTGTTACAGAGTGGTATCAGAGCTCAGCAGTTGCGATACCCCACAAGTCCAGCCTGTAGGATAACCTAGCTAACGGCCGAAGTAGAGTGTCAAAACTATTTTGCAAAATCGGTTGGATAGATCTGGTTAGGTCTGATTTTTACTCCTTACCCCTCTGCTATTCTCCTCTTACCTCGACGCGTTTTGAATCTGCTCTCTTATCTTTTCTTCGAGTCCAGGACTTCTCGTGGTTGGGTTTCCGTCGTACCTTCAGGGTTTCGCTTCCTTCTTTGATGACGGTGTTCTACCATCCGGTGATCACGCTGCCCGAGGAATCCGTCTTCCGTGGTGCCATTCTTTGTTCTTTGTTCGTGCCTTCCGGTGTTTTCTCACGCGACGACATCCTCTATGCCAGATCCGATGCAGAGTCTGCATCACTCCTTTGATCCGAACCTTGCTTGTCGAGATCTTCAGTCTGAATCCTGAGAGTTGGTTGCATAATCTGTCTATTCGTGTACAGAGTAATGCTTTGAGTGCGGGATGGAGTCGCGACCATACCACTACTCTTATCATTTGCTCGGTATATTGAATAGTGGATCGATGCAATTTACTCCTTCCATGAAAGTTAGAGGTGGCCTTACCTTTAACTTCGTCCGTTGTTTTCCGGAGTGTTCTCTTGACGAACAGGAACAACGACCTCTTGTTAGTGGTGTCGCGAAGATCTACACGAAGCGAGAAGACGCAGATCGCCGACCTTCCTTCCGGTACCATGAGGCGGATCTCGAGGGCGAGATCCATTGTTAGTGGTGTCGAATTGTGGCATCCCGCAAAACCACTACTAGAAAATCGCGTTGAATTTGTGCATTGCATCGTCATCATCATGCGTTGTTTGCATAAAACTATTTTCGCAACGCCCGATTTGTTTTTCCAAACGTCTCATCTTAATTCAAACGCAAAACCGGGTCCCCGGAATATTTTATTTTGGCCGCTATCGGTTTGCTTTCGGCCCGTTTAAAACAAATAAAAAGTTCAATTATTTTTAGTGGGGGCAGTCGACCGGGCCAACCCGACCCTAACGACCACCCCGTATAAAACAGATCGGTCCAACCTCTAATCCTAAGTCTACCCGGAAACCTACCCAGCCCAACCCTCCACCTCACCCCCACCTATCCTAGGCCGCCACGTCGCCCTCCCCAACTCCCCAACCAACCCCAAGCTGACACATCAGCCTAACCCTCTTCCTTCCACTCACCCCTCCTCTCTCTTCTCCCTAGCTACACGCACACAGTCACACACGCAAGCACCCACCCCGCGCCTTAGTCTACGCCTCTGGGCCCACCTTGGCCACACACACACACACGCTGCCACAAGACGCCAAGACCACCATGGCCCGCTGCTAGCCACACTCCCCACCTGGCCCCTGAAGACACCCCTGGCCACTCCTCACCCCACGCAGACTGCAGCCCCAGCGTCCCCCCTTCAAGGCCTCTCTCT
This sequence comes from Avena longiglumis, assembly GCA_030063025.1. Taxonomy (NCBI): domain Eukaryota; kingdom Viridiplantae; phylum Streptophyta; class Magnoliopsida; order Poales; family Poaceae; genus Avena; species Avena longiglumis. The sequence continues at coordinate 16,342,082 of CP125977.1, read as the reverse complement.
CTCCGCATCCCTTCTTCCTCCCAGCTCCCCCACGCGCGCCAGCGGCCTCCGCCGTGCCCAGCCTCACGCCCAGCCACCCCGCCTGCGCCTCCCTCTCTCCCAGGCGAGCTGCGCCCCCCACCTTGTCGCCTCCTCCTCATCCCCTCTCCGCCTCGCCCGCCGCCTCCACCACCAACCTCCGCTCGCCGGGCTCCTCCCGAGCCACGCCATGAGCCCCCACCGCCTCAGCTCCTCGCCCGGCCCGTGCCCCGCCCACCGCCTCCCGCCCCCAGAGCCCCGGCTCCTCCGCCTCCTCCACCCGCCTCTGAGCCTGAGCCCGCCAAGGCGCTGCCCACTGAGCCACCGACCCTGCAGCCCCTATCCTCGCTGGGCGGACCCCTCTGCGCGCTGCCCGGTGATCTCCGGCGCCTGCCGGCCGCCTCCTCCCGCCGTGCTGGCGCCGCTTCTGCGCCTTCGCCCGCCTGCCAGGCTCCTCCGGCCGCACCAGCCCGCTTCGCCCGCGTCGCCGGCCTCCAGCGCCGCCTGTGAGCCTCGCCGCCCCAAGACCGGCCGCTGCCAGAGGACCCCGGGTTCCGAGCGCCGCCGGGCCCCGCAGCAGCACCTCCCTGCCGTAGCACCTGCCCGAGGCCGCTCTCCCGGTGTCGCCAAGATCTCCCTAGCGCGGATCGACGCCAAGATCGCCCAGACCCGTCATCAGACTCCGGGGCCGCCAAGTTCTTCCACGTGGACCCGATAACCGAGACCGACCCCGTGACGAGCGCATCGACCCCACCAAGAACCATCGACGCCGCACCCGAGCTCGACACCGACAACCGAAGGGAACCCCGAGTACTTCGCCGCGGAAACTAGGGACGAGAACGCCAAGACGACAAGATCCACCTCCCAGAGCGACGACCCCTGGACACCAAGAGCTACCGACAACCTGGCCAAGAACCGGACCCCGATGACCATGATCCCCACGGCAGGACAACAAGGACTTCGAGGTGGGACCGACAAGGTCTTCTCCTCGGGACACGAAGCTCCCGAACGCGTCGGGCTCGTCGAGTTGAGGACCCTCAAGATCTCCGTCACGACGCGACGAGCACTTCCAGGAACGCCAGTTCTCCCTCCCGGATGCGCAAGATCTACCCGTCATCGAGAACGAGAACGATCCCGCGAAGCGACCCGGCAGAACCACGACCTGTCGAACCCCGAACCCCGGAACCCAAGATCGTCGAGCCCCCTCTGATGTGTGACCCCTTTTCCTCGAACCTTATTTTATAACATAACAACAACTTGTTGCATATTGAATTGTCATTCATCTCGCATGCATATCTGTGGTTTGGGGGCCTTATGCCGATTCACCTAATAATTAAATATGGGGCCCATATGCGGGCAAATCTAGCCTTATATTGGCCTCATTTAAATTCGTGTAGCGAACCGATATCTATCTTGCCTTGTTATAACCACATTTAAAATGCGGGGTTTCCAAATAACATGAACCACCTAATTAATTATCGGGACCCCGGTTCCGCTTCATATGACCTAATTGCATCGCACCTTTGCCATGTCATCCATCATGCATGCATCATGCCGATCTTCTGCCGTTGTATTAAATATTGCATCCGGTGTTTCTTCTAGTGTTTTGCTTCTTCGCGGATAAGGCCGTTGAGTTGATGTGAGCTTCGCCCCGATCTTCGGTTGATTCCTCGGCAATGTTTCAGGCGAGCATCTCCCCTTTCTACCTATCTTATTTTGCTAGTATTTACTTCCCTCCTGTTGATCTTTGCTATCTGTGTTGCGATGCTCTAGTTCTCGTTCCCGTGATATCCCTTGCAGCCATATATAGCCTTGGACACATCCTATTACCTGTTGTTTGGTATATAGTTGGACCCGCGCGTCGTAGTCTCTTGCTCCAGTGTTTTGTGTGACGTCAAGTACCACCATTGTTGGAGAATTGCCGCATGTTGATGTTGGAGATGATCATGGTTTACTTATTGTTCACTTTAATTCCTGTTTAACAACTAAAATTGAATTAAGCAGAGGCATCGGTGGGTGATAGGTAAGATTTGGTTTCCGACCGCCCACTTGTGTCCCGTAGGACCCGAGTTCTTGACACTGTTCGAGATCGGCGCTAACTAACCAGGTGGGGAGATATGGGCCCTCCATTGATAATTACCTGATTTCAAAGTATTGTACTGGGGGCCACAACTAGTTTGAGGTGTTTTTACTATCCTGTACTTATGCCATGTTTACTGCTTTATTTACGTTTGTGCGAGTCGCCTTTCGCATTGTTAGGAAGCGGAATGTTTTCATGGTATCGGCGATCCCGATTGGGGACCTGCTGCTTACAGCCATTGTCGCAAACCCTAAGTCCGTCTCGGAGACCGCCGACTTCGCTATGGTGTACTTAGTGGGGTGGCCCCGTGCTTGCTTTGGGTCCGAACGTCGTGACTTAGGCCCCGCCGACATACCGATGGGTGTATGTTAACGATCCGCAAAAGGGTCGAAGTGCCTGTGGATACTTTGGTGCACCCCTGCAGGGTTTAATCTTTTCGAGAAGCCGTGTCCGCGGTTATGGACGACTTGGAGCACAGTGCTTGATCATAGACAACTATAACTAAAGTTTATTGTTTTAACTTGACTTGTTTTCCGATATGATTAGTAATCAGCTTCACTACAACGGAATGGCTAAGTAAAAGTACCAACAACTGCTGGGTTTTGGGTTTATCTCATGCTAAATGTATCTGACTGGTAAGTGTTGACACTATAACGGAATGAATAACTAAAAGTGCCCACTGCTTATTTTATCAGGACGATTACCTAAACCTGACTAGTAAAGTGCCACAACTATAACTGAATAATTAAAACTGCCAACTGTGTGAGTTCCTCGGTTGACTTCCTCGTTTGGTATCGAGGGGGAAACGCCAGGATGGGTTTGTTTGATGCTAGTACTAGGTTGGATCCGAATAGGTCTTTCTCACCCCTCTCTGATAGCCGCCAGTTGTATCGAGTCTCTATAGATTGCTTAGTGCTCGCTGCCGCTGCCGCTCAGTCCACCATACCTATGTAGGCGAGGACCGCCGAATTCTAGCCGCCGTGTCTTGGCCTCGATCGACGCCTCTTTTTCCTTTTCCTTTGTCGGCACCCTTTTTGTTTAAGCAGGTTTTGAGATCGACGCCGTTAGCGAGGTTACTCTTCCGCTTGGCTCAAGGGGTTATGGACGCCATTGGTTATTCTTCAGGGCTCTTAGCCCCATTTGCATCTTGTCCGTAGTCGGACGCCCCATCGTTTTCAAGGTGATTTGGATCTTTGTACCGTATATTTGTATTCTTGACTCTTTGAGTCGCTGTTGTATATATATCTGTTCTGTGGGTCCCATCGAGGACTGATGTGTAATGTTATTACTTTGCTTTCCACCCGCACGAAAGTGCCTGGTGGGCACCTTCGAATCGTTTCTATGCGAGTTTGGCGAGTTTTGCTATAACTTGCATAGGGCCGATTCTGAGGGTGTTACATTTGGTACGGCTAAGTAACCTATCATACTAGCGGGATTAAATCCACCACGCCATCTTCCTCTTCGTAGCCCAAGTTGTCGACCTCTTTGTTGTCTAGGAGCTTGTTGGTTAGTCCTTGGTTGGCTACCACTTGGTTGGCTTGGAGCATGTTGGCTAGTCCTAGGTTGGCTACCACTTGGTTGGCTAGTCCTAGGTTGGCTACCACTTGGTTGGCTAGTCCTAGGTTGGCTACCACTTGGTTGACTTGGAGCTTGTTGGCTACTACTTGGTTGACTTGGAGCTTGTTGGCTACTACTTGGTTGGCTACTACTTCCTTGATTTCCTTTTGCTCTTTTCCTTTGAGAACACTTTCTTGCATTGTTCCCTTCACCATTGCATGTTCCACACCGGGCTCTCTCATGAGGCTCTTGGAATTGGTCGTTGCCCGTTTCCCGACCACCACCACGTCCCCATCCGTCCATGTCGCTCCTAAAACGCTTTGTCTTGCGTCTTCCACGTCCAACAACCTTCCATTTTGGATCAGGCCATAGTTGAATTCCATGGTACTCCGGCCATTGTGATTGGTCCAGGTATGGATGAAATCTAGGAGCCCATGTCTTCTTTGTAGTCTCAATAGAGAACTCAGCCTCTCGCACCGTGAGCGGATTATTGTAATCCAAATGTCGTATGCGAGACGCCACGAGCAAGTGCGAGCACGCAAGATGAAGAAATGATGGCCTTCCACATGTGCACTCACAGGTCTTGAGCGAGACCTTGAAAGCTCGGCCTCCGTGTTGGACACCATCAGCCGTTGTACCTCCGGGCTCCGTAACTTGGTAAATTAGCTCGTCATTGTCATATTCAGTGACAACTTGGGAATCCGCTTTCCTTGTCTGAAATTGCATCCAATCGTCAACCTTCAGAGGGAACTTGTATTTGTACTTGTTCTTGTTGTCCCCCGCAATATGTCGGTCCGTTTCATGTGAGTATTTCAGAAAATACCCATTCATCATGTCGAATGTATATCGGACTATTGCCGTGACGGGCAATGCACGGACACCTTTTAGCAACTTGTTAAATGCCTCTGCCATGTTGCTTGTCATTTGGCCATACCTCCGGCCACCGTCATCAAAAGCTCGTGCCCACTTTCCCATATGTTCAATGTTCCTATTGAGCCACTCGCGACCACCAGCATTGAGTTCTTTGTTGACTAGCAATTTGTTGTACAAGTTAGAGAAACGACGTTCCGTGAAAGCGAGGCAACAATCCTGTAGATCATCGGACAAATCCTTTCTCTTGCATGCCCTATAGAAGTTTGAACAAAAGTGTCCCTTTGAGAATTCCTTGATGACGGTCAGAGATGACACATATCTCCCTTTGAGGGGTTAATATCTTGGTTCTCAAAAGATAGAAGAACCACTCCCAATTATCATTGCTTTCTGCCTCCACCAAAGCAAACGCCAAAGGAATCAACCGGTTGTTCGCGTCATTGGTTATTGCAATCAAGATAGTGCCTTTGAAATGTCCGGTCATAAAGGTGCCATCAACAGAGATGACCGGTCTACAATGTTCAAAATCCCGGACACATTGCTCAAAACCCCAAAATGCACGGCCAAATACTCGCACGGTTTTCCCGTTTACAACCCTTGTCTTGTTCCCATAAGGTTCAACCACATGAACCATGCCGGGGTTAGCATTGGCCATCGCTAACAACAACCTTGGGATTCGGTTATAAGATTCATCCCAATCACCGTACAACACCTTGAATGCGGATTGCTTAGCCTTCCATGCCTTCCCGTACTTCACCTCGTAGTGAAAGAGGGCTTTCACAAACTCTATAACCTGCTTGATGGTCATTATTGGAAACGACGCGATGTCATTGGAAAGCCTATAAGCGAGGAACTCGGAGGTGAGTTGCCGGTGCTCGTTATTCGCATCCTTCCCATCCAACACCGGGCCTCGGCACATGTGAGTTATTACACAACTAGATATGTGCCAATCAGGACCTCCCTTGAATGGTCTTGCACGCACTATCCAAGGACATCCTTCCTCCTCGCACTTCACCGTGTAACGCTTCTTGATGTCCGAGTGCACGACCGTGTAAGGACGATGATGCTTCACCGAGAAGTCCTTTATCCATTGCTTAAATTCCAACAAGGTCCTAAACCTTGATCCTTTGCAAAAGCCACTATTCACTTCATTGCCATCCGGTAAGAACTTGTCCTTGGTCCGAGCACAATGCCTTTGCCACCATCAACCGTGGCTTCATCCGGCGAGACCGAGATCACGAAACAAAGGCACCCGATGGTCCCGACCCAATACGGTATGGTGGATTTCGGCCTCTCTAGCCATGAACCCTCCTCGTCAACTTCTTCTTGGGACCATCATCATCCGAGTCCAATGCATAGCCTCGAGAATACGGAGGTCATGGTCCATGTCATCTTGTGTGATATATTTCTCTAAATCTCAATATTGTTGTCATGGAGTTCAACATCATCATTGTCATGTTCATCTTCACCCCACAATCATCATCTTGGTGTCTTGAAATCGGGCTCAATGTTTGGGTCAAGGGAGGTTCACGCCTTAGCTCTTGGTCTACGGGTGGAGGACTCATAGTATGCAATGGGGATGCCATACGGTTTAAGTCCAAAGACAATGAAATACCAACTTTCTTGGTGGCAAATAGCTCAAGAGCCTTGTCTAGTGATTCGGCCACCACCTCCTTGTATGCAAGCCAACGGGCCTCGGAGAAGATACGCATGGTCTTCCAACGGACATGCATTCCCAAGCCAACATTATGTCTTCCCTCCAACTCAATATCATCCTTTGGGTCCATCCATTTCAATTCAATCCTCAATTGCTCCAAGAACTTGGCATATGTTGGAGTACGCTCAAACACCAAATCGAGCTCGTCCGGGTCCGGTTCTATGTTACCTCTCAAAAAAGCATCCTTGTCTACATGGTGAACATGAACAATTCTTGCCATGACTAACATAATCACAACAACAATACCATGGTCAACACACTCAATAGATACCCATGCTAACATTAACACAATACCAACCCATATGCCAATACAAGAACATTCTACCATGCATCTTACAAAACAAACTAGGGTTTACAAGATATGGACCAAAACAAGAAATTAATGGGTCAAATCAAAGATGAAGGGGAAGAATACCTCAAGGCACTTGGGGATCGAACTCCACGGAGAGGCTTCCGATTTGGACACTAGGAGGGAGAAGGTGGAGGAGAAGAGCTGCCGCCGCTTGCAGCTCTTGTGTGTCGAGAGGGAATGGGGTGGGAGGGCCGACGCCAGCTGGTACAAGACCTAAAGTGCGCCAGCGCTGGCGCCCGCTGTAGTCGGGCGCCATGCTAAGGCGTCGCACTAAGCGGGACCGGCCCATGGGCTCCACTGGCAGCAGTGCGCCAGGCGTAATGGCGCCGCTCTTCAAGGTGCGGCGCCAGGCTATATGGCGTTGCAAAAAGGGTTAGTCCCGTGAATTTCTTTTGGCCGGAGTTCATTTCATGAAATTGTTATTTTTTAGGGTTATTTTTGTCCATTCCGCCCTAATTTTTAGTTCTGTTTGGATCCCCAAGAAATCCTTATATGAAGCATATCAACCGGTTGTGAAGCAGACACAATCTCCTTGCAACTCAAAAATATTTTCACAACATGCGCCCACATGTAGCTCTCCAAGCCATATCTAGTCTAGCGATGTACTTATGGAATAATATTTTGAATTCATATAGGTCCTCTGAATCGTGCGTACTCCATATATTCGCAAAAAAGAGAAATTTTAGTTCATTATGTACTATTTTTGGACACTTAAACAACTAGTAACAATAGTAACACATAACAAAAAAATTACCACTATCTCCTCTCGCTGACGGTAGATTTCTCCCTTGAAGCCCCCTGCAATATTCGAGGTTTTGTTGAGGCTCTCTCACGCCGTCGTCTATGACTCCTCCGCCGATCTAGCTCTTCTCTTCATGAAGTTGCTCGGTGGTGCTTGGATACAAGACTTCTAGCTGACCTCCTAACTCTACCGGGTAGAAGATTTTGCCGTTGCTTCATTGGTCTGGCGCAATGCTCTGGAGCCTCGCGTCATCGAAGCTGGCCTAGGACCATCACCGAACTCTGAAGTAGGCACCTACCTAGCCAGGCTAGATCATCTTGACCTCGCTAGAAATGTTGGGTGTTGTTGAGAGAGGGAGAAAGAGGGATGCTTGCGTCGCCACCATGGTCGCCGCTGGAATTAGTGCCAGGGCTAGGGTTTCGAAAGTATAGAGTGGGATTTGCTGTCCCCAACAATTCCAGACGGGACTTAGACACGATGGCACTACCATAATGAATAATCCTAACAAACGGAACTAAACCGACTCCTTAACGAGGAATTCCATGGGGAAATTTAGTTTAGCCGATATTCACACAAACAACCCCTATCATGAATTGGCTTGATAGCTTTTCGAATAGGAATGATTGCAAGGAACTTGGTCCTCTTGGAGTGCGAGCTCTCCAACTTGAGGACCATTGAAAGGATACGGATGTCGCCTAGAGGGGAGTGAATAGGCGATTAAAACTTTTCCTAGAGTGGCTCAACAAAGGCGGAATAAAACTAGTGTTTACTTTGTTAAGAACAACCTAGAAACAACTAAGGTTCACCTATGTGCACCAACAACTTATGCTAAGCAATACAAGCAACAAAGTGATAGCAAGATATATATTACTTCAAGCACGAAGTCTATCACAATGTAAAGTGCATAAGTAAAGAGCTCGAGTATAGAGAAAACCGAGGCACGCGGGGACACCGATATTTTACCGAGTTCCTCCCAACATGGAGTACGTCTCATTTGGAGAGGGGGTGGTATCAAACCACCAACGCATACAAAGGCCTCCCTTATTCTCCGGTGAATCTCACCCCAACGGGATCGATCCACGCTTCCACTATCGGTGCACTTGTCGGTGTCAACCGAAACCTCTCACAAGGTTGGGGCACTTCTCCACAACTTAATTGGAGGCTCCCAACAAACGGCACAAAAGGCCTCAACAAATGCCACCAAGGCCACAATGTTGTAGGGGTTCGTAGCATGGAAAAAAATTCTACCGCATGAACACACAATCAAGATCCAATCTATGATCAAGCCAAGATATATCTACTATATTGTAGCAACGAGTCGATAGAATACTAACCCTCGAAGATCCAAAGCGGTTAACGAGAGCAGATTCTCGTGGATGATGTAGTCGTACACTTCCGATCTCAAGATCGCGTAGACGATCCTTCCGGCGCTGTGTTCCGGCAGCGCTTCCGCAGTCGGTCACACGTTCGGTACTCGATGAAGACCTTCCTCTCCCTTGTTCCAGCAGGCAGCGGAGGTTGTAGCACTCTCCTCGCGATTCCGACAGCACGACGGCGTGGTGTCGGAAGTAGAGGGGAGATCTCGCAGGGCTTCGCCTTAAGCCGGAGCGAGTATGGTGGAGTATGAGAGAGGCCTTGGTGATCTAGGGTTTAGAGGGCACCAAGGGGAGGGTGTGGCGGCTAGGGTTTGGGAAACCCTAGTGGAACTTGGGAGGACCCTAGGCGTCGGTGACTTGGGAGGAGGCCGGCGGCTTGGGGCAAGGGTTTGAGGTGAGTTGGGTGTAGGGGAGAGGGGGCACCCCTGCCCCTTCTTTTATAGGTGGGAGGAAGGCGGCTAGGAGGAGGGAGTCCTCCTCCAACTCCTCCTCCTTGGCCGGCATGTGGAGGTAGTGGGACTTCCTCCCCAAGTAGGTTTCCTACTCTCCCTCCACCAAACAAACTTGTCGTTTGACTTTTTCAAATTGGCGTTTGACTTTTAAACTAGGATTTGATTTCTCCCTTTACTTTTGCCCAGCTAAGTGACCCAGTACATGATGCAACCATTCCACATTTTCATGACACATTCATGTACCCTTCCCCTCCGGAGTGCCGGACATTCCGGAACCTTCTAGAACATTCCCTATGAAAACACTGAAATCATTCCCTAACTCCAAAACAGGACTTTCCTTATATGAATCTTATTCTCCGGACCATTACGGATCTCCTCGTGATATCCTGGATCCCATCCGAGACTCCAAACAACATTCGGTCTCTTACTCAACATTCCATAACTACTCAACAACATTGAATCCTTAAGTGTGTCTCCCTACGGTTCGTGAATTATGCGGACATGACCGAGACAATTCTCCGATCAATAACCAATAGAGGAATCTAGAAATTCATATGGCTCCCACATATTTCTATGATTTATTTGCGATCGAATGAACCACTTACATACGATACCAATTTCCCTTTGTCTCACGATAGTTTACTTATCCGAGGTTTTGATCGTAGGTATCTCGGCATACCTAGTTCAACCTCGTTACTGATAAGTACTCTTTTATCGTTCCTGTGATATGTGATCCCTTGTGAGACAGTCACATGCTTGCAAGCTTATTGGATGACATTCCACCGAGAGGGCCTAGAGTATATCTATCCGTCATATGGATGGACAAATCCCACTCTTGATCCATGTGCCTCAACACATACTTTCTGAACACTCAATGCCACCTTTATAGCCACCCAGTTACGGTGTGGTGTTTGATGTCATCAAAGCATCCTTCCAGTGATGGTGATTAACATGATCTCATGGTCGAAGGAATTAGGTTACTATGTATCAGAAAGCTTATAGCAAATGAACTATATTAAATGACTTGATCTTTATGCTACGCTTAACTATAGGAGTATGTCCATCACATCATTCTCCTAATGATATGGCCCTGTTGTTAATAACATATTCTATGTTCATAATCAGGAAACCATGATCATATATTAACCAACAAGCTAGTTTAACAAGAGGCTTTACTAGGGACTCTTTTATGTTTACAAATCACACAAGTATTAATGTTTCCGGTTAATACAATTATAGCATGGTATGTAAACATTTATCATAAGTATGAAGATATGATAATAACCACTTTATTATTGCCTCTTGGGCATATCTCCAACAGTCTCCCACTTGCACTAGAGTCAATAATCTAGTTTCAAACCTTTTGTGTATTCAACACCTATGGCTTTCTGGTGTCGTATGTACACGATTGCTAGTGGTCAACTAATCTCCGGATCTGACACTTCCAGGTCCGTGTGTAATTGCATGTCTTTGCGTCTCTACGCATCACTCATTCTTTAATGAGATGGCTTTGTATAAATTTGGTCCTTTGGTGAGACCTTTAGTTCTTTGGGGTTAAAACATGTTGATAATATTGTCGTACAATATATCTTCATAGTATTATCCCGCTGTGAACTACACCTAGTTTGATAACAAATTACTTGACACAAATGCCCTCTTTAGCTGCTATAATAGCAGTCATATACTCAGCCTTTTTTGTAGTATCTGTCACAATGTCTTAACTTTGGAACTCATCCAAATCCATTATGGAACTTACTTTCCATTACATTGTGCCACCCTTAGTTCATATTGAGATAAACTTAATTTGTACTTTGTGACAAAACTAGTATCAATGTAGTACTTTTACAATGAACTAACCATCTATTTGCCACTTCTACAAAATAATATACTCTTAGTTCTTCCAAAAGATCATAAGAATATCCTTACTATCGTCCAATGATCATCTTATAAATCATTCTGGTATATGCTCATAACATTTAGAGCATAGGACATATCTGGATTTGTACATATCACAGTATGATTGATATAAATACTCTTTGTGATTTCATACATCAAGTATCAATCTATACTTGAATCTTTTTTTTCACTTACCAAGTGTCAATACACTTGAATATATCATCAATATTGAACTCATTCAATCCTTTCTGTGCGACAAGAACCTTTCTTGTAGTTTCTATATTGAACTCATTCAATACATCATCTATGTACTTTCAGCACAACCATATTAGCGTCTATTGATGTCAAATATTTGGGTTTTGCCTAAGTCTTTCATCGGGATGAAATTCTTAATATGTGTTAATAAAAGATACATCATTTCTAATCAACAATATGTCTTCCACATAATGTATTAGAAACATGTCTTAGTGCTCCCACTTAATTTCTTGCAAATGCAAGCATCTTCATCGTCTCCGACGAATTTAAACTCCTTTAACAGTGTGGCATCCCGCAAAATCACTACTAGAAAATCGCGTTGAATTTGTGCATTGCATCGTCATCATCATGTTGTTTGTCTAAAACTATTTCGCAAAAACCTGTTTTATTTTCTAAGACGCCCCATCCTAATTCAAACGCATAAAACCGGTCGCGGATTATTTTGTTTTGGCCGCGGCGTTTGCAAGCAGTCCAATTAAACAAATAAAAATTTATTTTATTTTTAGCGGGCGGTCAGGCAGGGTCCGGCCGAACGACCACCCAGATTTTCAAGCGGTCCAACCTGTCCCACCCCAAATCCTAAACCTACTAACTAATCTACCCACCCTTACCGCCACATCACTCCCACCAATCCTACCATGCCACCTCACCTCTCCCTCTCCTCCCCCAATCCCTCCACCACTTGTCCCTCTCTCCCTCTCTTTCCTCTCTCTCTCAGGCCCACCCCCCAAACCGGCCGCACACAGCATGACGCTCACCCGTCGCCAGCCCGCGTGGGCACGCCTGCCCACCCACAGGCCCGCCCTGCCCCATCGCCCCCGCTCCCCACAGCACGGGACCCACCCGCGCACCCGCGTCCTCTCCCCCTTCCTCTCCCCCGCCTCAGTCCCATGGCGACGCCCGCTCTCCACAGGCCCCGCCTCCCGCCTCGATCCGGCTCCGCCGCCCCTCTCTCCTCCACGCGTCGCCGCCCGGGGCTCCCAGCGCCGCGGCCTGCCTCGCCTCCTCTCCCCCACCTGCTGCTCACGCCACCGGCGCGGCCACGCCATGCGCCCAGCGAGCCGCCGCGCTCCCCTCACCCGCCTCACCCTCCGCGCCAGCTCGCAGCCCCCAGCGCAGCTCCTCCCTTCTCCTCGGGCCTCCCTCCCAGTGAGAGCACTTGGAAGCGGTTCCCTCACTCCGCCGCTCGCTGAGCTCCGCCCGGCCCCGTCCGCACCTCTGCCTCCCTCACTTGCGCCGACCTCGCCTCGGCCCGCTCGTCGCCCTGCCTCGCAAGCCCGCCCGGACCAGCCTTCGCCGCATCCGCCCGCGCCGCCGCCAGCGCCAGCGCCGCCTCCCGTGTTCCTCCGCCGCGCTCCTCCGCCGTCCCCGCCGCCCGAGACCGCGCCGGCCCGCCTCTGCGGTCTCTCGCCGTCCCAGCACCTCCGTCTCGCGTCGCCGGCGGTCCTGCTCCGCGTCGTCCTGCCGTCAGCGAGCCCGCGAGACCGACCCCGACCCGTCCTGCGCGTCCTTGTAGTTTCGGGTAGATGCACCCCTTGATGTCGCCAAGATCGTCCGAAGTTCTTCGTCGACATGAACCCCGAAGATCGACGCCACGGACGCCAAGACCGAACCCGAACCTTGGTGTCGAGGTACCTCAAGGCCTCCGTCCCGGAACGCCAAACCGTACCCAGCTGAAGGCACCCGAAGAAGCTCCGACAAGGACCCTGGGGACCCCGGCGTCGAGCCAAGTTCGTCCCCGATAATCCAGGTGGAACCCCAAGACCCCGGTGCGCCAAGCACCGATGCAGGACGCCAAGTTCGCCGCGAACCCGAACGCCAATGTCGCCGATGCGAGAACGACAAGCACTTCTACCCGAGCGTAAGACCCGAGGAATCGCCGACAAGGACCGTCCCTACATCAAGATCTCCCTGGATGCGACGAGTTCTCCGTCACGGACGCGAACCCCAAACCCCGGATGCGACAAGACCTACCCCTGAGTCCGAGAACGACCCCGTCGAACCCTGGACCCTGTCGAACCCCGAACCCCGGAACCCAAGATCGTCGAGCCCCCTCTGATGTGTGACCCCTTTTCCTCGAACCCTATTTTATAACATAATAACAACTTGTTGCATATTGAATTGTCATTCATCTCGCATGCATATCTGTGGTTTGGGGGCCTTATGCCGATTCACCTAATAATTAAATATGGGGCCCATATGCGGGCAAATCTAGCCTTATATTGGCCTCATTTAAACTTGTGTAGCGAACCGGAAACTCACCTTGTCATGTTAATACAACATTTAAATTGCGGGGTAGCTAAACAACTAGAACCATCTATCTAATTGTCGGGACCCCGGTTCCGCTTAATATGACCTAATTGCATCGCATCTTTGCCATGCCATGCATCATACATGCATCATGCCGATCTTCTGCCGTCGTATTAAACAGTGCATCCGGTGTTCTTCTAGTGTTTTGCTTCTTCGCGGATAAGGCCGTTGAGTTGTTGTGAGCTTCGCCCCGATCTTCGGTTGAACCTTCGACAATGTTTTCAGGCGAGCATCTCCCTCTTTCTACCTATCTTACTTTTATAGTAATTTACTCCTTCCTGTTGATCTATTGCTATCTGTGTTGCGATGCTCTAGTTTTCGTACCCGTGAAATCCCTTGCAGCCCTATATTGCCTTGGACACATCCTATTACCTGTTGTTTGGTAGATAGTTGGACTTGCGCGTCGTAGTTGCTTGCTCAAGTGCTGATGTGTGTCGCCATATGCCACAGTTGCTGATGTATTGCCGCATGTTGATGTTGGAGATGATTCTAGTTTTACTTATCGTCACTTTAATTTCTGTTTAACAACTAAAATTGAATAAGCAGAGGCATCGGTGGGTGATAGAAAATATTTGGTTTCCGAACGCCCACTTGTGTCCCGTAAGACCCCGAGTACTTGATTCCTGTTCCTTGTTTTTGCGCGCTATCCACATCCGGGAGGTATATGGGACCCCCGAGCGAGCTTGATTCAGTCTTATTTCTTGGGGCCACAAACTAGTTTGAGGTGTTTTACTATCCTGTACTTATGCCATGCTACTTTCTGTATTTAAATTGTGCAGTCGCACTGCATCTTGTTAGGATCGGGACACGTTCTGCGGTATCGACAAGCCCAGCCACACTTCGGGTTCCCGATCGTTTACCGGTCCACCCAAACCTTGAGGCCGTCTCGGAGTCAGCTAGCTTCGTTGCGGAATCTACTTAAGGGGTGGCCCCCTGAAATATTTCTGAATCCTGTGATTGTTCAGTCGTGAAAGCCTTGTTGGGTTTTGATTTGGTTTTTCCGAGGTTGATCGAGCGTGTGTTGCTATTGGTGCACCCGCCGGTAAAACTTTCTGAAAGCCGTGTCCGCGGATATGGACGACTTGGAGCACAGTTTCTTGATCATAGACAAGCATAACTAAAGTTTATTGCTATAAATTTGACTTATAATGACTCGTAATTAGCTTCACTATAATGGAATGGCTAAATAATACTGCCCACCATTGCTTGTTTGGAGTGTCGCTTGCGACCATTGTACCTGACTAGTAAGAATTGCAACTACAACGAAATGGCTGAATAAAAGTACCAACAACTGCTGGGTTTTGGGTTTATCTCATGCTATCTGTATCTGATTAGTAATTGTTGCAACTACAACGGAATGATTAAATAAAAGTGCCCACTGCTTACTTTATCAGGACGATTATCTAAATCTGACTAGTAAAGTGCCACCACTATAACTGAATAAGTAAAACTGCCAACGGTGTGAGTTCCTCGGTGGACTTCCTCGTTTGGTGTAACACCCTCAGAATCGGACCTATGCAAGTTTGGGCAAAATTCACCAAACCCGCATAGAAGCGATTCAAAGGTGCCCACCAGGCCCTTTCGTGCGGGTGGAAAACGAAGTAATAACATTACACAACAGTCCTCGATGGGACCCACAGAACAGATATATAACAGCGACTCCATGAATCAAGGATACAGATAGAATATACAAGATCCAAATCACCTTGAAAAACGGTAGAGCGTCCGACTACGGACAAGAAGCAAATGGGGCTAAGAGCCC
Organism: Avena longiglumis; assembly: GCA_030063025.1. Taxonomy (NCBI): domain Eukaryota; kingdom Viridiplantae; phylum Streptophyta; class Magnoliopsida; order Poales; family Poaceae; genus Avena; species Avena longiglumis. The sequence goes on along the minus strand of CP125977.1, from coordinate 16,326,695 downwards.
TGAAGAATAACCAATGGCGTCCATAACCCTGCCCAGGCCAAGCCGGAAGGGTAACCCTGCTAACGGCGTCGATCTCAAACCTGCTTAAACAAAAGGGATGCCGACAAAGGGCAAAGGAAAAAGAAGGAGCGTCGATCGAGGCGATGCACGGCGAGGCTAGAATTCGGCGGTCCTCGCCTACATAGGTATGGTGGACTGAAGCGGCAGCGGCGGCATGCACTAAACGACCTATAGAGACTCGATACAACTGGCGGCAATTCAGAGAGGGGTAAGAATGACCTATCCGGATCCAACCTGAAGCTAACACCAAACAAACCCATCCTGGTGTTTTCCCCTCGAGACCAACGAGGAAGTCAACCGAGGAACTCACACAGTTGGCAGTTTTATTTATTCAGTTGTAGTTGTGGCACGTTACTAGTCAGATTTAGATAAGCGTCCTGATAAAGTAAGCAGTGGGCACTTTTAGTCAATCATTCCGTTATAGTGGCAACACTTACTAGACAGATGCATTTAACATGAGATAACCCATAAACCCAGCAGTTGTTGGTACTTTTATTCAGCCAATTCGTTGTAGTTGCAATACTTACTAGTCAGATACAATTGTCGCAAGCGACAACCAAACAAGCAATTGTGGGCAGGATTATTAGCCATTCCGTTATAGTGAAGCTGATTACTAGTCATTTTAAGTCAAATTTATAACAGTAAACTTTAGTTATGCTTGTCTATGATCGAGATACTGTGCTCCAAGTCGTCCATATCCGCGGACACGGCTTTCAGAAAGTTTTAACCCGGCCGGGGTGCACCAATAGCAACACACGCTCGATCAACCTCGGAAAAACCAAATCAAAACCCAACGAGGCTTTCACGACTGAACAATCACAGGATTCAGAAATATTTCAGGTGCCACCCTTGAGTATACCCAACGGAGTAAGCAAGCTCGAGACGGACTCAAGGTTTACGTCGATGGTCAGAACGACAGCAGTCCCCAATCGGGATCGTCGATACCGCAAAACATCCGCTTTACCTAAACAATACGGTGCAAGACTGCACAATCGTAAATAAAGCAATAAAACATGGCATAAGTACAGGATCGTAAATAAAACCTCAAACTAGTTTGTGGCCCCAAGAAATAAGACGGAATCAAGCTCGCTCGGGGGTCCCATATACCTCCGGATGTGGATAGCGCAAAATCAAGGAACAGTATCAAGTACTCGGGGTCTTACGGGACACAAGTGGGCGTTCGAAACCAAATATTATCTATCACCCACCGATGCCTCGCTTATTCAATTTTAGTTGTTAAACAGAATTTAAGGTGACGATAAGTAAAACTAGAATCATCTCCAACATCAACATGCGGCAATACATCAAGAATCGTGGCATATGACGACACACATCGGCACTTGAGCAAGCAACTACGCAAGCCCAACTATCTACCAAACAACAGGGTAATAGGGTGTGTCCAAGGCAATATAAGGCTGCAAGGGATATCACAGTACGAAACTAAAGCATCGCAACACGGTAGCAATAGATCAACAGGAGGGAATAAAGACTATAAAAGTAAGATAGGTAGAAAGGGAGATGCTTTGAAAACATTGCCGAGAGGTTCAACCAAGATCGGTGAAGCTCACATCAACTCAACGGCCTTATCCGCGAAGAAGCAAAACACTAGAAGAAACCGGATGCAATATTTAATATCAAGTGAAGATCGGCATGATGCATGTATGATGCATGGCATGGCAAGCGATGCAATTAGGTCAAGATTAAGCGGAACCGGGTCCCGACAATTAATTAGCAGTTCAAGTTATTTAGAAAACCCCGCAAGTTAAATGTTATTTTACATGGTAGAAGATAGCAACGGGTTCGCTACACAAATTTAAATGAGGCCAATATGAGACTAGATTTGTCCGCATATGGGCCCCATGTTTAATTATTAGGTGAATCGGCATAAGGCCCCAAACCACATGATATGCATGCGAAATGACAATTAAATATGCGACAAGTTGTGTTATGTTATGAAATAGGGTTTGCGGGAGAGGGTTCACACATTAGAGGGGCTCGACGATCTTGGGGTTTCCGGGGCTCGGGGTTCGGGGTCGGTCTCAGGGTCCAGGGTTCGACGGACTTGGGGTTCCGGGGTCGGCGAGGTCGTTCTCGGACTCTGGGGTCGTTCTTGGTATCGGGGCCGATCTTGCCGCATCGGGGTCTCGATGTCCAGGGAGCAGAACTTGGTCGGTGTCGGGGCGCGTTGGATTCGTCCTGGCCGGGGCTGTTCTTATCGCATGCAGATCTTGGGGGTCCGGGTCTTGGTCATGTTGCCGGTAGCTCTTGGTGTCCAGGGTCGCCGCCCGGGAGGTGGATCTTGTCGTCTTGGCATCGCCCCTAGTTCCGCCGGAAGTACGGGTGCTTGATCCGTAGGAAGAACATGAAGTTTCGGGATCGGTCTTGACGTTCGTGAAGGAGGCCTTCGCGTTCCATGATGAAGATCTTCTAGTCCGACATCATCGCTTATGCTCCATGTCGAAGATCTCGACGTTCGGGTAGACGATCTTCCGAATGTATGTGCAATGGACCTTATTCCGTGATGGAAGTCTGGTCATGTGGCTTCATTTGCTAGGGCTAGCGGTCACGTGCAGAGAGGCGCCGCAAGCTGCTCACGGGATGGAGCAGCAGGGCGACACGGGCTAGCAGCGCAGAGGAGGCCGAGGAGGGCGCCACGCGGCAAGAGCTAAGCGGCAGACCCGGACGCGAACGGGAGCAGGGTCGGAGGTGGGGCCCAGGAGGCGACGACGGCGAGGAAACGCGGGGTCGGCGGAGGGACAGCGACGGGCCGGAAGGGAGGCATGACGCGAGCTCGACGGAGGCCGCCCGGGATGCGAGAGGCTGGCTGGGCGGGCCGCAGCGGAGGAGCGCGGGGGGCGGCGGGAGGAGCAGCGAGGGGTGGAGGTCGGCGACGGAGGCAGGTCGCGGGCGCTGACGGAGGGCCGGGCGGGGTCGCAAGCTGCAGGAGGAGTCGCGGCGCAGGGAGTGGCGACGCGTGGCCAGGCGGTGGGCTGGCTGCTGGGGGGGAACGGAGGGAGGAGCCGGAGCTCGGGAGGTCGGGGCTGGGATGTTGAGCGCCTGGCGCGGCACGCACGAGAGGCGAGGGTGTGGCGAGGGAGGCGCCGAGGCGGGCGACGGAGGGAGAGGGAGGCGCGGGGTCCGCGGGGTGGAGGAGGTGGGGAGGACGCGGGGGCGCGCGAGCGTGCTAGGCGGGGAGGGCCGGCGAGCTTGTGTGGCGAGGAAGCTAGGAGGGAGGGGAGCACGGCGAGGAAGCTAGGAGGGAGGGTCTCGCGCGGGGAGACGGAGGAGGTGGCCGGCAGGGATGGTGCTGCGTGCGGGAGGGAGGAGCAGGTGGTGGTTGTTGGGGAAGAGAAACAGTGGAGAGAGAGGGGTGGTCCGCGGGGGTCCGGGTGAGCTGCCGCGTGGGGCCCAGCAGGCATGATGGAAGGCGTGGCGTGTGGCGTGTAGTGTGGTGGGCGTGGGGCCAGGGGAAGGGGCCCAGGGCGGTGGGTGGCGGTTGACTGGGAGGTAGGTGTGAGACTGAGAGGCGGGCCAGGGGCGGCCAGGGTCCCACGTGGGGCCCACGGGACAGGGAGGGGGCTGGTGGGCGGCATGCGCTGGCGCTGTGCGCATGTGTGGCTGAGGCTGGGGAAGTTGCTGAGAGAGAGAGGGAAAGGAGAGAGAGGGAAAAAGAGGAGGATAGGTGAGGTGGCAGGGTGGGTATGTTTTGGGTGAGAGGGTGAGGTGGAAATGAGAGAGGTGGGTAGGATAGTTCTGGGTGCAAATAGGATTTAGATGGGGCTGTTTTCAAAGTGTGTTTGTTTGGTCCGCTTTAATTCAAAACAAAACCACTTTGCAAATAGTTTTTAGGTGAAACAAAATATCCGATACCTTCGGGGTTTTGCCTTTTATAATAAAGGGGGGTTTTTGTACCATTCAAAACTAGGTTTTTCAAATGATGCAGTCAAACAATGCATGATGATGACGATGCAATGCACAAATTCAACGCGATTTTCTAGTAGTGGTTTTATGGATGCCACACCGACACCACTAACAATGGATCTCGCCCTCGAGATCCGCCTCATGGTACCGGAAGGAAGGTCGGCGATCTCTGTCTTCTCGCTTTGTGTAGATCCTCGCGACACCACTAACGAGGGTTCCTTCTTCATCTGGGTATCGGCGACACCACCACAAAGGTCGTTGTTCCTGATCGTCGAGAGAGCACTCCGGAAACAAAAGGTCGGAGGTAGAGGTATCACAAATCAAGCCACCCCTAACTTCCGTGGACGGAGTAAATTGTCGGATCCAATTCGACATACAAGAGTGAATGATAAGAGCATTGGTAGGGTAGCTACTCCATCCCACACTCAAACCATTACTCTGCACACGAATAGGCGGATTAAGCAACCTACTCTCGGAATTAGACTGAAGATCTTCTTAGGCGGTATCCGGAACAAAGATATGATGCCAGCAGAAATCGTATGAATGACACACTGATTAGGTTCCGCGATGGTTCCATTGGCATGAACAACACATGCTCAAGGTATACTCCAATTTCACCAACGCTCGTCCTCCTCATATGTTTTTCAACGACACTGACATCCAACAAGGAACACAGATGGATAAAGATCTCAAGAACAAAAGATCGGATGAAGGTTCAACAGACAAGTTGCAGATTGATGATCGTAGCACCTCCGTTACAAAAGGGAGATAGCGAAACCCTGAAGGTACGACGGAAACCCAACCGCGAGAAATCCTGGACTCGAAGAGAGAGAAGAGAGCGGATTCAAAACACGTAGAGGTAAGAGGAGAACAGCAGGGGGTAAGGAGTAAAATCAGACCTATTCAGACTATCCCACCGATTTTGGAAAATAGTTTTTGACACTCTACTTCGGCCGTTAGCTAAGGTCATCCTACAGGCTGGACTTGTGGGGTATCGCAACTGCTGAGCTCTGATACCACTCTGTAACACCCTCAGAATCGGACCTATGCAAGTTTGGGCAAAATTCACCAAACCCGCATAGAAGCGATTCAAAGGTGCCCACCAGGCCCTTTCGTGCGGGTGGAAAACGAAGTAATAACATTACACAACAGTCCTCGATGGGACCCACAGAACAGATATATAACAGCGACTCCATGAGTCAAGGATACAGATAGAATATACAAGATCCAAATCACCTTGAAAAAACGGTAGAGCGTCCGACTACGGACAAGAAGCAAATGGGGCTAAGAGCCCTGAAGAATAACCAATGGCGTCCATAACCCTGCCCAGGCCAAGCCGGAAGGGTAACCCTGCTAACGGCGTCGATCTCAAACCTGCTTAAACAAAAGGGATGCCGACAAAGGGCAAAGGAAAAAGAAGGAGCGTCAGTACTGAGGCCAGTACACGGCGAGGCTAGAATTCGGCGGTCCTCGCCTACATAGGTATGGTGGACTGAAGCGGCAGCGGCGGCATGCACTAAACGACCTATAGAGACTCGATACAACTGGCGGCAATTCAGAGAGGGGTAAGAATGACCTATCCGGATCCAACCTGAAGCTAACACCAAACAAACCCATCCTGGTGTTTTCCCCTCGAGACCAACGAGGAAGTCAACCGAGGAACTCACACAGTTGGCAGTTTTATTTATTCAGTTGTAGTTGTGGCACGTTACTAGTCAGATTTAGATAAGCGTCCTGATAAAGTAAGCAGTGGGCACTTTTAGTCAATCATTCCGTTATAGTGGCAACACTTACTAGACAGATGCATTTAACATGAGATAACCCATAAACCCAGCAGTTGTTGGTACTTTTATTCAGCCAATTCGTTGTAGTTGCAATACTTACTAGTCAGATACAATTGTCGCAAGCGACAACCAAACAAGCAATTGTGGGCAGGATTATTAGCCATTCCGTTATAGTGAAGCTGATTACTAGTCATTTTAAGTCAAATTTATAACAGTAAACTTTAGTTATGCTTGTCTATGATCGAGATACTGTGCTCCAAGTCGTCCATATCCGCGGACACGGCTTTGAAAGTTTTAACCCGCCGGGTGCACCAATAGCAACACACGCCGATCAACCTCGAAAACCAAATCAAAACCCAACGAGGCTTTCACGATCGAACAATCACAGATTGAAATATTTCAGGGCCACCCTTGAGTATACCCGCAACGGAGTAAGCAAGCTCGAGACGGACTCAAGGTTTACGCCGATGGTCAGAACGGCCCAGTCCCCAATCGGGACCTGCCGATACGCTGAAAACATCCGTTTACCTAAATAAAGACAAAGGTGTGACTCGCACAATCGTAAATAAAGCAAAGAAACATGGCATAAGTACAGATCGTAAATAAAACCTCAAACTAGTTTGTGGCCCCAAGAAATAAGACGGAATCAAGCTCGCTCGGGGGTCCCATATACCTCCGGATGTGGATAGCGCAAAATCAAGGAACAGTATCAAGTACTCGGGTCTTACGACACAAGTGGGCGCTCGAAACCAAATATTATCTATCACCCACCGATGCCTCTCGCTTATTCAATTTTAGTTGTTAAACAGAATTTAAGGTGACGATAAGTAAAACTAGAATCATCTCCAACATCAACATGCGGCAATACATCAAGAATCGGCATATGACGACACATCGGCACTTGAGCAAGCAACTACGCGCAAGCCCAACTATCTACCAAACAATGTAATAGGGTGTGTCCAAGGCAATATAAGGCTGCAAGGGATATCACAGGTACGGAAACTAAAGCATCGCAACACAGGTAGCAATAGATCAACAGGAGGGAATAAAGACTATAAAAGTAAGATAGGTAGAAAGGGGGAGATGCTCGCCTGAAAACATTGCCGAGAGGTTCAACCGAAGATCGGGGCGAAGCTCACATCAACTCAACGGCCTTATCCGCGAAGAAGCAAAACACTAGAAGAAAACCGGATGCAATATTTAATACTGGGCAGAAGATCGGCATGATGCATGTATGATGCATGGCATGGCAAGGCGCGATGCAATTAGGTCAAGATTAAGCGGAACCGGGGTCCCGACAATTAATTAGCAGGTTCAAGTTATTTAGAAAACCCCCGCAAGTTAAATGTTGTTTAACATGGTAGAAGATAGCACTGGGTTCGCTACACAAATTTTAAATGAGGCCAATATGAGACTAGATTTGTCCGCATATGGGCCCCATGTTTAATTATTAGGTGAATCGGCATAAGGCCCCAAACCACATGATATGCATGCGAAATGACAATTAAATATGCGACAAGTTGTGTTATGTTATGAAATAGGGTTTGAGGAAAGGGTTCACACATTAGAGGGGGCTCGAAGATCTTGGGGTTCCGGGGTTCGGGGTTCGGGGTCGGTCTCAGGGTCCAGGGTTCGACGGACTTGGGGTTCCGGGGTCGGCGAGGTCGTTCTCGGACTCTGGGGTCGTTCTTGGTATCGGGGCCGATCTTGCCGCATCGGGGTCTCGATGTCCATGGAGCAGAACTTGGTCGGTGTCGGGGCGCGTTGGATTCGTCCTGGCCGGGGCTGTTCTTATCGCATGCAGATCTTGGGGGTCCGGGTCTTGGTCATGTTGCCGGTAGCTCTTGGTGTCCAGGGGTCGTCGCTCTGGGGAGGTGGATCTTGTCGTCTTGGCGTCATCGCCCCTAGTTCCGCGGCGAAGTACTCGGGGTGCCGGCATCCGGTAGGAAGAACATGAAGTTTCGGGATCAGGGTCTTGACGTTCCGTGAAGGAGGCCTTCGCGTTCCATGATGAAGATCTTCTAGTCCGACATCATCGCCCTTGCGTTCCATGTCGAAGATCTTGACGTTCGGGTAGACGATCTTCCGAATGTATGTGCAATGGACCTTATTCCGTGATGGAAGTCTGGTCATGTGGCTTCATTTGCTAGGGCTAGCGGTCACGTGCAGAGAGGCGCCGCAAGCTGCTCACGGGATGGAGCAAAGCAGAGGACGACACGGGGCTAGCAGGCGCAGAGGAGGCTGAGGAGCGCTCACGCGCGGCACCGAGCTAGGCGGGCAGGCCGACGCGAACGGAGCGGTGGGAGGTGGGGCCTGTGAGGCGACGACGGCGAGGAAAACGCTGGTCGGCGGAGGGGGACGGCGGCAGGCGCGGAAGGGAGGCATGACGCGAGCTCGACGGAGGCCGGGCCCGGGGATGCGGCGGCTCGGGCTGCCGGCCGGAGGAGCGCGGTATCGAGCGGGAGGAGCAGCGTGTGGGGTGGAGGTCGACGCTGGCGACGGAGGCAGTCGCGGCGCGACGGAGGCCGCGGGTCGCAAGCCTGCAGGAGGAGTCGGGCGCAGATGAGCCGACGACGCGGCGGACGGCCAGGCGCTGGTGCGGCCGGGCCATGGGGAACGGAGGGAGGAGCCGGAGTCATGGAGGTCGGGCTGGGACGCTGTCGCTGGCCGCGCATGGCCGGAGAGGCGAGTGCACGCCGGCGGGAGGCGCCGAGGCGGAGGGAGAGGGAGGCCATGGGGTGGAGGAGGTGGAGGACGCTGGGCAGGCGTGCTAAGCGGGAGGGCAGCGAGCTTGTGTGGCGAGGAAGCTAGGAGGGAGGGGGAGCACGGCGAGGAAGCTAGGAGGAGGGTCTCATGGGAGACGGAGGAGGTGGCAGCGGGATGGTCTGCGTCGGGAGGGAGGAGCAGTGGTGGTTGTTGGGAAGAGAAACAGTGAGAGAGAGGGGTGGTCCGGGGTCCGGGTGAGCTGCAGTGGGGGGCCATGCAGGCTGGCGCGTGCGGGCGTGGCCAAGCGTGGGCGGTAGGTGGGCGTGGGGCCAGGGAAGGGCCAGGCGGTGGGTGACCGGGAGGTAGGTGTGAGATCGAGGCGGGCTGGGCGGCGGGGTCCCACGTGGGGCCCACGGGACAGGGAGGGGGCTGGTGGGCGGCATGCGCTGGCGCTGTGCGCATGTGTGGCTGAGGCTGGGGAAGTTGCTGAGAGAGAGAGGGAAAGGAGAGAGAGGGAAAAAGAGGAGGATAGGTGAGGTGGCAGGGTGGGTATGTTTTGGGTGAGAGGGTGAGGTGGCGAGCTGAGAGAGGTGGGTAGGATAGTTCTGGGTGCAAATAGGATTTAGATGGGGCTGTTTTCAAAGTGTGTTTGTTTGGTCCGCTTTAATTCAAAACAAAACCACTTTGCAAATAGTTTTTAGGTGAAACAAAATATCCGATACCTTCGGGGTTTTGCCTTTTATAATAAAGGGGGGTTTTTGTACCATTCAAAACTAGGTTTTTCAAATGATGCAGTCAAACAATGCATGATGATGACGATGCAATGCACAAATTCAACGCGATTTTCTAGTAGTGGTTTTGCGGGATGCCACATTTGGTCTCGAGGGGGAAACACCAGGATGAGTTTGATTGGTGACAGCTTCAGGTTGGATCCGGTTAGGTCATTCTCATCCCTCTCTGATAACCGCCAGTTGTATCGAGTCTCTATAGGTGGTTTAGTGCATGCTGCCGCTTCAGTCCACCATACCTATGTAGGCGAGGACCGCCGAATTCTAGCCTCGCTGCAATCGCCTCGATCGACGCCTCTTCTCTTTGCCTTTGTCGGCACCCCTTTGTTAAGGTGTTTGAGATCGACGCCGTTAAGGTTACCCTTCCGCTTGGCACAAGGGGTTATGGACGCCATTGGTTATTCTTCAGGCTCTTAGCCCCATTTGCATCTTGTCCGTATGGACGCCCATCGATTTCAAGGTGATTTAGATCTTTGGATATTATATTCGTATTCTTGACTCTCGAGTCGCCATATATATATCTGCTCTGTGGGTCCCATCGAGGACTGTTGTGTAATGTTATTACTGCTTTCCACCCGCGAAAGTGCTGGTGCACCTTTGAATCGCTTTCTTTGCGGTTTGGTGAATTTTGCCCAAACTTGCATAGGTCCGATTCGAGGGTGTTACAGAGTGGTATCGAGCTCGGCGGTATGATACCCCACAAGTCCAAATCGTAGGATAACCTAGCTAACGGCCGAAGTAGAGTGTCAAAACTATTTTTGAAAATCGGTTGGATAGTTCTGACTAGGTCTGATTTTACTCCTTACCCCTCTGCTATTCTCCTCTTACCCTGCGTGATTTGAATCTACCTCTTATCTTTTCTTCGAGTCCAGGAATTCTCGTGGTTGGGTTTCCGTCGTACCTTTAGGGTTTCGCTTCCTCCTCTGCTAACGGTGTTCTACCGTCCGGTGTTCAAGCTGCCTGATGAATCCGTCTGCTGTGGTGTCATTCTTTGTTCCTTGTTTTTGCTTTCCGGTGTTTTCCGACGCGACGACATCCTCTACGCCAGATCCGATGCAGAGACTGCGTCACTCCGTTGTTCCGAACCTCGCTTGTCGAGATCTTCAGTCTGTTTCCGAGAATGGTTGCACTCTTTTCCACTGATTGTGCAAAGTAATAGTTTAGGTGCGTGATGGATTGGCCCCCATGCCGACTACCCCTTCTATTCGCTTTTGTACATTGAAGTGGACGAGAATGCATCGATTCCCTCTGCCTACCGAAGTTAGGGGTGGCCTCATTTGTTGATACCTCTACCTTCGACCTTTTTGTCCCCGGAGTGTTCTCTCGACGATCACGGACAACGACCTATTGTTAGTGGTGTCGCGAGGATCTACACGAAGCGAGAAGACGCAGATCGCCGACCTTCCTTCCGGTACCATGAGGCGGATCTCGAGGGCGAGATCCCTTGTTAGTGGTGTCGAATTGTGGCATCCCGCAAAATCACTACTAGAAAATCGCGTTGAATTTGTGCATTGCATCGTCATCATCATGTTGTTTGTCTAAAACTATTTCACAAAAACCTGTTTTATTTTCTAAGACGCCCCATCCTAATTCAAACGCAAAACCCGGGTCGCCGGATTATTTTGTTTTGGCCGCGAGCGGTTTGCAAACGGTCCAATTAAACAAATAAAAATTTATTTTATTTTTAGCGGGGGCAGTCGAACGGGCCGTCCCGACCCGAACGACCACCCCCAGATTTTTCAAACGGTCCAACCTGTCCCACCCCAAATCCTAAACCTACTAACTAATCTACCCACCCCTTACCTGCCACATCACTCCCACCAATCCTACCATGCCACCTCACCCTCTCCCTCTCCTCCCCCCAATCCCTCCCTGCCACTTGTCCCTCTCTCTCCCTCTCTTTCCCTCTCCCTCTCTCAGGCCCACACCTGCCTCAAACCGACAAGACACACGCTGCACCTGGCCACCTGCGCACACGCCTGCCCCCTGGCCCCGCCCCTGCCCACATCGCCTCCCTGGCAAGACGGGACCCACCCGCACTGCCCTCTCCTTCTCCTTCCTCTCCCCGCACGCTGCGCAGATCCCATGGACGCCGCCTCCACGGGCCCCGCCTCGCCCAGCCGGCCCGCCCGCCTCTCTCCACGCCGCCGCCGCCCGGAGCTTCCCACAGACGCTCGCTGCCTCCGCCTCTCCCACCTCGCTGCTCCGCTGCCCACCGGCCACCGCGCCGATCAAGGCCGCAGCTGACCGCCCGGCCCTCACCCGCCACCCTCCGCCTCCGAACCACCTCCGCCAGCTGCAGCCCCAGCGCAGCTCCCTCTCCTCGCTGGCCTCTCCTCCAGAGCCTGGCTGGCGAGCGGTTCCTCCGCCCTGCCGCTCGAGCCTGCCCTGCCGCACTCTCCGCCTCCCTGCGCAAGACGACTCGCCTCGGCCCCGCTTGCCGCCTCTACCTGCAGAACCGCCTACACAGACGATCCGCTGGCCGCCACGCCAGTAAGCCGCCAGAGCGCCTCCGTGTTCCTCCGTTGCGCTCCTCCGCCCCGCCTGAGACCGCGCTGCCCGCCTCTGCGGTCTCGCCCCAAAGACCTCCGTCTCGCGTCGCGGTCCTGCTCCTGCCGCCGCCGAGCCCATGAGACCGACCCCGACCCGTCCTGCGCGTCCTTGTAGTTTCGGGTAGATGCACCCCTTGATGTCGCCAAGATCGTCCGAAGTTCTTCGTCGACATGAACCCCGAATATCGACACCACGGACGCCAAGACCGAACCCGAACCTTGGTGTCGAGGTACCTCAAGGCCTCCGTCCCGGAATGCCAAACCGTACCCAGCTGAAGGCACCCGAAGAAGCTCCGACAAGGACCCTGGGGACCCCGGCGTCGAGCCAAGTTCGTCCCCGATAATCCAGGTGGAACCCCAAGACCCCGGTGCGCCAAGCACCGATGCAGGACGCCAAGTTCGCCGCGAACCCGAACGCCAATGTCGCCGATGCGAGAACGACAAGCACTTCTACCCGAGCATAAGACCCGAGGAATCGCCGACAAGGACCGTCCCTACATCAAGATCTCCCTGGATGCGACGAGTTCTCCGTCACGGACGCAAACCCCAAACCCCGGATGCGACAAGACCTACCCCTGAGTCCGAGAACGACCCCGTCGAACCCTGGACCCTGTCGAACCCCGAACCCCGGAACCCAAGATCGTCGAGCCCCCTCTGATGTGTGACCCCTTTTCCTCGAACCCTATTTTATAACATAATAACAACTTGTTGCATATTGAATTGTCATTCATCCCGCATGCATATCGTTGTGTTTGGGGCCTGAGGCCGATTCACCTAATAATTAAATATGGGGCCCATATGCGGGCAAATCTAGCCTTATATTGGCCTCATTTAAACTTGTGTAGCGAACCGGAAACTCACCTTGTCATGTTAATACAACATTTAAATTGCGGGGTAGCTAAACAACTAGAACCATCTATCTAATTGTCGGGACCCGGTTCCGCTTAATATGACCTAATTGCATCGCATCTTTGCCATGCCATGCATCATACATGCATCATGCCGATCTTACCGTCGTATTAAACAAAGGCATCCGGTGTTCTTCTAGTGTTTTGCTTCTTCGGATAAGGCCGTTGAGTTGTTGTGAGCTTCGCCCGATCTTGGTTGAACCTTCGACAATGTTTTCAAAGAGCATCTCCTCTTTCTACCTATCTTACTTTTATAGTAATTTACTCCTTCCCTGATCTATTGCTATCTCGTGTGGCGATGCTCTAGCTTTCGCACCGTGAAATCCCTTGCAGCCCTATATTGCCTTGGACACATCCTATTACCATTGTTTGGTAGATAGTTGGACTTGCCGTCGTAGTTGCTTGCTCAAGTCTTGATGTGTGTCGCCATATGCCACAGCTTGTGATGTATTGCCGCATGTTGATGTTGGAGATGATTCTAGTTTTACTTATCGTCACTTTAATTTCTGTTTAACAACTAAAATTGAATAAGCGAGGCATCGGTGGGTGATAGAAAATATTTGGTTTCAACGCCCACTTGTGTCCCGTGAAGACCCCGAGTACTTGATTCCTGTTCCTTGTTTTTATGCGCTATCCACATCCGGGAGGTATATGGGACCCCCGAGCGAGCTTGATTCAGTCTTATTTCTTGGGGCCACAAACTAGTTTGAGGTGTTTTTACTATCCTGTACTTATGCCATGCTACTTTCAGATTTAAATTGTGCGAGGTACACGCATCGCTTAGGATCGGGACACGTTACGCTGTATCGACAAGCCCAGCCACACTTCGGGTTCCCATTGCCACGGCGTCCACCCAAACCTTGAGGCCGTCTGAGTCGGCTAGCTTCGCGGAATCTACTTAAGGTGGCCCCGAAATATTTCTGAATCGTGATTGTTCAGTCGTGAAAGCCTTGTTGGGTTTTGATTTGGTTTTTCCGAGGTTGATCGAGCGTGTGTTGCTATTGGTGCACCCGCCGGTAAAACTTTCAAAGCCGTGTCCGCGGATATGGACGACTTGGAGCACAGTTTCTTGATCATAGACAAGCATAACTAAAGTTTATTGCTATAAATTTGACTTATAATGACTAGTAATTAGCTTCACTATAATGGAATGGCTAAATAATACTGCCCACCATTGCTTGTTTGGAGTGTCGCTTGCGACCATTGTACCTGACTAGTAAGTATTGCAACTACAACGAAATGGCTGAATAAAAGTACCAACAACTGCTGGGTTTTGGGTTTATCTCATGCTATCTGTATCTGATTAGTAATGAATGCAACTACAACGGAATGATTAAATAAAAGTGCCCACTGCTTACTTTATTAGGACGATTATCTAAATCTGACTAGTAAAGTGCCACCACTATAACTGAATAAGTAAAACTGCCAACGGTGTGAGTTCCTCGGTGGACTTCCTCGTTTGGTCTCGAGGAGGAAACACCAGGATGAGTTTGATTGGTGACAGCTTCAGGTTGGATCCGGTTAGGTCATTCTCATCCCTCTCTGATAACCGCCAGTTGTATCGAGTCTCTATAGGTGGTTTAGTGCATGCTGCCGCTGCCGCTTCAGTCCACCATACCTATGTAGGCGAGGACCGCCGAATTCTAGCCTCGCTGTCTTGGCCTCGATCGACGCCTCTTTCTCTTTTGCCTTTGTCGGCACCCCTTTTGTTAAGCAGGTTTTGAGATCGACGCCGTTAGCAGGGTTACCCTTCCGGCTTGGCCTGGGCAGGGTTATGGACGCCATTGGTTATTCTTCAGGGCTCTTAGCCCCATTTGCATCTTGTCCGTAGCTGGACGCTCTATCGATTTCAAGGTGATTTGGATCTTTGGATATTATATTCGTATTCTTGACTCTCTGAGTCGCTGTTATATATATTTGTTCTGTGGGTCCCATCGAGGACTGTTGTGTAATGTTATTACTTCGTTTTCCACCCGCACGAAAGTGCCTGGTGGGCACCTTTGAATCGTTTCTATGCGGGTTTGGTGAATTTTGCCCAAACTTGCATAGGTCCGATTCTGAGGGTGTTACAAACAGTTTCATCATAGTGAAGATTCCAACTCCGCGATGCTTACTTCAACCATTACCATTGAAGTTTGCATATGCTTTTAGCATCCTTTGAATTAACAAAACCCTATGGACCGTGTTATGCACACGTCTTAGGTAACAATTCTATTAGAAGAACTTGTTTTGTTTATTCAACTACCATATAACAAAATTATATGTAGTGTTTGCTACATTAATCCGTCTAGACTAAATATCGCTATGAAAGATCAAATCTTGTCATAATCAACCTTTGAACATTGTTGTGAACTTTTTCCCAACATGTCGACTATTTCATAGATGTGAAACATCCATGTCTATTTCTTTATAGATCCAAACACGATTGTAAGGTCTTACACCTTTATCGAGGGTCCTTCAAGTTCAAATCTTGATTTCTCATGTATGGAACTATCACGGATTTTATGGCTTCAAGCCATTTTACGGAGTCAGGGCCCATCATCGCTTCTTTGCATGTAGTCCGTTCATTATTTTAAAATAATGATTCAACCCTCAAATCTTGGTATTTGATTGTTTACCCGACCTACTTGGTTCAATAGAAACTTTAACCTCCGTAACCACAACTTTTGAGGCACGTGAGCCATGAGCATTGTTGCTGCCTCCGGAACACTTTTTGGCGCTGCGCAACTTTGCACATATAGCTAAGGTTCTTTTAACCTTATCAAAGTTCTATTGTCCTCCCATTTATCTTTTCATGAAAATTCCTTCTCAAAGAAACTTGACGTTCTAAGCGACAAACATTTTTGTCTCTGATATTATGGAGGAATACTTAACAGTTATTCGAAATAACATACAAATACAGGTTCATCCGACTTTGGTTGCAAACATCTTTCTTATGCATAGCATACCAATATTTAAAAAAGGACAATTTGGGTTTTATCCCAAACCATAACTTTATATGGTGTCATTTCAACGGATTATGATGGAGCTCTTTTCAGTGGAAAAACGGTAGTCTCTAAAGCTTTTAATTTTTAAAATATAATGGCAGTTTTATGAATTACACCTTTGATCTTACCATGTCAAACAAGGTTTAATTACATATATCGAACACTCCATACTCTTATGGTGTTTCGGGAAATACAAATCCACGGAACGATTCCTTAAATCTTAGGTGTTGATGCTAAACTTGTAACTCAAATATCTTCCTTTATGATCTTATCATAAACTATTTATATTCTTGTTACAATGATTTTGCACTTCATCTTGAAAGTCTTTGAACTTTTCAAATGTTTCATACTTCATCCTTATTAAGTAAATATTCATATATTCACTCAAATTTTCGGAGAAAGCATATGAAGTTGAAATCCATCGCTCTTGACTACACATAATGGACTTCATACAACAATATGTACAAGTTCCAATAAGCTAGTCATTCGTTCCCTTTTGGCCTATGAACGAAGTTTTAATTATCTCTAGGAAAGTTTCACAAGCGTCATTTGATCAAAAATCAAAAGACTCCAAAATTCCATCCACATGGAGTTTCTTCATGTTTTCTTTCCAATATAATTTAAACGGCGATGTCACTTCCTAAGTGATCTTTCAATCAATTTGTCTTTCGACATTTTTAGCACTAGTTTTATGGATGTGATTTCTCCAATGAGATTTGTGAATCATCCATCTTTTATGGATTACGGCAATTATTTGAACAACCCTTTTGTTCTCATAATACCTGATAAAACAAATCTTGAAGGCAATCTTTGATGTTTAACAAGCAGCACGCTAACCCTTTATTTGTTCTCGATGAACATCATCACATATTCTTTTGCTAGTTACTTAGGCCATTGTAGTTCATGAATTGTGTTGTTTCGTATGACGATTCACACCAACAAATTCAGTATCAAATACTTAAGAACCACCTTGTTTAATAAGCAAAGAATATATCCATAACATGTATATCGTCTATATACTTAAAATTTGAACAATTCTAGTCTTTTCTTTTACGCCATATATTTATGAGATTCTTTTTCAGTATTTCCTTTTCTGTTTGAAAGAATATATCAACATCAATAGTGGAGCCATATACATGACACATAGTCCAAAGCATGTATAGTAAAATACCAATGTCTTTGGACTTGCACTTTGAAGTAGATCACCATCATCAAAATTTTGGTGTTCTTTCAAATTTCATTCTTTAGTAATCTCTTGGTGTAGTAAACATTTTACCTACATCAAATATTCACCCTTATTATGGAATTATCCATGATCAAGCTACTTTTAGCTTGTAACGGTGAATCGCGAGTATAATGTTGCTCTCCAAAGCCTTTTGGAGGATTAGGACAACTAGTGTCTCCAACCTTTTGCAAATTCTCATTAAATATGAGAACATGACTTTTGCCATATTATACTCTATCATGTTGCAACCAAAACTTCGTTTCAGATATCACAATATCTTCCACACATCATGGTTTCTGAAACAACTCTTTCAACTCCTAGATTACCTTGATATTGAAACTATCTTTCGAATATCAAGAATCATGGAGATAAACATGATACGTATATACTAACACTTGGAATTTTCACTCTTGATTTAATACCAATTATTAAACTTCATGGAGTAACCGGAACTTACAGAAAGTTTGCAATAGGACTTTTAAACTTTATATTAACACTTCAAAACAATACGATACCAGTTCGTAAAGTAACTAACCAGAATTCTATAGTTCTATCATCTTAATTAAAACTAAGCGCAAGGTGTTAAACGGATTCCAATGACTACAACAACTATGCAAATTTACTTTGATTTAATTTATGATAAATATTGTTCAACTTTTAATCATATTGTTGTTGAACTCCCACTGAAAACAATATCCCTCACATTGTTTTAGTGATCACACAAACCAAATCCACCACATCAAAACTGATCATCACGAGAGTTGATGTAGCTTCAACGGCGAACAATCAACATGTTCATCATATCTACTATATGACTCATGCTTTACCTTTCGGTGATCCGTGTTCCGAGACCATGTCTGTACATGCTAGGCTCGTCAAGATCAAACCTTAGCTTCCGCATGAGCAAATCTGGCTTGCTCACGTTGTATACACTCGCAAAATCTAACACACCCGATCATCACGTGGTGCTTCGAAACAACGAGCTTTAGCAACGGTGCTTACTAAGGATGAACATTTAAAACTTGAAATTGTGTGCTTGAGGGATCATCTTATAATGCTACCGTCGTGAACTAAGCAATACAATATGCATAAAAGGATTAACATCACATGCAATTCATAATATGTGATATGATATGGCCTTTCTTCTTGTGCTTCCGATCTCCATCTTCAAGCACGAACATGATCTCTATCATCACCGGCATTGCATCAAGGTCAATGACTCCGCTCCATGGTTGTCGTCCACCAGCTTCAACTATTACAACTACTTTGAATAGACACACGGGTCTTAACAGAATTTAAAGACAACCATATGGCTCCTGTCGGTTGCCAACTTACAATAAGGAACATTGCATACATCAAATATAATCATAATCATGGCCATATCACATCACAGCACACCCCTGCAAAACAAAGTTAGACGCCTCTAATTTTCTTTGCATATTTTACGTGGTTTGGGGCTTTCAATAATTATCGTTCTAACTTACGAACAAGAACCACAACGTTGATACTAGTATTATCAATCACCCGTTGTAAATTGAATCTTAACTATGTTGGGAGAAACAGGCACCCGCAAAGCCACCTATGCAATACAAGTTGCATGTCAAGCGTGGAGCAAGTCTCATGAACGATGTCATGTAAGGTTAGCCCGGGCCGCTTCATCCCACCATCCCGCAAGATGCAAAGTACACAAGAAGCAATCGACAACAAAAGCATCAACACCCACAATGACCATTGTGTTCAACTCGTGCAACAGATCTACATATAGACACGACTCTGATACCACTGTAGGGGTTCGTAGCATGGAAAAAAAATTCTACCGCATGAACACACAATCAAGATCCAATCTATGATCAAGCCAAGATCTATCTACTAGATTGTAGCAACGAGTCGATAGAATACTAACCCTCGAAGATCCAAAGCGGTTAACGAGAGCATATTCTCGTGGATGATGTAGTCGTACACTTCTGATCTCAAGATCGCATAGACGATCCTTTCGGCGCTGCGTTAAAGCTTCCGCGATCGATCCTGCGTTCGACTTTCGATGAAGACCTTCCTCTCGCTTGTTCCAGCAGGCAGCGGAGGTTGTAGCACTCTCCTCGCGATTCCGGCAGCACGACGGCGTGGTGTCGGAAGTAGAGGGGAGATCTTGCAGGGCTTCGCCTTAAGCCGAAGCGAGTATGGTGGAGTATGAGAGAGGCCTTGGTGATCTAGGGTTTAGAGGCACCAAGGGGAGAGGTGTAGCCGGCGGCTAGGGTTTGGGGAAACCCTAGTCGGCGACTTGGGAGGACCCTAGGCGGCGGCGACTTGGGAGGAGGCCGGCGGCTTAGGGCTAGGGTTTGAGGTGAGTTGGGTGTAGGGGAGAGGGGGCACCCTGCCCCTTCTTTTATAGGTGGGAGGGAGGCGGCTAGGAGGAGGGAGTCCTCCTCCAACTCCTCCTCCTTGGCCGGCGGGTGGAGGGAGTGGGACTTCCTCCCCAAGTAGGTTTCCTACTCTCCCTCCACCAAACAAACTTGTCGTTTGACTTTTTCAAATTGGCGTTTGACTTTCAAACTAGAATTTGATTTCTCCCTTTATTTTTGCCCAGCCAAGTGACCTATTACATGATGCAACCCTTCCACATTGTCATGACACATTCATGTACCCTTCCCCTCCGGAGTGCCGGACATTCCGGAACCTTCTAGAACATTCCCGATGAAAACACCGGAATCATTCCCTAACTCCAAAACAGGACTTTCCTTATATGAATCTTATTCTCCGGACCATTACAGATCTCCTCGTGATATCCCGGATCCCATCCGAAACTCCGAACAACATTCGGTCTCTTACTCATCGTTCCATAACTACTCAACAACATCGAATCCTTAAGTGTGTCTTCCTACGGTTCGTGAATTATGCGAACATGACCGAGACACTTCTCCGATCAATAACCAATAGAGGAATCTGGAATTTATATGGCTCCCACATATTTCTACATTTCTTTGCGATCGAATGAACCACTTACATACGATACCAATTTCCCTTTGTCTCACGATAGTTTACTTATCCGAGGTTTTGATCGTCGGTATCTCTGCATACCTAGTTCAACCTCGTTACTGATAAGTATTCTTTTATCGTTCCCGTGATATGTGATGCCTTGTGAGCCAGTCACATGCTTGCAAGCTAATTGGATGACATTCCACCGAGAGGGCCCAGAGTATATCTATCCGTCATATGGATGGACAAATCCCACTCTTGATCCATGTGCCTCAACACATACTTTTCGAACACTCAATGCCACCTTTATAGCCACCCAGTTACGGTGTGGTGTTTGATATCATCAAAGCATCCTTCCAGTGATGGTGATTAACATGATCTCATGGTCGAAGGAATTAGGTTACTATGTATCAGAAAGCTTATAGCAAATGAACTATATTAAATGACTTGACCTTTATGCTACGCTTAACTATATGAGTATGTCCATCACATCATTTTCCTAATGATATGAACCTATTGTTAATAACATCTTCTATGTTCATGATCAGGAAACCATGATCATATATTAACCAACAAGCTAGTTTAACAAGAGGCTTTACTAGGGGCTCTTTTATGTTTACAAATCACACAAGTATTAATGTTTCCGGTTAATACAATTATAGCATGGTATGTAAACATTTATCATAAGTATGAAGATATGATAATAACCAATTTATTATTGCCTCTTGGGCATATCTCCAACAAATGCCACCAAGGCCACAAAACCGTCTAGGGTTCCAAGAACCCAAGAGGGACAAGCTCCAATGAGCAACTCAAACCAAATCCTCCGAGGAGAACTCAAACTGATGCACCAAATGCAAATGGCAAGAACACCACAAAGATGCTCAAATCCCTCACTCTCAAGTTCCAACAAAGCTACTAAAGCTATTGGGGGAACAAGAGAGGAAGAATCGAAGAGAGACACAAAATCCCCCAAAATCTAGATCCCCAAAGATGCACTCACAAAGAGATGAATCGGTTAGGTCAAAACGTGGGTCTAGATATCCTCTCTCTTCCACTCAAATATGGGCAAGAATCATCGGAGGGAAAATATTAGGCAACCTTCAAGATCTAGAGCAAGTGTGGAAAAGTTTAGCCTAATAGATAAGAGAGGAGCAATCTAAACTCAAAACGGGCAAAGCCTTAAATAGGGCCGCAAAAATATGGCCGTTGGGGCTATTTTTCGGAACGGCCCGGTACTAGCGGATTTAACCGATAGTATCGCACGCTCCACAAAAAAAGCAGCAGAGCAGCAGCGGGATGGGGCCTGTGGCCGTACGTGCGCGCAGCGAGGCAAGTAAGCCAGCGAGAGCAGCAAGCGGGCGCATGGCAGGGTGGGGCCAACGCAGGGGCCAGTGAGCAACAGCGGCAGCAGCTGCAGGCGCGCATGGCAGCAGCAGTAGCGATGCAGGGTGGGGCCAGCAAGCAACAGCGGCAGCGGTCGATTTAGGCAGCGAGCGGCGGCGTGCGCTGCGCGATCTGAGGCCCAGCGAGCAGGGCGAGTCAGCGAGCGGGGCGATTGGGATTGGGCGAGGCTGCAGGCACGGCGTGCGCGTGCGGCAGCGTGCGATGCGGGGCCAGGCGGGCAGGCGCGGCGGGCCAAGCGAGGCAAGCGAGCGTGCATGGTGGAGACAGCGAAGCGGCGGGCTGGAGTGGATCAGATCTACCTGGGCCGGCCGGTAGAACCGGCCCACCCGGGCGGTAGTACCTGGCCGGTCCGGTAGTGCGGGCTGCAGGGGCCGGGCCAGACAGTGGATGAGTGGGCTGGAACAAGCGCGTCCGGTACTGGACCCGGTAGTACCGGACGGTCCAGAAAATATCTTTTTCTTTTCTTTTAGAGAATTGAATTGGCAAATATTCAAACGCTCATAACTTTTGATTGGTGACTCCGATTGACCCGATTCCAATTGCGTTGATAGAGGACAACAAGGGCTTTCCAATAAAAAGTGGAAATATTGGTTATCACCAAGTGAGAATATATCAAGTAATATAATGTGAGATACCTCACTTGGTGAGACACCGGAAAACCACCATAAATCAAAATCGCAACAAGATACATATGGGAGATCCGATTTTGATGAACAAGAGCTTGTTATGGAGATTACCACAAGCTCTATATCCTCACATGGATAAGACCAAATAACAACCAAATACGATGATGCAAGTATGCAAAGGTTTGAGCTCTCTCCGAACGATGTGACCGAATTACTCATACGAGAGCCCCTCTTGATAGTACGGTTATCTATCCTAAACCCGGTCTCACACATATAACGTGAGATCGGCAAAAGGGAAAACCTATCAAGATTATACCTTTGTCTTGAGCATTCCACTTGAACTCGATGTAGATGTTCTTGCCCTTCTCAAAATGGAACGCCTTTCTTAATTCCTCATCATCGACCTCGCATATTGAGCTTGCATAACATATCTTCTTTGCATTTCATCGACCTTAAAGCCAACACATTCTCCAAGCGATGTCAATGGACAAATCCTACAAGTATAACTTAATACACACATTAGTCCATAAAGATTGTCATTAATTACCAAAACCACACATGGGGGCCCAACATGTTCTTTCAACCATAAACTAATTACCCCTGCGGAGCCTAATAGCACTCGTGTTGAGCGGCGGGACGTAGGCCCTCACCTTGGGAAGAGTGGGGGCTTGGGGGACAATGTCTGTCCAATGGACGGCTGTATGTTTCAATTTTGAAAATGTTCGAATTTAAGAAAATGTTTAGATTTTGATGATGTCTATATTTGAAAAAAGTTGTAAAATTGAAGATAATTCAGGTCTAAGATATTCAATTTTTTTAAAAAAAATATAATCAGAAAAAAGAAAGCATAATAAAAAAACACGGAACACTACCTGTTATTTGGGCCGCATTGGCGTGATCTACGAAAAACCCCGCTTGAGCATTGCATGTTAGTGTATGTTTAAGGCGTCAAGTAGGAGCTCCCGATCGTGGGGGGAGGTGCCGGTCCAATGGACGGCAGTATGGGCTGCGGCAGGCCGAACTATGCATGGTGTGGGTTTTCCCACCCGGGAGGGGAGGAGGTGCTGGCCGAATAGCGACGCCGACTTCCATACGGGGTCGGCTTACCAGTTTCCGCTTTCCGGCCGACGATTCCGAGTCAGAAACGAAGACGAGCAGGACATGTATATATACGTGCACGCGCGGCCGCAAACTAAGCATTGCACGACAAGCGAGAAACTCAGAGCTATCGCGTTAGAAGCTAGAGCAACAAGAAGCCGAAGCAAAGCGAAGCAGATGGCCGCCGGCATGGAGCGGTTCGTGGCCACGATGGTGTACTGCGAGGCGCCGTTCGACGGCACCATGGCCCCCGCGGTTCCCGCCAGCGACGACGACAAGCGCAACGGAAGCACAGCGGCGGAGGCGGCGTCCGCGTTGCTGGAGGCGGCCAAGGGGTACTTCTCCGGCGCAGTGCCAACGCCGCCGGCTCCGGCGCAGAAGCATGCCAGGGACAGCGACAGCGTGGCAGTCTTCTTCGAGGCCGTCGCTTTGGAGTAACCGATGATGCCTGTACCGAGTTCTGCTTACTTGCCTCGGTTGATTTTGCGCTGTAATAGGGAGCACGTCTCGATGACCTGGCAAAGAGTTCTGTGCTTTTTTAGATGAAGAATTGAGTGTTTCAGAGAGTTGGAGTACTAGTACTAATTAGGCTCTGGAACGAAGGGATTAAACTTATATTGTGCCTTGGAGAATTCGGTTGTATCATCCTGCTTTTTTTACTATTATCCTGATATTCAGATTCACAAGCTAGTAAATACACAAGCCCACAACATTTGGGATTTCATTCACTCCTCTACATGATTAGGTTTTTTTTTTTAGAATCAGATCCCTTCTTTATTAATCAATAATGTTTGGTACTCTCTCCATACCGATTTATTGGACTAACACGGAGTCTAAAAAATACGTTTGACTATAAATTTGACCAATAAAATATAAATTATATGTCATAAAAATTATATTATTGAAAAGAGCTTTTAAATATCAATTAAATGGTAATTTTTGTAACATATAACTAATGTTTTATTGATAAATTTTATGTCAAACTGGTTTCTTAAACTCCGTGTTGTCCAATAAACCCGTATAGAGGTAGTACAAGAGTTGGATCAGGTGTCAGGCCTAACCAGATATGCCGACCTGACTCTAAACTTAGTGAAATTCTAGCTAAATTATAAGCTTCCACATTTGAAAATCTCTTCTCGTGCACTTCCACATTTGAAGATCCCATCTCGTGCACTACTACAGGCTACAGCAGCCTCAAAATGGCGTCTTCTCTCCTCTATCTTATTAATGATTGTGACATAAGATGACAGACTCCCCTCATCACCCAGGCAGTCGGTCTTCTGCCAGCGCCAGCCCTTCAGAACAAACAAACGCCTCAAGTGTTGCCGGATCAACAATACCATCAATCGCTCTCGCTGAGGCACCTAGAAAAACTCCAGCCTCATCTCGGCAGACGGCAGAAACAGCCCCAAAGCTCTCGTTTTAGAAACAGCAGTATCCACGTTTACCTTGCACATAGAGCTCGGAGGGGCAATCCACCGAGGCGGTCGAGGATTCCCAGCAGCATTACGAGGCTGTTGATCATGTTAACAATACAATACATGTCTAGTCTTTTTCATCAGTTCGGACTTTTGGTTTAGATGACTAGTGTATCAATTTAATATGGTATCAGAGCCAAGAGGTCTCAAGTTCAAGACCCTACTCACGCAGTTTAAAAAAAAAAGATTATGCGGTCTACACCGAACCCATGCTAAGGACTAAAATAGCCTAGACGTGAGAGAGAGTGTTAGCACAGTTGTTCGTTGCTATATGTTCGATTAACTCCTCATCCATCAGAGCCCAAATGCTACTGGCCATACTGCAATCAAGCAGGGAGTGGCGCCAAGAATCCATGGGCGCGTGACACAATGCACAAACGCTCGAGTCCGACATATGGCGTCGATGCAGTGTTGTTCCTGTAGGCAGGGATGGATGCACTGGTAGAAAACACCCCATGTGTCCCGGTTGGTAAGGGGCATTAGTCCCGGTTGCCCAACCGGGACGGGGCAATCGGGACTAAAGCCCGAACCTTTAGTCCCGGTTGCCCCACCAACCGGGACAAAAGATCATACACGTGGCAGCTGCACCGTGCGAGGAGGGGGGTGGCTTTAGTCGGTTCGTGTCTGAACCGGGACTAATAACCTTCTCTGCCAGAGATTTGGCCATTCTCTGCGGCGGAGAATTCATTGCACATTTTGTTGCATGGCAGCATTTTCGCCACTTTTGTGCCATGCGAAGAATTCATTTAGGTTGTTTTATTGTTTATTTAGTGTTTTGCACTTATCAATGAAGGAACCTTATATTACACAAGATCATCATGACAATATTACATTCAATACACGGATCGAGTTCATGCACTACATACAAAAGTATTCCCTTGTCTATACACGGACCGAGTTGCTATTTTACAATCCCTATTGTCTATACACAGCAGAATAGTACTCCCCTTTTGGGTCTAGGACTTACGCATCCAAGAATCCCGCCAATTCCTCCTGAATTGCTCGTGACGCGATCCTTTGGCGTAAGACCGTCCGTGAGCGTTCGATCTAATTTAAAAAAGGAGTCAGTCTATATGAATGAAACTAAACACAATTTGTTTGAAAATAAAACTATAGAAATTGTTTACATACGTGGAGTTGCTCTAAATTTCTGCCCTTCTCATCGCACGTCTGCCGGATGAACTCGCAAACATAGTATCCACAGATTGTTACACGGTCCTCATGTCGGGCACTTCACAAGAACATAGTTCAATCAAAATAATAATCAAGCATGATAATAACTGTATCAAAACTAGAATCAAAGATATGCGCGGATATAGCTAGTGGTGCTTACATTTAGTGGTTGAAATGTAAGCTCCTCTTTCCAAACACCCCTAGCCTTGTTGGTGAACCGTTTCCAAGCGCTGCCCGGCGTAGAAAACGAATAAAATAAGTTCTTAAGTACTTGATATCATAAAATTCACGAACATTGCCGATATAGTGTCGTAATGATTAGAATTACCGCTGGAGAAGTATCGCATGTCCTTCCACGTCTCAAGGGTTTATGTTTGAGTCCATGACTAGTACCGCCCTTTGTCAAGTTGAATGATTAACAGAATATAGTGGAAGCTGCGAATGCATAACTAATCAATTATATACTTAACATCGAGTTAGCGAAATAGAAAGTGTATACAAGACAATAACACTCACTGGAAGTTGTAAGGAAAAAGTATTTCCCTTTTGGTTTCTTGAAACCTTAGCGTGTACTATATTATCCTCCGTATCCAGGGGCTTATTTTGAGATTAGCTTCATGAACCCAATATGGGTCAATGAAGCCAATATCATAGATTTGTCCTCTGCTGCATTCGAGAATCTTCATTACGCATATTACGGTATGATTATATACATGCAATAAACAAAGTGAGATAGTGGAGACTAAGTTAATTACAGAATTAGTACTTACACACAATAGGCGATGAGCGATTTGTCCAAGGCGTCTTGATTGAATAATTGAAATAGCTCATTAAATTCAATGGATATCATGTCATCACTTTCTTTCCCATGATGCTTTTTGTAACCCTCGGCACTATCCGATTAGCCCGGTCCTTGTGGCGTGCATGTACCATTATGCAATCTTCGCATTTTGTTGAAAGATTATTTACCTCCTCGGGTTTGGAGAGGTTTGCCGTCTTGGTATTTGTATGCTACTTCACTCACGGGAAGAACTCTAAGCGGGATAATCTTGGGCAATACTCATACCTTGAGCAGCGGCTTCTCCGTGTGCAACTACCTACGGATCATCTTGCTCTTACCCCATATTTGCTCGACCCCACATTGGTTTGAGAAATCACCTTGAGAGGCGCAAGTCTGTTTTGCTTGTTCTCCAGCTGGGCAACAGATTTCCGCTTGCATCGATCTTGCTCTTGAGGCTTTTTGTCGCATGTGACTTGAGAATAGAAACGCTCATAGTCGATGACAGCTTTGGCTCGGGTTGATGAAGAGTCTTTAGCATTTTCAACACTTTGGCTTTTTCTTCTTTGGTCTTTGGGAACTGGCTCTTCGGCCGCCTCGACTTAGCAGCATTGTCGTTTCGCATCAACGATCGCGTGATCTCCTCTTGATCTGATCATAAGCTCTCTTGGGAGGAACCGTTGGTACTTTTGGAAGAGGCTCTTGTTTACGTTTCGGCGATCGCTTACGGCGCGATGGCGATGCGCTTACGCTTTTTATCTCGAGGCGCGCGATGGCTCCATGGCGATGGCTGCCGGAGATTGGTGAGGCGGCGGGCGGGTGAGGCGACGAAGACGGCTGCAGCGGCGACCTCGGAGAGCGGGTGAGGCGGCGGCGAAGATGGCCTTGGCGTGTGATTTGAAGCACGATACAATCCTTGACCATAGAATGGTGGCGTTTTGCGTCACCCAGCCGCGATCACATCCCTTCACCGCGAGGGTAGTGAAGATCCAAAACCTCAAAGGTGGGCATGATTTCATCCACGCCGACAACAGCGTAGCCCTCACACCGGACGACTGTGGTAAGTTGGTGTGGGTCCAATTGGTAAGGCATAGCCGACCGCCACCTTCATTGATATGTTCACAACTTTGACATGTAGCTCGCGATGTGTCATCTACGTGATATCATCCTTTGGGTAGCCAACAGAGCCATCGTCGGTGCATCATCGGCATCGCCATTGTCATCACCGGGACCTCGGTGGAAGCCACCTGCTTTTTCGATTATTCGATAGGCGGTAGCATCGAATGCGGTGTCTTTGGCGAGATGGGGTAGTACTTGCTCTTTAAGTGAGTTAATTTCATCTTGTTGTTGCTTTAATCGTTCTTCAATTAAACGCATTCGCTCTTCGACTTTCTGCTTCAAGCCGCCTGTCCTTACTCCTCGGCGGCTTCTATCGGGATATTTCTTCCTCTCTTGAAACCCAGTCCTCCATGATTGGGAGCCTATTGTGCCTCGTGTTCGTCCATCATGTTCCTTATTTCCAAGGCGAGTGTGAGCTCATCATTCTCTCTATCGGAATGAAGTCCCCATCTTTAACGACCCTTGCTTTTCTCATCCTCTCGATTGGCAAGGGTCTTCTTTATGTCGTATGGTATATATACACCTCCTTCCGAGTCCAACGTGCCCCCATGCCCGTAAAACCAATTCCTTGCACGTTACCCAATAAATGCATCTGCAGGGTGATATTTTTATCACGCAGTTCTGCTCAAGTTTCTCCCACTTAGGAATGCCCTACAGCCACCTTGCCCCATAGTATGGTGATACTTCTTGTTAGCACATTGACTTATTCGTTTGACATTTTCTTAGCTTTTTCGATTTCTTGTATTCCACAAACTCATCCCGAATGGTTTTATCTTCTCAAACCGAATATTCTTGAAATCGAGTCTTCTTTTTCACGACATAGTCAAGGTGCAATCTTTTCTTCCAGTTGGTGAAACACTGGGCCATCTTCTTCAAAGCCCACTCCACGACCTTAGCCTCCATGGCTCTCCCATGTTGTAAGGCGTCCTCAAGCTGGATCCTCCGCATTTGGATCCAGCTCTATCTTCGGTAGTTTGAAATTAACCATGAGCCTCTTCCACAATAAATCTTTGGCGTGGTTAGGGACAAATAAACATGTTCCCTCTTCATCCGCATTAGCAGGCCTATTCCAATTTCTAATGGTGATCGGGATTAAGTCCCTAACGATTACTCCGCATTGTGCCACAAATTTGGTTGCGACAACTTCGGGAGTTGTCGGTCTGCCGTCTACAGCGACATCTTCGATCCTGAACCTCTCATGGTCTTCCAACTTTTTGGTTGGGCCTCGTCCGCTCTTTTCAGTAGATTCCTTCGATTCGGAGGGCTAAAAGAAGAAAGATCGCCGTTACTATTTCTATATAGATAGCAGATGATTAATTAATGAATTGATTTATATTACATGCACCTTGCCGGAGCGGTCGTCTTCTCGATTACACAAGGCATCGCCTTCTCCCTCGCGGAAGGCAACACCTTCAACCTCAAACAAGTTGTCTACTCCGGTAAAAAGAGGATCACCCTCACGAGTTGTTCGAAACGTTGATACGTCTAAATTATCTTCCCCACGGATCACACCTTGGATCAACTCTTCCTTTTCTTCGTCTCGGCGTGTGGATCCATATTTTACGCATAGGTGGAAAAGCGAATAAGTCAAAGCGGCTAAAGGAGAAACCACGATATATACATACGATAATAAAATGAAGAGAAACCTAAACCTAGCTACAAAAAGGAAACCGTGTAGTAGATAGGTAACTCTAGCTAAAATCAACGTTATCAATATTCCGGAGTTAGGGGTGTAACCTAGTTCGGAGAAACCTCCGATGCATATGAGAGGAACCCACATGCACCTAAGGGTATTAATGATTCCTTATCTAACCACGGTGGTGGCAATGTGAATGGTGCAGGGCTACCCACATTGGTGACCGGTGGGGCGAAGACCAATAATACCAAACTAATTAATAAACCTAATAATACCTAACTAATAATAAACCTAATAATGAAACACGAAAAGAAAGAAACAATCAACACATGGCATCGATGCAATGCTCAAGCAAGTATGATGATATGACAAGTTAATTTGCATTGGAATGTAACCCTAAGACATGCTCGTGATTTAATCGGGGTTAGACGTGTAAACCCTAACTCGGGAAACTCGGAACATATGAGAGGGTGCATTTGTTCTTCTAATTATACTTGTCATTTAAATTGTTGAACAATGCATGATTATAGGATAAATAGATAGGTTTCATTTTTCTGAACAATTTGATATATTATTTGTATTTTTCGACTTATAAATAAAAGATATTGAATTTACAAGTTTATATCAATTTACGGAATTAAAAAGGCAAATAATTTTTACGGGCGCCTACCCTGAGGGTGACAGATGGGCCCAGGCCACATCAGCTGCCACACGAGCACAGTGGCGTCGACGACGTCACGCAGCTGGCGTGAAACTCGAGCGTGGCGGCGGCGATAGCGGGCACCACGGGCGGATGGGCGTTAGAAGCGCGATCACGAGGAGAAAGGGTGGTGGCGCGCTCCTTGTTGGTCACCGGGCGTCGCCTCCGTCGAGCTCGGCGGCGTCGTCGGGCACTGCGAGAGGAGTATAGGAGGAGGGAGAAAAAGACCACCGTGAGGATCGGCTCACCAGAACACGACGGAGGTGGTGGCGAGGCAGAGCTCGGGAGCCGGAATCGACGGAGGCGGCACGGACGGAGCTTCAATCAGGCGATTGAGGTCACGCGAGGAAAGTAGCAGGGCGCGCATGGGAGGCGTGGCGATGGCGGGCCGGAGCAGCGGGTGGCGGCGCTTCGGGCGACTGATGGCGTAGTGCGCAGCCGTGAGAAGCGAAAGTGAGATGGGGAAGAAGAAGAGGCGAGCAGTTATAAGCGAATGGGTCATTTGTCGGTTGATGGCTCCAAGGGACTAAAAGAGATCGTCCGGTTGGAGCCACCAACGGGACCTATCACTTTTTTTCCAATTTTCAAAGCTGGGCGCGAAGGATTTAGTCGGTTGGTGGCTCCAACCGGACATATTCCTGTTTTCAAAAATTTCAGTTTTCTCTCTGTTCGCCTTATTTTTTATTTTGGGGTTTAAATTTGTATTGTTTTTAAATGATAATTAATTTGGAATTTAGAAAAACTTTAAACATAAAAGTGTTTGGATTTGAATAAATAATTCAAAACCATTTTCTGCTTTAAAAATAATTAATGTAACCATTTAAAATATGAACCATTTACAATTAAAATGAATTAACTTTTATTTTTTTTATCAATTTGGAATTTAGAAAAACTTTAAACATAAAAGTGTTTGGATTTGAATAAATAATTCAAAACCATATTTTATTTTAAAAAAAAATTAATGTAAACATTTAAAATATGAACTATTTACAATTAAAAATGAATTAACTTTTATTTTTTTTTATCAATTTGGAATTTAGAAAAACTTTAAACATAAAAAGTGTTTGGATTTGAATAAATAATTCAAAACCATTTTACATTTTAAAAATAATTAATGTAACCATTTAAAATATGAACCATTTACAATTAAAATGAATTAACTTTTATTTTTTAATATCAATTTGGAATTTAGAAAAACTTTAAACATAAAAGTGTTTGGATTTGAATAAATAATTCAAAACCATTTTACATTTTAAAAATAATTAATGTAACCATTTAAAATATGAACCATTTACAATTAAAAATGAATTAACTTTTATTTTTTTAATATCAATTTGGAATTTAGAAAAAATTTAAACATAAGAAGTGTATGGATTTGAATAAATAATCCAAAACCATTTTCTATTTCTAAAAAATAATTAATGTAACCTTTTAAAGATAATTAACTTATATTTTTGAATATTAAGTTGGAATTTAGAAAAACTTTAAACATAAGAAGTGTTTGGATTTGAATAAATAATTCAAAAACATTTTCTGTTTTAAAAAATAATTAATGTAACCATTTAAAATATGAACCATTTACAATTAAAAATGAATTAACTTATATTTTTTTAATATCAATTTGGAATTTAGAAAAACTTTAAACATAAGAAGTGTTTGGATTTGAATAAATAATTCAAAAACATATTCTATTTTTAAAAATAATTAATGTAACCTTTTAAAATGAATTAACTTATATTTTTGAATATTAATTTGGAATTTAGAAAAACTTTAAACATAAGAAGTGTTTGGATTTGAATAAATAATTCAAAAACATTTTCTGTTTTAAAAAATAATTAATGTAACCATTTAAAATATGAACCATTTACAATTAAAAATGAATTAACTTATATTTTTTAATATCAATTTGGAATTTAGAAAAACTTTAAACATAAGAAGTGTTTGGATTTGAATAAATAATTCAAAAACATATTCTATTTTTAAAAAATAATTAATGTAACCTTTTAAAATGAATTAACTTATATTTTTGAATATTAATTTGGAATTTAGAAAAACTTTAAACATAAGAAGTGTTTGGATTTGAATAAATAATTCAAAAACATTTTCTGTTTTAAAAAATAATTAATGTAACCATTTACAATTAAAAATGAATTAACTTATATTTTTTTAATATCAATTTGGAATTTAGAAAAACTTTAAACATAAAAAGTGTTTGGATTTAAATAAATAATTCAAAAACATTTTCTGTTTTAAAAAATAATTAATGTAACCATTTAAAATATGAACCATTTACAATTAAAAATGAATTAACTTATTTTTTTAATATCAATTTGGAATTTAGAAAAACTTTAAACATAAGAAGTGTATGGATTTGAATAAATAATTCAAAAACATATTCTATTTTTAAAAAATAATTAATGTAACCTTTTAAAATGAATTAACTTATATTCTATTTTTGAATATTAATTTTTAAAACGACCCGTTTTTTGCGCTCGGAAAATGGAAAAGGGCTTTTAAATGCGACAAAGGAAAACTTCCTCTGCAACATTGTTCTCCATACCAATGTCCACACACATGCATAATATGGGCACAACATCACAAACTATGCCGTGATTCAACATAACATCGGTCATTTGGACCGAAAGCCATGAAACCTCGAACATGATAGGTCATTTTGTGAAGGTTTTTGAAACATGATCAATATACCAAGTCGGTATTTTCCTTTCAACTATGTAACATAATATGACACCACGAAGGATTTTCATTGTTCGGATTTTTTGAATTTATTATGCCCGTTTTGAATTTCTAACTATGGTCGAACCGGTGTGCATGAAGATAGGGGCGCATCGTTAGAACTTGCATTGGATCTCTGAAGAAACCACATATTGCGAGTCTAAAACAATTTTTCAAAAAATCACGGGCGATAGATCATGTACGTAGTACAAACCGGACCACTTCCTGGATTCGGACAGACATTTATCCTTTTACGGGATGGACGAAAAGGTTTGAGATGTACGGTTGGGATATAGTCCATGTAAGGTGGTCTAGTATTTTAGGAAAATAGGGCGGTAGCATTACGAACGGCATTTTGGTGGTTACTTCACAAAGCGACCCGTTTTTGCGCTCGGAAAATGGAAAAGGGTTTTTAGTGCGACAAAAGGAAAACTTCCTCCTGCAACATTGTTCTCCATACCAATGTCCACACACATGCATAATATGGGCACAACATCACAAACTATGCCGTGATTCAAGACATAACATCGGTCATTTGGACCGAAAGCCATGAAACCTCGAACATGATAGGTCATTTTGTGAAGGTTTTTGAAACATGATCAATATACCAAGTCTGGTATTTTCCTTTCAACTATGTAACATAATATGACACCACTGAAGGATTTTCATTGTTCGGATTTTTTGAATTTATTATGCCCGTTTTGAATTATTTGAATTTCTAACTATGGTCGAACCGGTGTGCATGAAGATAGGGGCGGGCATCGTTAGAACTTGCATTGGATCTCTGAAGAAACCACATATTGCGAGTCTAAAACAATTTTTCAAAAATCACGGGCGATAGATCATGTACTGTAGTACAAACGGACCCACTTCCTACCGATTCTAGACATTTGTCCTTTTACCGGGATGGACGAAAAGGTTTGAGATGTACCGGTTGGTATATAGTCCATGTAAGGTGGTCTAGTATTTTAGGAAAATAGGGCGGTAGCATTAAAAGCGGCATTTTGGTGGTTACTTCACAAAGCGACCCGTTTTTGCGCTCGGAAAATGGAAAAGGGTTTTTCGATGCGACAAAAGGAAAACTTCCTCTGCAACATTGTTCTCCATACCAATGTCCACACACATGCATAATATGGGCACAACATCACAAACTATGCCGTGATTCAGCACATAACATCGGTCATTTGGACCGAAAGCCATGAAACCTCGAACATGATAGGTCATTTTGTGAAGGTTTTTGAAACATGATCAATATACCAAGTCTGGTATTTTTCCTTTCAACTATGTAACATAATATGACACCATGAAGGATTTTCATTGTTCGGATTTTTTGAATTTATTATGCCCGTTTTGAATTATTTGAATTTCTAACTATGGTCGAACGGTGTGCATGAAGATAGGGGCGGGCATCGTTAGAACTTGCATTGGATCTCTGAAGAAACCACATATTGCGAGTCTAAAACAATTTTTCAAAAAATCACGGGCGATAGATCATGTACATAGTACAAACGGACCCACTTCCTGCCGATTCGCAGACATTTGTCCTTTTACCGGGATGGACGAAAAGGTTTGAGATGTACGGTTGGGATATAGTCCATGTAAGGTGGTCTAGTATTTTAGGAAAATAGGACGGTAGCATTAGGGATCGGCATTTTGGTGGTTACTTCACAAAACGACCCGTTTTTTGCGCTCGGAAAATGGAAAAGGGTTTTTCCGTGCGACAAAAAGGAAAACTTCCTCCTGCAACATTGTTCTCCATACCAATGTCCACACACATGCATAATATGGGCACAACATCACAAACTATGCCGTGATTCAAGACATAACATCGGTCATTTGGATGAAAGCCATGAAACCTCGAACATGATAGGTCATTTTGTGAAGGTTTTTGAAACATGATCAATATACCAAGTCCGGTATTTTTACTTTCAACTATGTAACATAATATGACACCACGAAGGATTTTCATTGTTCGGATTTTTTGAATTTATTATGCCGTTTTGAATTATTTGAATTTCTAACTATGGTGAACCGGTGTGCATGAAGATAGGGGCGGGCATCGTTAGAACTTGCATTGGATCTCTGAAGAAACCACATATTGCGAGTCTAAAACAATTTTTTCAAAAATCACAGGCGATAGATCATGTACTGTAGTACAAACCGGACCCACTTCCTGCCGATTCTAGACATTTATCCTTTTACCGGGATGGACGAAAAGGTTTGAGATGTACGGTTGGGATATAGTCCATGTAAGGTGGTCTAGTATTTTAGGAAAATAGGGCGGTAGCATTACGAAATGGCATTTTGGTGGTTACTTCACAAAGCGACCCGTTTTTGCGCTCGGAAAATGGAAAAGGGTTTTTCCGTGCGACAAAAGGAAAACTTCCTCTGGAACATTGTTCTCCATACCAATGTCCACACACATGCATAATATGGGCACAACATCACAAACTATGCCGTGATTGACACATAACATCGGTCATTTGGACCGAAAGCCATGAAACCTCGAACATGATAGGTCATTTTGTGAAGGTTTTTGAAACATGATCAATATACCAAGTCTGGTATTTTTCCTTTCAACTATGTAACATAATATGACACCACGAAGGATTTTCATTGTTCGGATTTTTTTGAATTTATTATGCCGTTTTGAATTATTTGAATTTCTAACTATGGTCGAACCGGTGTGCATGAAGATAGGGGGGGCATCGTTAGAACTTGCATTGGATCTCTGAAGAAACCACATATTGCGAGTCTAAAACAATTTTTCAAAAATCACAGGCGATAGATCATGTACTGTAGTACAAACCGGACCCACTTCACTGGATTCAGACATTTGTCCTTTTACCGGGATGGACGAAAAGGTTTGAGATGTACGGTTGGGATATAGTCCATGTAAGGTGGTCTAGTATTTTAGGAAAATAGGGCGGTAGCATTCGAAGCGGCATTTTGGTGGTTACTTCACAAAACGACCCGTTTTTGCGCTCGGAAAATGGAAAAGGGCTTTTCCGTGCGACAAAAAGGAAAACTTCCTCCTGCAACATTGTTCTCCATACCAATGTACACACACATGCATAATATGGGCACAACATCACAAACTATGCCGTGATTCAGCACATAACATCGGTCATTTGGACCGAAAGCCATGAAACCTCGAACATGATAGGTCATTTTGTGAAGGTTTTTTCGAAACATGATCATTGTTCGGCACACATTTAGTCCCGGATGTAGTCACAAACCGGGACTAAAAATATTTTCCGCCATTTCCCACCTCTTCCCGCCAAGTTTTCCCGCCCTTTCCTTTCTACTAGAGCTTTTAGTCCCGGATGTAGTCACTAACCGGGACTAAAGATATTTCCCGCCATTTCCCAAAGCTTCATGCCAAGTTTTCCCGCCCTTTACCTCTATATTTAGGGTGATCTTGTCATGGCTATCCACACATCCACACCTTCCTCTCTTAGAACAATGGACAACGCCTACTGGGCCATTCTGACCCTCGAGGAGACCGAGGCAGGCGCCCAACTACCCTTGTCCACCGGGTACCGCCGCCACGGGCTGGATGTCGATCATTGGAGGGGTTCTGCCCTCCTGTCCCTCAAGGTTCCGCACGCCAGGCCATCACAAACCACTTCTACCACGAGCTCACGCCGAGCAGCGGATGGATCCCAGTGGGATCCCGACAACTATGACACCGAATGCCTTCTTCGCTAATAGGCGGAAAGGGAGCTCGCCAGTACGAGGGTGATGGCCCGCCACCGTGAACAACAACGAAGTCGGCCGTCGTGCGTGGTGGGAGAACCGTACTATCATCAGTGATGCGCTACATCGGGAGACCATCCTCGCCACGGTGCCACGAGTCCACCCGCCACAGGCCCCACATCCCGGCGGTAGCGGCATCGTCTTCCAGAGACCCTCCCACCCGCCGTGAATCCAAGGCTGAATGGCCCTGGTATATGCCATGGATGGGCTGAGGATCCCGGAGTGGCGGTGGCGATGGCGATGATGATGACGGCGGCGATGAAGACCACAAGCTGCGTACTATAGGACTAGGCATGATTATGACTAAAGGGGCGCTTTAGGCCGAGTGTTAGCTAGTCCCGATTTGTCGGTTTTAATATTAATAGATGTCTTAAGTGTTACCTAATAAATAGAGGAAATGCCTATATAAAGAGAGGGTTCATATTTAGTCCCGATTTGTACCGGTTGGGATATAGTCCATGTAAGGTGGTCTAGTATTTTAGGAAAATAGGACGGTAGCATTCGAAACGGCATTTTGGTGGTTACTTCAAAAACGACCTGCTTTTTGCGCTCGGAAAATGGAAAAGGGATTTTCCGTATGACAAAAGGAAAACTTCCTCTGCAACATTGTTCTACATACCAATGTCCACACACACATGATCATTGTTCACACATTTAGTCCGGATGTAGTCACAAACCGGACTAAAGGGATTGCGCAGTGGGCAGACAACACTAATAATAGGGGTGAGTGTCGACATTATGTCGTGCGGCTTGTACCTTGTCCCGGATGGTGTCACCAACCGACTAAAGATGAATTTAGTCGGTTGGAGACACCAACCGACTAAAGATGAGTCACACTAATAATAGGGGTGAGTGTCGACATTATGTCGTGAGTGTCGACATTATGCCGAGCTGCTTGTACTATAAATATGCATCCTTGTGAGTCCAGTCCTCCAGCCGTTTGAGGCATCTCCAAGATGGTTTTAGAGAGCAGGGACACCACTACGGCGATTCGGGGAGATGCCGTGACGCCCAGTCCTCGGCATCTCGTAGAACTGGTCATAGAGGCACTCTAATATGTGAAATTAGTTAGCTCCGAGGCGTATTGATCTAGTTAGTGAAGTTACAAGCTGCAAGATGGTTTTGAGAGCAGGACACCATCTGCGGCCAGTTTAAGGAGATGCCGACGGAGCCAGTCCTCCGCATCTCCGAAATCAGTCATAGAGGCACTCCTAATATGTGAAATTAGTTAGCTCCGAGGCGTATTGATCTAGTTAGTGAAGTTACAAGCTGCAAGATGGTTTTCGAGAGCAGGGACACCATCTGCGCAGTTCGAGGAGATGCGACGGAGCCTGTCCTCCGGCATCTCCGAGAAACTGGTCATAGAGGCACTCCTAATATGTGAAATTAGTTAGCTCCGAGGCGTATTGATCTAGTTAGTGAAGTTACAAGCTGCAAGATGGTTTTCGAGAGCAGGACACCACTCGCGGCCAGTTTGAGGAGATGCCGACGAGCCCGGTCCTCCGCATCTCCGAGAAATCGGTCATAGAGGCACTCCTAATATGTGAAATTAGTTAGCTCCGAGGCATATTGATCTAGTTAGTGAAGTTACAAGCTGCAAGATGGTTTTCGAGAGCAGGGACACCATCTGCGGCCAGTTTGAGGAGATGCCGACGAGCCCAGTCCTCCGCATCTCCGAGAAACTGGTCATAGAGGCACTCCTAATATGTGAAATTAGTTAGCCCGAGGCGTATTGATCTAGTTAGTGAAGTTACAAGCTGCAAGATGGTTTTCGAGAGCAGGACACCATCTGCGCCAGTTGAGGAGATGCCGACGAGCCTCCTCCCAAGCATCTCCGAGAAACTGGTCATAGAGGCACTCGGTCCAGCCACAAAATGGGACTAACACTCAAGACATTTATTAATATTAAAAGCGAGACTACAAAACCGGGACTAAAGGCCACAAACCGCGAAAGATATCCTTCTCAAGCCACAAACCGCGAAGACATGAACTAGAGTTACATAATATGAGCATGAACTTCTTGGCATATGTCATTCCTTATGACCGCTTCAGACGTAACCATGGAGCATCTTCTTTACTTAACGGAATGCTTGGGCCGTTTTCACTGTGAAGGGCGGAATTTCATAAAACTTATTATAATCTTCTGACATGTCTGCCTTGCCCTCGATTCCCACGATGTTTCTTTTCCCTGAAAGAACTATGTGACGCTTTGGATCATCATATGATGTATTCGTTTGCATATTTTTTCTTTTTTCGTCCGAGGACATGTCCTTCACATAGAAAACCCGAGACACATCATTGGCTAGGACGAATGGTTCATCTCTATAACCAAGATTGTTGAGATCCACTGTTGTCATTCCGTACAACTAGTCTATCTTTACCCCTTCCCCATTCAGGTTGACCCATTTGCAGCGAAACAAAGGGACCTTAAAAGAGACTCCATAGTCTAGTTCCCATATCTCCTCTATGTAACCATAATATGTGTCCTTTTGTCCATTCTCGTCTATTGCATCAAAGTGGACACCACTATTTTGGTTGGTGCTCTTTTTATCTTGGGCGATCGTGTAGAATGTATTCCCATTTATTTCGTACCCTTGGAAATTCAATACAATAGAAGATGGTGACGCGGCCAAAAAGTATAGCTGATCTCCAACAGTGGTGTCATTCAAGTGATGTGTCCGCATCCAACCACCGACAGACTTCATGTGTTCATCTG
This sequence comes from Avena longiglumis, assembly GCA_030063025.1. Classification (NCBI taxonomy): domain Eukaryota; kingdom Viridiplantae; phylum Streptophyta; class Magnoliopsida; order Poales; family Poaceae; genus Avena; species Avena longiglumis. The sequence goes on along the minus strand of CP125977.1, from coordinate 16,287,568 downwards.
TAATCCATGATTCAGGCTTCCCCGGGTTTTTGGAGCGTACAATATTCTTGTGTTCCTCCATATATGGAGCTGCCAAGGTGGAATTATGTAGAACTGTGTAGTGTGCTTTAGTGAAAGAATCCCCGTCCCTACATATCAGTGCTTTCTTTCCCAGCGTGCCTTTTCCACTTAGTCTTCCCTCATGCCGCGAGTCAGAAACACCAATCGTCTTAAGGTCAGGAATAAAGTCAACACAAAACTCAATGACCTCCTCTGTTCCATATCCCTTGGAGATGCTTCCTTCTGGTCTAGCACGGTTATGAACATATTTCTTTAAGACTCCCATGAACCTCTCAAAGGGGAACATATTGTGCATAAATACCGGACCGAGAATGGCAATCTCTTCCACTAGATGAACCAGGAGATGCGTCATAATATTGAAGAAGGATGGTGGGAACACCAATTCAAAACTAACAAGACATTGTACCAGATCCTACGTAACCTTGGCGAATATCTGGATTGATTACCTTCGAGATATTGCATTGAGGAATGCACAGCTTCACAATGGGTACTCGAACATTTTCGGTAGAAGCCCCTCAATGCAATCGGAAGCAATGCGTCATAATCACGTGATGATCATGAGACTTCAGGTTTTGGAACTTTTTCTCGCCATATTTATTATCCCCTTTATATTAGATGAGAAGCCCGATGGCACCTTGATCGTAAAGGACTTCAAAAAGATTTCCTTCTCGCTTTGGTAAGAGCATAGCTGGCACGACTTAAGTGACGCCTTTATCCGTCTTGTTATCTGTATGCATGTTCTTTGGGTCTTTCATAATTTGTTGGTCCTCCGTGCCGTGTGTATCTTTTGTCTTCCCATACACGCCTAGGAATCCTAGCAGTTCACGCAGAGATTCTTCGTCACGTGCATCACGTCGATTGAAGAGCGGACACGCAGGACTTTCCAATATGGCAGCTCCCAAAATATAGATTTCTTCTTCCACATGGGTGCGTGTCACATGTAGCGTCGTGCTCGAACTGATTGACCGCCGGGACCCTTTCCAAAGATTACTTCTATGTCCTTGACCATACCAAATACATCATCACCCGGGGAGTTCAGGCTTCTTCGGTGATGCCTCACCTTTAAAATGCTTGCCTTTCTTTCTTACGGGATGATTGGTCGGAAGAAATCGTCGATTCGCTAGGTACACAACCTTCTTGCATTTATGCAAATATGTACCTTCGGTCTTATCTAAACAGTGGGTACATGCCTTATATCCTTTGTTTGTCTGTCCTGAAAGGTTACTAAGAGCAGACCAATCATTGATGGTTACGAATAACAACCCTCTTAGATTAAATGGCTCCTGTTTGTTCTCATCCCATACGTACCTGGTTTGCCCCACAACCGTAAGAGTTCTTCAACTAATGGCCTAAGGTACACATCAATGTCGTTGCCGGTTGCCGGGCCTTGGATGAGCCTTGGCATCATAATGAACTTACGCTTCATGCACAACCAAGGAGGCAGGTTGTAGATACATAGAGTCACGGGCCAGTCTTTGGACTGCAGCTCTCCCAAAAGGATTCATGCCATCCGTGCTTAGACCAAACCATAAGTTCCTTGCGTCACTGCAAAGTCCGGAAGTCTCTCTCGATTTTTCTCCACTGTGACCCATCGCCAGGTGTCTCAACTCCCGTCTTTCTTACGGTCTTCTTTGTGCCATCGCAACAACTGGCATGCTCTTTGTTTACGAACATGCGTTTCAACCTTGGTATTATAGGAGCATACCACATAACCTTAGCAGAACCCTCTTGGAGGGGCTCTCCCTCAACATCACCAGGTCATCTCGTCTCGATCTTATACCGCAACGTTGCATACCGGCATTTATCTAAATTCTCATACTCCTTACATGATGAGGATGCATGTATCTTTGCACATCTAATCCCAGAGGACGAGAGTCTTCTTTGCTTCGTAGGTACTATCGGGAAGTTCGTTATGTTTTGGAAACTTGGCTTCATTATTTTCAGCATCTTTTCAAATGAGGAGTCGGTTAGACCACACTCTGCCTTCCATCGCAACAATTCCAAAGGTCGCATCGAGCTTTGTGCTGCCATCTTCACAATTTGGGTACAACAATTTCTTGTGATCTTCTAACATGCCCTCTAACTTCAACTTCTCATTTTACATTTCACGGTCTCGCTTTGCATCGAAATGACCCTACCAAGTTCATCACCGGCTCATCGATGCCCGTTCTTCACCTTTTTCCTCTCCATTGTCTTCCATTGCGGTATCAACGTATTCAGAAACATATGATGATAGTTGTTATCATCATCTTCTTCTTCACCATCTTCCATCATAACCCTCTTTCCCGTGCTTGGTCCAGCAATTATAGTTGGGCATGAAACCTTTCATAATCGTGGTGCGCGAATGATTTTCGAGGAAGAGTACTCCTTGTTGTTCGACATTGAACACATGGACAACGATAAATCCATTCTCTTTGTTTGTCGTAGCCACATCGATAAATTTATCCACGCCTTTGATATACCCGCTACCGCGGTCACCGTACATCCATTCCCGACCGTTCATCGCATCATATAAGTAAGTTTATCAAAAACAGACATCATAAATAGTGAAATAACCAATTCACACCGACACATGAATTGTATCAATGACCTAGAAAAGATAAGATTGCTAACCTCGATCGAGGGAAATAAGCTCAAGCGGCGTCTCGGACACCTTCTATATTTTTGTTCTATGAGAAATTCAACGGATTTTCACTCAAACATTTCAACAAACACCTTCCATGCATGCATGAGAAAAAACTAGCACACCCTCACAGCTTACACCATTCGAAAAAAGCAGTGGAGGCAGGAGGAGCTGGCGTTACATTTATAGAGGCGGTCTTTAGTCGGTTGGAGCCAAGAACGGGACTAAAGGTGCGTCTGCCACGTGGTGTGGCCAAACCTTTAGTCCCGGTTGGTGGCTCCAACCGGACGCATGCCCCTTACCAACCGGGACCCATGCCCCGCCTGCCCGCTCCAACCGAGCGTGCGGCATTAGTCGATTCTTTGGCTAACCGGGACTAATGCTCCCAGGGGTGGCGAACGGATGGCCCTTTTTCCTCTAGTGATGCGATAACCGCCAAAGAAAGACTCGAACCTTAGAAGGGACATTTGTCTTCCAAAGAGAAGACCAGCTTCCTTGCTCATTGTTCGAGCTGGAGCTCGCTCGCCCCTCGAGCCAAGCTAGCTTCCCTAACCTTCTTTGTTCTTACTAGCATCCGATAAGCTGTCCGTATAGAAAACTTGCCCAGTTTCTCAAAATGCCAAGCCCATACATCGTCGTCAGTTCCAATGGGGATCGACCAGATCACCTCCACATCCATTGGTAAGAAGTGTGTCTCGAGAAGCGGAGTTTTCCAGGATTTGCTAGTATGATCAATCAACTCAGACACGAGGACCGGAGGTGTATCTTGTTTTGCTACAAACGGCTGCAATCTCAGGTCCCCTGGAAACCAGTTGTCCCTCCAAATATTTGTATCACGGCCATTTCGAATCCTCCTTATTAACCCTAGCTGGAGCACTTATGTGCCTTCATGAATGGCCTGCCAAATTTGAGACAGTCTAGCTCCCAGCTCAAACTGTAGAATATCAGATGTAGGAAAGTATACAACCTTTAATACCCTTGCACTTAAAGTGTTCGGACATGTAAGGAGACTCTAGGCATGTCGTGTCAACAGGGCCAAATTGAAGAGCTCCATATCCCTGAAACCTAGACCTCCATCACAATTTGGCTGTGTCATATATAGCCTCCCAAGAAAACCAATGGGGTTTCTTCTTTCCTTCCTTTGATCCCCACCAAAACCCTCTTATAATTGAGTTGATATGTTGGCACAATCCTCTTGGTAGCTTGAAACAGGACATATCAAACATAGCAATTGCTTGCACCACATATTTGATCAACACCCCTTCACCTACAACCGAAAGGATTATCTCTATCCAACCAAGGATATTCTTCCAGATCTTGTCCTTTATGTACTTGATTAGGTGAAACACGCGTCTACAATACTATTGTAAGATCCCTGTGGATCTATCTACTAGAACACATACAGTATTGGATATTGGAATTGTATTAAGCTCGATCCTCCCAACCACCCCGACCAAAGTTCGTGTATCTACGGTCTTACCATCCATTCCTTTTGTTCCCAGCCAACCCTCTATCTAGTAGCTAACACCCTTACATAGGGATGTGCTATATTCCGCTTCAAGGCGGAGGCGGTAGCGTCTTGCGCATGAAGACGCGGGGTAAGTGGGCCGGCCCATGTGACAAGATTTTCTTTTTGTATTCTTTTTTTTGTATTTTTATTTAAACTCTAAACATTCCCCATAATTATGATTTAAGAATTGTGCAGATTTTTGAGTGTTGGTGAAGATTTTTTTAATACCATGAGCAAATTTTCAAAAAAAAAATCATGAACAAAAATTTGAAAATTATGAACCAATTCCGAAAATTGTGAATCAATTTCAAAAAAGGCATGAACCATTTTAGAAAATCATAAACCAATTTAGAAAAACATGAACCAATTTTAGAAAAATCATGAACAAATTTCAAAAACCATGAACCAAAAATTAAAAATACGAACAAAATTGCAAAAATCATGAACCCAATTCAAAAATCATGAACCAAATTTCAAAATAATGAACCAATTTTAAAAATCATGAACCGAAATTCATAAAAACATATTTTTTCAAAAGATAATAAACAGCTTTAAAAATTGATGTTTCTTAAAAACGTAAACAAAAATAAAATAAAAAAAGAAACAAAAAATAAAACAGAAAAAATAGAAAAAATAAAACAGATAAAAATAAAAGAAAAAAGTAAAAGAAAAAATCCTAACGCTAATTGGGCCAGCCCATCCGGGCTTGCTCCCACCGTCTTGCTTGAAGTGCAAAATACCATTCATTAAATAGCACTCAAGACGTCACTCATTGTTTGCAAGGCCCACCATTGGTCCATACATTGCGTGCAAGCCAACTAGGAGGCTGAATATTCATCTTAGGCCTTGAATGATCTTCCTTGTCGCCCTTTAGCTTGCTCGCGGTAGCATTTCAGTTGTTGATATTTCCCCGTTCTTGAATTCCTGCTTCCCCCCAAGTAGAAGAAAAAGGAAAATATTGTTGCGGTGGATTGAAATCTTCCCAAATAGCCATATTTTCCTCAGCACCACTCCATTGAATCAAGACTTGCGGAATTGAGCGCAAGCCTTGCTGTAGAACACGCCGCTGCAACACAGGAACATGAACCTGGTACAAGGAATCAGGGGAAGGTAATTGCAACAGTACCTGTTGTCCAGGACTCAAGCACGGCTTGAGTTTTTTTTCATACAATCCCCCAAAAAGAGGGATCGGGTTCCATTATCATCAGACAACGGAACAACAACCACAAACACACAAACCTAGTACTGACCCACCTAGGGGCTCAAAACGACTTAAGGAATCCATATTACAAACCAAGCAAACTAAACAGACAAAAGGGAGAAGGTTGGAGACGCAAGAACACCGCCCTCAGGCTAGTGGGGAACAGTATTATCAAACACAACGAGAAGCTATCAGACCAAGCGAAGAAAGCCACGTGAGACGCCAACACAACCTTCTCACAGACCAGCTCTTCAGGTTCTCCTTCTTTTCTCCCGCCCCCTTTCCAGTTCCGGAGCTTCATGAGTACGATCTTCAGGGATTGCTGGTAGTCCCAGAAAAGGAACAGGAGCCACATCCATAGCTTCCGCATCAGCCAGCGCATTCTGTTGCAGAGTATCATCTCCAGCTTGCAACACCGCCCGGTCTTCCTCCCCATGTAGCCCTGCCCAATAACGAATGAACACACAGGCATATATAACCAAATCAACAGGCGAATTAATAAGTTTTTTTTCAAAAAAAACCCTATTCCTGAGCTTCCAAATAGCCCAACAAATTGCCGCCACCACCGTAATCTGCACATTCCTGCTGACGCCCACAAACTGTGAAGCCCACCAAAAGTACTGAGAAAAGGACCCAGGCCTATTCGCAGCACCAATATCTCTGGCAACCACCCCCCAAACGTATCTGGCTGCCACACAAGAAAAGAACAAATGCCCAAAGTTTTCATCCTTACTACAAAATCTACAAGTAAAATCTCCTACCCAATTCTTCTTCCTTATGTTATCTTTGGTGAGAATAGCATTGTGCCAGATAAGCCACAACCAAATTTTAATCTTCAAGGGAATTTTAGCTTTCCACAGATGTTTGAAACTTCTATCAATCCCTACATTCGACAAATGTGTGTACAACGACTTAACAAAAAACTTGCCAGATTTATTCCACATCCACACTGGCCTGTCTTTTTCCTGATTCAAACTCACCCCAGACAACAGTTTTTTCAATTGTTCCTGATGATTCAACCCATCATAATCCAACCACCTTTTTCTTGCCATATCAGCCACAGTGATCGTTTGATTCTGGCAAATATCAAACAAGTCAGGGAACTTATCCTTCAAAGGCATATCCAGACACCAAGCATCATGCCAGAAATCAGTCAACTCCCCATTACCAATTTTCATTTTCCTACTAGCCAAATAAAGATCCATAATCTTAATAAAATCATTCCAACAGGGAGAATCATTCTGCCTGTGTTTCACATCACTGATCCCTCCTCTCTTCAAATACTTCTTTCTCACAAAAACTTGCAATGGACCTTCCTCAGCTTCAAGGCGCCACCACCACTTACAAAGCAAGCAAATGTTAAAAAGTCTAATGTTTTTAATCCCCAGTCCTCCTTTTTTCATGGGTCTACACACATATTTCCATTTAACCAGATGATATTTTCCTTTTCCCACCTTCCCATACCAAAAGAAGGCTCTAGTTTGTTTCTCAATTTCTTCCATATTTGATTTATGTAGAAGAAACATAGTCATGGGATAAACAGCCACACTGGAAACACAAGCAGTGATTTTAACATGCCTCCCTCCCAGAGATAAAGCACCCCCCATCCATCCATCTAACTTTTTCTTCAACCTGTCTCCAATAAAACTCATCTCAGCCACTATGCATCTCCTGCTACAAACCGGCAACCCTAAATATTTAATTGGCCAACTACCTTTCTGACAGTTGAACATTTCAGCATAATTGGAAAGTTTCTCCTCATCATCCAACACCATCATCACCTCACTCTTCTCAAAATTAATCTTGAGACCAGACATGGATTCAAACAAATACAACAGCAACTTCAAGTTTCTAGCCCCCTCTGGATCATCTTTAATAAAAAGGATGGTATCATCAGCATATTTCAAAATAGCAATCCCTTTATCAAACAGATTATCAGCCAACCCTGTAAACAACCCACCAGCCTGTGCATTAAGCACCATCTTAGCCAAACATTCCCCAGCCAAATTGAATAAGAATGGAGAAAAAGGATCTCCTTGTCTGACCCCTTTATAACTGCCAAAGTAAGGGCCAGTTTCCCCATTCACTTTAACACTGAGAGTACCCTGAGCCACAGCACTTTTTAACCAAATCATCCAATCCTCACTGAAACCTTTCTGCCTACAACAGTAAAACAAAAAATACCAATTGACCTTGTCATAAGCTTTCTCAAAGTCAATTTTCAACACCACACCCTGCTGCTTCTGGCTTTTCGATTCTTTCAAGATCTCATGTAACAAAATCACTCCATCTGCAATAAACCTCCCTTTAATAAAAGCAGTCTGACATGTGTTAATTAATTTCCCCATTACAGGCTCAGTTCTAACTGTCAGAGTCTTAGAAAAAATCTTAAACAACACTTGGAGCAGACAAATAGGTCTATATTTCTGGATTCTATCAGCATCATCACCTTCGGGAAACAGAGTAATCACCCCATAGTTAATGCTCCTCAAATCAATCTTATGAGCAAAAAAATCTTCAAACACAACCATAACATCTGTTTTTATAATCATCCAACAATGTTGATAGAATTCAATAGGAATCCCATCAGGGCCAGCAGCTTTATTTTTCTCCATATGATCAATAACCTCCTTAACCTCTTTCTCAGTAAATGGTACCCCCATCTTTTCCCTATCCTCATCATTAAGCTTCTCCCAATCTTGCCAATTGTCATCTGCAAGCCTAATAGAGAACCCACCAGCAGGACCAAACAAAGTTTTATATTAATTAGTGGCATGCTGCAGGAGATCATGAGTCCCATGAATCTCATTCTCCCCATCTTTCATAGAAAAGATCATTTCCTTTATTCTCACCCCATTAGCAATCCTGTGAAAATACTCAGTGTTATTATCACCTTTTAGCAACCAATTATCCCTCGATCTCTGCTGCCAAAATCTCTCCTCATTCTCATACACCTCTAGCAATTCTTTCTGAATAACTGCTTTTCGTTTAAGTTGTCCAGCAGTAAGCAAAATCAGCTCCTCAATTCTTTCCAATTCCTGGAGCTCCTCCACCAATCTCTTCTTCTTTTTTTTATCCTCACCCCTTATATGAGCACCCCATCCTTTCAGATCATTTCTGACATTCTTAAGTTTCTTCTGCAGCCTATCAAGACTGTTTTTACCATTCACACGTTTTTTCCAAACTTTCTCCACCCTGATCAAAAAATCATCACACTGTAACCATCTTTTTTCAAATCTGAATTCCCCGCCACCCTTTTCATGCCCTTCCATAGTATCCAGAATCAAAGGACTATGATCAGAAACTTTTCTAGACAACTTGTGCACTGTAGTAAGAGGAAACAGCTTCTCCCATTCCTTACAAACTAATATTCTATCCAACTTCTCCAAAGTAGGATTTTTCTGGTTGTTGGACCATGTAAACTGCCCTCCAGACATGAGAATCTCCCTTAAACCATATGCATTAATAATCGAATTAAACATGTTCCCCCACCTATTTAAAGAATGACCCTTATTTTTCTCAGAAGCACACCTGATCACATTAAAATCACCACCCACCAAAAAAGAAATAGATTGATCCTGACAAACATCAGCTAACTCTAATAAAAACTCCTCTTTATTCTCCTCTTGAGCAGCCCCATATACTACCACCAAATGCCACTGGATTTGTTTCAAAACATCAAACACCTTCATCTTAACATGGAATTTGCCCACAGACACATCAAGCTGAGTCAGTTTAGAGGAACGTAGGCCCCCCAAAATGCCCCCAGATCTTCCCACAAAAGGCAGCCAACTCCAATAGAATTGATTCATAGGATCAATTCTCCTAAAAAATCATCAGAATAATCCTTCTTAATAGTTTCTTGCAAATCAATAAAATCCACTCTCTCCTGTCTCAACAAATTATTCAAATAAGCACTCACACCCTTCTTCCCCACACCTCTAATATTCAAAATAACACCTATCATAATACAGATTTTCTCTCTCTTGTTCCAGTCACAACACCACTCATAGGGTGATAGTTGTGAACCTTTACAGCAGCAGCTTTTAACTTTCTCTCCTTCATACCAGAACCAGCTCTCAACTTTTTCTTTTTTTCCCTAGAAACCACAGGAGTAAAATCCTCCTCATCATTACTATCACCCTTCCAGTCCAAAAACAAGACCTTCTCATTCAAATCAACCTCAACCTCATTCTCTACCTGTCTCCTATCCTGCAAACTATGCCTAGCAATTTCTAATTCTTTCAGGGAATTAATATGATCCAAAGATATAGAAGAAGCATCTATCCCCATCTCCAAAGCTCTATGCATAATGATATCATCATCCAAAGCAGCAAAAGAATTATGTAAAGTTAAATTTGTACCTGATAAATCTCTAGGAGGTTGTTGAGCCAAATGCCTTTCAGCCATGTTTCTAGCCCCACCTTGATCAGCCACCCTTGAACTCATCCTTATAACTTGTTCTTCTACACCAGCCACATGCTCAGACTGAGAACCCACACTTTCCTGAGTAGAAACATCAGGTTGAGACAGGTCAACAGCCACCACTTCCTGGTCTTGATTGACAACCTCCATATCTTGAGCTCCCTCCATCACAAACCCCCATCAATCCCTTTTTTCCACTATCAGAAGAAGAGCCAAAGGATTCATCAGTAGACACATTGTCATCCTTTGTCTGGGCACCCTCATCCTGTTCTTCTTCATCTTCCAACAAATGACCATATTGCTTCCTGAGCTCATAATATTTATCACTGCTCCTATCCTTCACAAACCCCTGATAAAGTTATCAAACCTCCGAGGACTAGCAGCAACCTCAATACTGGGTTCTTTAACCAAGGTAGATGATAAATCCTGGATGACTTCCATGTGAACATCACCCAACCCACCACTATCTGACACAGCCTCCTGAATACCAACTTGCAGTCCCACATCAGTTGTTCTGGTTTGAGTAACTGTCCCACCACCATTGTCACCTTCCACATTCTCTCTGATAACTATCCCTCTTGAACGACCATCACCTCCAGAGCTAGCCCAAATGTTAGCCATTTTGGTCCCAAAAGAAACCCCCCAGAATCCTCCTGCTCCACCACAACCTGTTTACCCTTGTCCAGCCCAGCTCCACTAGCATCACCACCACCATGTTGGCGACCCTCAACAACCCCACCACTACCTGCACCAGGTCCAGTCCTTTGCCCACTATTTCCATCAGCCCTCCTATGCTCAGCTTCCTCCTCAGTCCTCTTATCCAGCACATTATCACCATCATGTCCACCAATACCCATAGAAGAAGGCAAGGTGGGCACAGCATCAGGAGCAAAAATCTCCCTAGTGTATTTGAATTCATAAATTCCTCCTGAATCTCCCCTTCCGTATTAGGAACCGAGATACATCCAGACAAGCAATCTTCACCTCACATAAGCCAAATTCCTCAAACTGTTCTCCCAGGCCAAAGGCTTGCCCACCAAAGAAGCAACATAGAAAGCAGTTGATTTCTCCTCAGATTTCATAGGAATACCAACAATCCTAAACCAGGCCTCCTCCAACCATTCAACAGTTCCAGTGTCCCCATTCCACTTAGACAATTGGATAACAAAGATCGAATTGTTTTCATAAACACCTTCCCAAAGTGGAAATCATCAATGGATCGCAAGGAAATCTCATCAAAATTCCACATCATTAATAGGCCTAGCATTAAATCTCCACCTGCACCAAAGCATCATTCACACTTGAAATTCCTTCTCCAAATCTTTCCCGGTAACATCACCTCTGACCACACTTATATGAGCATAATGAAGCTGCTCCGTAGACTGAACATTAGATTCTACAACAGGAATAGAATGAAAGCCCTGTTCAAAATCAGTACTGCCAAAGAAAAGAGGAACATATTCCCAAGGTTTCCTCTCTTGACAGACCAAAATGCTATGATCCTTCCCACAGTTCTCACACACCACTTCCTCCTGAATCACATCCAACAACTGTAGATCTCCAAGCTCACCACATTACCATCTCTCAAGACACTTACTACTGGTGGTGGTACAGGACCCCACCAGTAGTAGTGGCAACAAAGATCGTTGATTAATTGAGGATCGAGACAAATTCACAGGCGATTCCCCAGCACATACAATGTGTTGACGCAGAGGTGTTCAAGCCGTAAGCGAAGTCACAGAATGATGTGTTCATCACAAGCCTAGGTATAGCAACCTGCTCCACCGCACGAGCAAAACCGCTCTCTCCTAGGGTTCAGATTACTGACCGCCTGGAACAACGAAGCAGTAGCATCCGACCCTGATCCTTGCTGCATCTCCGGACGATGACTCCAACGGCCCCGATTGCGAGCCTGCTCTGCTTCACAACGGCGAGCCTCAGACAGAGCCCTCTCTCGCGCCATGGCTTCCCTGCGCTGATCCTCCAATCTGGCCTCATTCTCCGCCTGCCGCAACTCATCCATGTGCCTCGCATCCCGACGCCGCGCTTCATCGTGACGCCGTTCGCTCATGATCCAACCACTTTCCCTGTGATCCTCTTCCAGCCCCCTACGATCAACAGGGAAACGACCTTGTCCATACCCAGATCCAAATATGCTCGCATAGGGATCAGATCGAACTAGAGGACGATACGGGGAACCACGCCCACCACGAAATCGCCGATCCATGGCAGAATCCGCAGACACGACCTGAGCGAAAGATCTGTTATCTCCCGAAACAACCCCACTCCACCTCACCGGAGAAACAGCACGCTGCGACGAAGGATGGAGAATTGGAGGCTCCCGGACGAAAACCACTCTACACACACCACGAGATCTGGAGTTTGCGAGAGGAGAAACGGCTCCCAATCTAGGGTTAGAGAAAATGGAATGCGGAGAGGAAACTGACTGGAGATCGTGCTCCGGCGTACTAGTACCCCTCACCTCACCTGGCAGGTGGCCCTCCTCCACCGACGCCCCACCGTCAGCGCCCGCACCTCTCCTGGAACCGCCGAGCCGTATCACCTGGCACGTACGCGCATAGGGCGACGCACCGGCGACACCGCGAGGAACTGCCCCCTGCACCACCAACGCTGGACCCACGAGAACGTGCCAACCCTCGTGTACCAAACGCGTCCCGTACGAAATATCCACCATCGAACACCAGCTCGCCAGAATCCGCCCCGAAACATCCCATAGCGACACCTGTCCCGAATCTTCCCTCGAGATCGAGCCCTGTCGACAAGGACTGATTGTTGCCCCAGCCACGACCCTGATTATGGCCCTCCAACTCCCGATCAATCCAAGGTGATCACCGGAGGAAACCGCCGTCGGGGATAGAGAGAGGAGAGTAGCCATCCGTGCAAACAATCTCCAGTTAACCAACTGATTTTGCAGCACGGCTTGAGTTGAGAAACGTGGAATACTGAATGTACTTTGTTGGCAGTAGGAAGGTCCAACTTGTAAGCGATTTCCCCAATGTGAGCCATGATTCGGTACGGACCGAAGAATTTGAAGGCGAGCTTATGATTCGAACGACGGACAACTAAGGATTGGATGTAAGGTTGGAGTCTCAGGTATACCCCATCGCCCACAGCAAAGGTCCTTTCTGATTGATGTTTATCCGTCTGAGACTCCATACGCAGTTGCGTCCTGAGAAGGTGTTGTCTGACAGAAGTGATGACCGGAGAATGCTTCCGCAGCCAAGCCTCAATATCCTCTGAAGCAATCTTGGCAGATGTTGTAACACCAAAATACCGCGGATGGCTACCATACAAGACTTCAAATGGAGATTTTCCCAAAGATGGATGTCAATTGTTGTTGTACCAAAATTCGCACAGAGGAAGCCACTTTGACCATTGATTAGGATGTGAACTGATAAAGCATCGAAGAAAACATTCTAGGAACCGGTTCACATGTTCCGTCTACCCGTCAGTTTTTGGGTGATGTGTTGTGCTAATCATCAACTCTGTCCCAGTAGCTCTGAAAACAGACTGCCAGAATTGTCTAGTGAACACTGGGTCATGGTCTAGAATCAGCGTAAGCGGCATACCGTGTAAGCAATAGACTGTGTTGACGAAAAGTTCTACTCCGTACTACCTTAGGAGCTACTCCCTCCGTTCCAAAATATAAGACGTTTTAGGAACGGAGGAAGTATATACGGATGCTTGAGGGAAATAAAATAGGCATACTTCGATAGCTTGTCCATGACGACGAGGATGCACTTGTAATGCCGCGACGAGGGCAAGCCATCAATGAAGTCGATGGTCGCCATTTCCCATGGCTCGGACAACACCGGCAAAGGTTGCAGTAGGCCAGCCGGAAGTGTGCGTTCGGATTTTGCTTGCTGACAGGTACTACAAGTGTGTACAAAATCCAGAATGGCCACCAACTGGATTGTTGTGAAATGCAAAAATTAGTTGGAATTGCAGGGCTGCGTCAGAGCCGACCCAATTGAGTCCTTCAACACCACTAGAAAACTAGCTATAGATAGAAATGCCTCATGTGACCCATATGAATGGGCATGCTCCACATAAATTATTTTGTGGCCTATATAGACAAAAATGCCATAGGGAAAATGACAATTCTTGGCACTAGGAAACCATATGCGTCACAGAAATGTTGTGACGCATATTTTCCCATGCGCCACATCGTATATAGACTCTGTGACACATATGTCTATATGCGTCATAGAAATATGATGTATGTCTATATGCGTCACGGAAAGTGATGATTATGTGGCGTATATAGATATATGAGTTGTGGTGCATATAGATATATGCGCCACAGAAAGTGAAAAACAGATCCCTAGATCGTCTTTTAAGTTTTGTAAAAAAAATGATAAAAACTTTAAAAAAATAATTCTTGTAAGATATAGTTATATTTTGGGGTATAGTTGCAGGAAAAATTGAAAAATATGAATTTTGATGTATTTTGCAAAAAAAGTCATGGCACGATAAACAATTATAACTTTTGCATGCGATGTCGGAAAAAAAATTTACCCATCAAAACGATCGTCCCGAAATTTGTGCACAAAAGTATTGTATAAGAAGGCTGCGTCAAGATACAGACAACGTCAAGATACAATAACTTGCATGCCGAGTGCTTTTGTGGCTCAGGGTTGGATGAAATTGAATTGTGATGGGGCTCTAGACATCAACGCTGGGAAGGCGGGAGTAGGAGTTGTGGAGACGAGATGAGGCGGGTGCTTTTGTGGCTTCCAAGTGCCGACAATATGACTATTATCTCTGATCCAGGAACGGTGGAACTTCTTGCATGCCTATCTCTGATCCAGGAACGATAGAACTTCTTGCATGTCGTGATGCCTTGTTGTTTCCAAAGAGCAGGGATGGACTTATGTGGAGGTGGAAACAGACTGCCAGCTGATCGTTACAGAGTGGCTGAAGAATGAGACGCACAAGACGTCCTCAAACCAGATTGTGAGGGAGATGATAGCTACTGTTTCCAATTTCCAGGGTTTTAGTTTTTTTTTCCTAGGAGGGAGACGAATAAAGCGGCACATGTTGGTGCTCGCGCTGCTCTCTCTATTGTTTTATCATGTATGGTGTTTGAACTTATCCTTGGATTTCTGATTGAGCCTGTTCAATCAGACTATTGTCGTTGATGGAATAAATGCCTGAACAGTGAATGATAAAAAAACGGGAAATATATACTTAGACCGGTCTGATAAGTACAAAACCTGGTGAAAAAGTGAAATGCGTTGTACCGGTTGTTGTACTAAAAGACAAAACAAAGTAGAGCCAGCTAAGATCAAATCAAAAATTTAAAATGTTTTGTAGATTAAACCATTCATCCGATTTAGGATCCGTTTTTACCGTTAGGCTAGTCACGACGAGATCTTCGATACTAGATCCCATATTGATATGTTTCGACGAAAAAAATTAGACCAAAAAGTTATCCACACCTAACACATGAGTTATCCATATCATAGTATAAACGTTATTCACCCTATAATACATAAGTTATCCAGCATATAAACGTGTTGGATATAGACGTTCTCGTTGAGCAAGTTTAACTGGAACGTGATAGCCTAGTTGTTAGGGTACTGAGACTTTATTGCTATCAATGTGTTAGCGTCGACAAGCGATGAAGCATCCTAAAACCCTTCTAGGCTTCGTCACCCCTTGATAGCGTCGACGGACGACAAAGTCGAGCTGGTTAAGGTTGAGTGTCACGTTGTTCACTACGGCTTACTATGGTGGATGGTTGGGGCATAAGACCCCATTTATTTATACTGTATGCAAAAAGCTTAAATTTAATTTCTTTAATAAAATTATGTTTGATGTTTCACACGGTGGACTTTCGAGATTGAGTAATCCGTACGCTACGAGAGCAGCGACGAGCAACGAGACCGAGACGTGAGAATAACATTTTATATTCCGTTCATAGGTAAATTTTTATAGCGGTGGATAACTTATATGTTATTGGATAGATAACTTACATACCGAAGTCTGGATAACTCTCATGTTACTGATGGATAACTTATGGGTAAATAAAAAGGGTATATATCCATAACACACGACAGTGGGTAAATTTTGTAGTAGTGGATAACTTACATATTTTTGGATCGATAACTTATATACTGAAGCCCAGATAACTCCTGTGTTACGGGTGGATAACTTTTGATAAAAAAAAAATTGTCAAAACATATCAACATGGGATCTAGTTTCGAAGATCTCGTCACGACTAGCCTAACGGTAAAAAAGGATCTTAATTTGGACAAACTGTTTGACCTAGAAAACATTTTAAATTTTCGTTTTTAATTCAGCTGGTTAATCGATTTTTGTCTTGTCCCGCGTTCGGCTCGGACCGTCTGTTCGGTTTTATAATTTTATAGAACGGTTGTCAGGTAGTAAAGTCTAAAAAAATACAATAACTTGCTAAGTTTTTTAAATAAAAAATTACTTCAATAAATTACATATCACAAATGACCATATATAAGTTGCGGGAAGGGAAAATGAAGTTTTAACTGGCGGTTATCGCAAGCAGAGTGGAGAGTAAATGTGGCACATCGGCAGATGCCGCAAATATGCATCACTAGAAAACGGTGCCGCAAAAAAAGTGACGTAGCGAAACCTTATACGGTAGTTGTTGGAGGATTTTTTTTTTTGGTCTCATGTGGTGTCACATCTGACGGTTATTTGCACGTATTTTTTGATAAATCTGACGTCTAGTCAAAATTAATTCTTTGTCTGACCCCTTGGCAAAACTAGTTCGAAATCTGTCACGTGCGTTCGGCACCATTTAAAACAGAGCCAAGATTGTGCGGTTCGACGCCAAAACGGAGGAGCAGAAAAGTAACCTAGATGGGTCGGAGCCAAGTGATATGGCGCCAACCTCACCTCGACGCCAATTCATATGGCGCCAACCTCTTTTGGCCAGCTTTTCTGCTGCTCGGCTCTATTTTAAATAACGTCAAACGTATGGGGTCAGATATCGAATAGCTTTGTCGAGGGGTTAAACGAGGAGTTAGTTTTGCTACGGATCAGATTTGGCAAAAAAAATACTATTTGCGCTGACTATCAGAAAAACTCAGCGACGCCGACTTCCATACGCGGTCGGCTTTCCAGTTTCCGGCTGATGATTCCGAGTCAGAAACGAACACGAGCAGGACGTGTACAAATACCTGCACATGCGGCCGTAACCTTTGCATTGCACACAAGCGAGAAACTCGAGTTGTCGCGTTAGAAAACCTAGAGCAACAAAAAGCCGAAGCAAAGCAAAGCGAAGCAGATGGCCGCCGGCATGGAGCGGTTCGTGGCCACGATGGTCTACTGCGAGGCGCCGTTCGACGGCACCATGGCGCCCGCGGTTCCCGCCA
Source organism: Avena longiglumis (assembly GCA_030063025.1). Lineage (NCBI taxonomy): Eukaryota > Viridiplantae > Streptophyta > Magnoliopsida > Poales > Poaceae > Avena > Avena longiglumis. The sequence goes on along the minus strand of CP125977.1, from coordinate 16,270,370 downwards.
GCGACGACGACAAGCGCAACGGCAGCACGGCGGCGGAGGTGGCGTCCGCGTTGCTGGAGGCGGCCAAGGGGTACTTCTCCGGCGCCACGTCACCACCGCCAGCCCCGGAGCAGCAGCATGCCAGGGACAGAGACAGCGTGGCAGCCTTCTTCGACCTCGTCGCTTTGGAGTAACCGATGATGCTTCGGTTGATTTTGCGCTGTAACTAGGGAGCACGTCTCGATGACCTGGCAAAGAATTGAGTGTTTTAGAGCGTTCGAGTACTAAACTTATATTTTTCCTTGGAGAATTCGGTTGAATTACCCTATATTCTGCCTGATGTTCAGATTCACGAGCTAGTAAATACAAGCCCACAACATTGGGAATTTCATTCACTCCTCTACATGATTAGGTTAAACATGCGTCTACGATATATTAGTGTAAATGAACAGGGAAAAACACATGTGTACAGTATAAAAGACAGGTAGACAAAGCATAGATGTAAAATCTCATTAACAGATATGGGCATTTGCGAGACACCTATTACAAAATATGTGCATTTGACAGAAAGAAGTATTGTACAACAAACTATGTCCAGATACAAGCGATGTCAAGCTACAACAATAGACAAGTTTTATACTAGTCACAATAAGTTACACTGTCAAAAAAATGTTACTTCAATATGTTACAGACCGTAAATGATCATATATCACTCATGCAAAAGCTGACCGCGCCGCCTGACGCCTACGCCGGGCTTCATCAATGTGGGCATCTGGGCCTCCGCGTCAGGCATCCAATGCCTTGGCCTTCTTAAACAGGCCACTCGCAACCATTTCCCGCACTCATGCACATCTTCCACCGCCACATCCATTCCCCGCCACAACCATGGTCGGTGGCATAGGATCGAGGGGGTGGCTAGGATGCCCCCTGACCCAGGGCATGGTCGAGGTCAGCGAAAGAAATGTGGGTGTATAGGCCAGGCTATCCCCCCCCCCCACTAGCCTCGTCGTCACCGTTGTCTCCGCCCTCGTCGCCTAAGTACGGCGCCATTGACCTCTTCGGTTTCAAGTTCACCGTCGCCATCCACAATGGTATGAACTAGGACAGGCTGCACCTCCCCACAGAAGTTCGCGCCAATGGTCGACAGGCAAGAGACCCGTGAGGTCGTGCTGTGAGTGCTCGACGGTGTGACCGGCCTATGGTCCATGGAGGTACTGTTCGACCACGTCGGGCAGATGTACCTTGCGAACGGGTGGAAGGTGTCCGCCTGTGTGCATGCCGTTGAAGTCAGGAACTTCCTTGTCTTCAATTACGATAGCGAAGTTATGCTCATCGTTAGCGTCTTCAACCATACCTTGAGTCGTCGCCACTACCACTCCGACTCCGATGACTAGGCTAGGCGAAGATGCTAGGGTCTCTAGATTATCTACTATGTTTTCTACGTCTTATGTATACCTTTGCAGCAAGCAAATTGTCCAAAAACTATGTAAATGCAAGGCAGATGTAGCCCATAATTTGAAATAAATAAAATTATTCCTCCGTTGGATGCACCCGTGGATAGGAGAGGACAACCGGCCCCGGATGCGGAATAAATGGATAAAATCGGACACATTTAGTGTCCAATTTGGGACACGGTTTGGATGCTCTAAGAGCATCTGGGGCAGCGTTTTTGCACGATGCGACAGCGTGTCGGCGTTTCTGTTATCACCGTATTTTGGCCAAAGACGGAGATGGGCCGTGATCAAGATGGGCTTGGAAGATACATATATTCAACATGTTGTTGGATCGGCCTAGTGCGTAGATTTGGGCTGAATTGCCCGTGTATCTTGTATCATAGTGGGATTCGTGTTTGTTTAGGTTCCGTTTATGTTTAGGTAAAGATAGAGTTGTAGAGTTATTCCAAAAGTAGAGAGTCTCCGGACTATAAATATGTACCTAGGGCTATTGAAAGAGAACAACAACCACGTTCACGACAAACACAATCTCGGCGCATCGCCACCCCTTGTTCTTAGGGTTTCTTTTGGGTAAGTGCCATGCTGCCTAGATCGCATCTTGCGATCTAGGCAGTATCTACTTATTTCGTTACCCGGTTTTACTCGTACTGAAGCGTTGTTGATGGCGAGTAATACCATTATCTTAGATTGTTTGAGGCTAGCATCGGCACTGTTTCATTATTATCGTCGAAGTTATGTTACCTCTAGCTATCTCGCTATCCTTGCACCGTGTCCCAAAGTGCAAGGGTAGCACCTTGCTTGATCTTTATTTAGTCGATTCGATCTGTTATAGTTGTGCCTTGTTCGTCAAGGTTTAGTTTAATATCTACGTAATCAGGCCTTACAAACGGGTTGAACGATCCGGTAATGCATAAGGATGTGGCTTATTCGTCCTAGAGAGGATGTTCCGGTAATTGGCTTTATGTTGGTTATTAGGCCTTCTCTAGGATTGATATTCTTAATCTTTTGTACGTACTAGGCTCAATTACGCGTAGGACGTTCCAGTTACGTGGTGAAAACGTTAAACTATCGTAGATCGATTTAACTTGTAGTGATCAAGCAAAACCCCATGTCATCATAAATCTAACGCAGAACCATGGGGCAATCGGCTTTAAGAGCCGATTCTGTGGAAAACCGGAGTCGATCACGGCTCGAATTTTACGATACTTGTTTATCATGCAGGAAATCAATCGAGCAATCCTTCACCTTCGACCAGGTATAGGTCAGGTGGCACGCTCGAACCAAGCGGGCGTGACGTGTGCGGAGCTTTTGCGGGCCGCCCGAGGGACCAGGGCCCACCGAGTCTGGAGCCTCCCGGCTCTCCGTGTTGCGATCGCTGCTCGCCGGTGGGTTTTGGCAGGCAACACATTTCGCACGCCGGTGGGACCTTCAACAACGTCTACATCAACACCCGACGCCGCGATGGAGAACAGACCCGTCACTTACGACGATCGCTGGCGAGCACAAGGCCAAGCACGACGAGATCAAGGCCCTCTTCGAGGAAGACCTCATCGCTCTTTTGAGAGGACCCACGCATGGCATCGGTGGAAAGGGTTCTCCCGAGGGCGCTCTTAATGAGGTGGATCATGCATTCCTTCGGAGGAGCGCACGAGGCTCTGACGGAAGTCAACTACATGGTGGCTCATTCCTTGCACCGCCATTCGAGAGCCTGGTGAACGCTTTCGAGCGGTCGCGTCCGCGTAGTCCAGAGATCATGAAGCATCGATTCCCCATCGGGACCTACTTTAGGGACTCACCAGGGGAAAGACCGCTCCGACAGCCGCAGATCCGTTCGCACTTGCCGCTCCAGAACCGCCGGGGGCAGCAGCTTACGTCGTCTACAAGGCTGGAGGCGACCCAGGCGATTGCCAATTCCTGTTCGAGCCACCTAAGGAGATCCCACACGGATATATATGCGCCTACGTGCCGGACTGCAATACCCTGACACGCACCAAACAGATTGCAACCGCAGGAGTTTCTGCGGCAGGAACCCTTGGGCCAGGATCTTCCGGGGCAGGCGTGTCCGGAGCAGCGATGGCTGGGATGGACGCTGACAAACAGGCGTGGCTAGCCAAGTATGCCACTGGAGCAAGTCATGAGAATCTAGCCCCTACAGCTCAAACAGTGGAGCAAATCGGTACCATCCTGAGGGACCAGTTCGGCTTCGTGCCGAAGAGAAGGACAATCGGCTATTCAAAGCCGTACCCCAACGAGTTTGATCTGATTCCGCTGCCACCCAAGTATAAGCTCCCTGAGTTCTCAAGATTCAGCGGGTCAGAAGGGTCAAGCTCGATCGAGCACATAAGCCGATACCTGGCACAACTAGGCATGATTTCGGCATCAGATCAGATGCGCGTAAGATTCTTTGCGCAATCTCTGACAGGACCGGCCTTTGGGTGGTACACCTCACTGCCACCTGATTCAATTCATACCTGGAAGCAACTGGAAGAGCAGTTCCACATCCAGTACCATTCAGAGGCTACTGAGGCTGGCATTGCAGACCTGGCGCAGGTGCGGCAGAAGCGAGGAGAAACTGTAGCCGAGTACATCCAGCGCTTCAGGACTGTCAAGAACCGATGTTACTCGGCTCGTTTAACTGAGAAGGAAGCCGTCGGCAGCGTTGGGTCTCTCAGCACCCATCAAGGACTTGGCGTTCCAGGTAGATTACAACTCATTGGCGCACATGGCCCAGAAACTGACGATGTATGAACAGCGCCACCCTGAGTTGTACCAAGACAAATTCAAACGTCCGATAAGCCTGGTCGATGCAGAAGAAGAAGATCCGACGCAGGACCAGGAGGTGGCCGTAGCTGAATGGGCTCGGGGGGCAGATCCTGTGGCCTGCAAATGGGTGAAACAGCAAGGGCCTGCGAAAGGGTTCGACTTCGATGTGAGCAAAGCTGAGCAGATATTCGATCTACTGCTGAAGGAGAAGCAGCTGAGATTACCCGAAGGCCACAAAATCCCTACGGCTCAGGAGATGAACGGGAGACCATACTGCAAGTGGCATCATTCGTTCACTCACCCCACCAATGAGTGCAAGGAGCTTCGCCAAATCCAAATGGCGATAGAACAAGGTAAATTCGATCCTTGGCGATTCGCCATGAAAGTGGACACAAACCCATTTCCGGCGTCAACATGGTAGAACTTCGATTAGCTCCGAGGCGTAAGCTGGATTTCTCGTTCGGTGTTAACATGGCAGGGTCTGGATACCACCATGACACGTACAAGGAGAACGGTGTTCGCTCCCGGGGCAAGGAAAGAAAGGAGGCTAGTCCGTGCGACCGGCCCAGCCACAATGACAGGCGGTATTTAACAGAGGAACAAGTGAGGAGAGTGCGATATCAGAAGCCACATTCCACGCATCTCCTTAACAAGTATGAGCGCCAGTATGACCAACGACGCCAGCACGACAGAGACGACGGAAGATATGAGCACCTTGCTAGGGGACCGTCGAAAGAGAAAGAAGGCGCAGCTAGGCATTGGGATTGTCCTTTCTTCAAGTATTGCTGGGGCACCGGAATGAGCCGATTGCCTACAGTCGACAACTGCCCGGAATGCAACCAGCAGAAAGAGGACACGAGGCCAGTGTCAGTATTCAACCGCCTAGGGCCTCTCCCGTCCCAGAGCCAACACAAGGAGTCCGCTCGAGCAGGAGACCTCGAGGAGCCGAAGGATGACAAGGTCAAAGATAGGTGCCACCGTCCGAGGTGGTGCCCCGACGGACTCAGACATACCCAGAAGCGTAGAGTGCAGCGGCTGCGTAATCTAGAGGAAGCTGAAGCGCAGTATCTCAACGCTTTGAAGAAAGCACGGCCTGATCTGGCCGTCAAAGTGAACGAGATGTGGAAACGGAAGACCGCCCGACCAGGAAAGAGTGGCGCCCCAAACCGTTAAGAGCCGATGTGAAGACATCGGCTAGCACAAACATGGTGTTCGTGCTCCCGTCAGAATTCTGCGCGCCAAGAACCGATGAGCTACTCGTGGCACAATTTGACTGCGGCCCACGGCCGGTTATCTTTGAGAAGCCACGTGAGAAGGGTTACAAACATCTGAAAGCCCTGTACCTGCGAGGTTACATCAATGGGCAACCTGTCAGCAAGATGTTGGTGGACACCGGAGCGGCAGTCAATATCATGCCATACTCCATGCTACGACGTTTGGGACGCTCCACTGCAGATCTGATCAAAACCAACGTCACGTTGAGCGACTTCAACGGTCAGTCTTCGGGAACGCAAGGCGTACTGAACGTGGACTTGACAGTGGGCAGGAAAACCGTACCCACGTCATTCTTCGTCGTGGACAGCAAGAGCACTTACACTGTCTTGCTAGGAAGGGATTGGATTCACGCTAATTGCTGCATCCCGTCCACAATGCATCAGTGCCTGATCCAGTGGGATGGAGACGAAGTGGAGGTCATCCACGCAGACGATTCCATCGAGATTTCCATAGCTGGCATGAACGTCTGGGAGGTAGAAGACCAAGAGCCGATCTCTGGAATCAACCTAGACGGCTGCGAGCGTATTGAAGCTACAAAAAACGGGGTGAGGCTGGTCTTATCCACTGGCCTTACAGAGTAGAAAAGCCCACGATCATCAGGGTACGGCGATCCTGCGATCGGCCACAAAAAATAAAAAGCAGCGATCCTACGACAAGCGGCTCATGTAGTCGTAGCAGAGATGCTACGCCATCAAAATAATAAGGTGTAAACCGTCCTCGATCGATGCAAGCGAAGGGGCGATTCAAGCGATCGCCCAAATTATTTTGTTGTCCTCACCCACCGCTTTGCCCTGTGTTTAGCGTCGATTTTACTGTGACGGAAAGCTAGGGTGCGGGTTTACATCCGCCGATGAGCTAGAAGAGATCGACATTGGTCCCGGGATAAGCCACGACCAACATTTATCGCCAAAGTTAGAGCCAAGTCTGCGGGCCCGATGATAGCCTGTTGAAACAATATCCGATTAGCCGCACCGACTACAGAGATGCTGGATTGGACAGAGCATCATCGAGCATCGCCTCCCGCTCAAAAAGGATTTCGCCGCCGAACGAGCACGACAAATGAAGGCCGAAATTCGGAAGAAGTCAAAAAGAGGTCGAAAAAATGTTGACGGCCAATTTGATCACCATGCGGTATGTATTGAGTGGATTTCTAGTATCGCACTGCCGAGAAGAAGGGTGGCCAATGGCGGGTTGCTATATATTTTCGAGATCTAAACAGAGCTACCCCAAAGGATGAGTATCCGATGCCGGTGGCAGAAACATTAATCAATGCAACAGCTGGTCATAAAGTTTTGAGCTTCATGGACGGCAATGCCGGGTACAACCAGATCGTTATGGCTCCGAAGACATACACAAGACTGCATTCGAGTCCTGTGGTCCGTGGGGTTATTTGAATATGTGGTCATGACGTTTGGACTGAAAAATGCCGGCGCCACGTACCAACGGGCCATGAATTATATCTTCCATGATCTGATCGGCAAACTGGTGGAAATTTACATCGATGACGTGGTGGTCAAGTCTGCTTCCACGCACGGACACTTGGACGATCTGCAACGCGTCCTGGACCGAACAAGAAAATTCGTCCTACGGATGAATCCAAAGAAGTGCGCTTTTGGGGTGACGGCCGGTCAGTTCTTGGGTTTTTTGGTCCATGAACGCGGGATTGAGATCGGCCTGAAAAGTCGAGGCGGTCATAACAATGAAGCCACCCACCACCAAGAAAGAACTGCGGTCCCTTATCGGCAAGATCAACTTCGACGATTCATCTCCAATCTATCGGGAAGGATTGAGCCGTTCATGGGACTAGTTAAAATCAAATCGACGAGGAATTCACTGAAGGCGAGCAACAACGAGCCTTTGACGAGATCAAAGAGTACCGACAAAGCCACCGTGTTAGTTCCACCTCGGCGACAGCCATTCTACATTTACTTGTCGATGTAAACCGCCCATCGCCTCGGTAGTGGTGCAAGTTTATGATGGGCTGGAGCGAGTCGTCTTTTACATAAGCGGGAGGATGCTGGACGCAGACAAGGTACCCTGATATCGATAAGTTGTGCCTATGTCTGTTTTTCACCTGCACCAAGTTGCGACACATTTTGCTATCAGCAGAAATCATCATCATATGCAAATCAGACGTCATAAAGCACATGCTGTCGGCTCCTATGTTAAGAGGCCGGGCAAATGGATGTTTGCATTGTCAGAGTTTGACATCCGGTATCAACCCGCGAAAGCAGTTAAGGGACAGGCCCTGGCTGACCTTATCGCTGAAAGGATCAACACTAACATAGCTGCACTGTCCATAAGAGCGTGGGCTATGTTTTTCGACGGATCAGTTTGTGACGATGGCTGCGGCATCGGCATTTTACTCGTGTCGCCCCGGGGGGCAACATTTTCCTTCTCCATCAGATTGTCTACCTCTCGCACTAACAATGTAGCAGAGTACGAGGCGATACGAAGGGATGGAGTTACTCCTCGGCCGGAGCGTAAGTGGAAATTTTGGAGACTCCAAGTTGGTGATTTCAGCTCACGGAGGACTACAAGTGCGAGCGAGTCCCTCTTCCCATTATGGCTGCCTTGCCATGAGCTAATGACGCAATTCGTGCGTCAACTTCACTTGGGTCCCACGCAGAATACCGAGGCGAACGATCTTGCGCAGATAGCCGTGGTACAAGGATGTGGTAGAAGGAGCCGATGTTCGATGCCTAGAAGCAGACGACTGGAGAGCCGATATCTTCAATTACTTGAAAGATTCGGCTCGGGGGGCACCTAAACGAATAAGGTACAAAGCCATGAAGTACGTGCTTATTGGGGATGACATGTTTTACAGGACTTTGGAAGGACTGTTGCTCAAATGCCTGGGGACAGCCGAGGCCAATCAGCTCCTACACGAGGTACACGAAGGAGCCTGTGGAACTCACCAATCGGCTCATAAGATGAAATGGTTAATCAGGCGATCAGGGTTTTATTGGCCCACTATGCTTGAGGACTGTTTCAACTACTACAAAGGGTGTCAAGCATGTCAGAAATTTGGAAAAATCCAGATGGTACCAGCAAGGCAATGAACCCCATCATCAAGCCTTGGCCATTCCGAGGATGGGGCATGGACATGATCGGCAAGATCAATCCTCCATCAAGCAAAGGCCACATGTGGATTACGGCTATCACCGACTACTTCACTAAATGGGTAGAGGCTGTCCCTATGAAGTCAGTAAACTCGAAGGATGTTATCAATTTTGTGAAGGAACATGTCATCCATATATTCGGGATTCCCCAAACTATCACGACCGATGGAGGTTCGGTTTTTATTTCTCAGGAGTTTAGAAAGTTCTGCGAGGACATGGGGATTAAGTGATTAGATCATCCCCATACTATGCTCAAGCAAATGGGCAAGCTGAAGGCCCAACGAGCCTCATCAAACCGATCAAGAGGAAAGTCGATGAGCACCCAAGACGTTGGCACGAGGTTTTGTCGAGGCGTTATGGGCTTATCGCATGTCATGTCATGGAGCAATAAAAACATCACCCTACCATCTAGTATATGGACAAGAAGCCGCCCTACCGTGAAATTACGGCTGGATCGAGACGTGTTACTTTTGACGATCGATCTAACAAGAGTACGCAACCTCGATGAGTGACAGTGTGGAGGATTTAACCGAGCTCAGGTTATGGTCACTGGAGAAAATCAAAGAAAACAAGGCCAAGGTAGCTCGTGCATACAACAAGAAAGTGAAGCCAAAGGAGTTCCACGTTGGTGATCTGGTGTGGGAAGCTGTGTTGCCCTTGGGGACTAAGGATGCAACATATGGTAAATGGTCTCCAAATTGGCACGGTCCGTACAGGGTCGACCAAGTTTTAAGGGGAAACGCATACATGCTCGAGCTATTGGATGGAGTAAAATTCCCAGTGGCAGTCAACGGACAACATCTCAAGAAATATTTCCCAAGCATGTGGGATGTTGGACAGTAAAACTGGAAAAGCCGTTACATGAAATCGGCTAGGTAGAGACACGAGAAGCGATGGACAGATAGTTATGGGGGCCGATGCTGAAACGAATAAGGTACAAAGCCATGAAGTATGTGCTTATTGGGGATGACATGTTTTACAGGACTTTGGAAGGACTGTTGCTCAAATGCCTGGGGACAGCCGAGGCCAATCAGCTCCTACACGAGGTACACGAAGGAGCCTGTGGAACTCACCAATCGGCTCATAAGATGAAATGGTTGATCAGGCGATCAGGGTTTTATTGGCCCACTATGCTTGAGGACTGTTTCAACTACTACAAAGGGTGTCAAGCATGTCAGAAATTTGGAAAAATCCAGATGGTACCCGCGTCAGCAATGAACCCCATCATCAAGCCTTGTCCATTCCGAGGATGGGGCATGGACATGATCGGCAAGATCAATCCTCCATCAAGCAAAGGCCACATGTGGATTCTGGCTATCACTGACTACTTCACTAAATGGGTAGAGGCTGTCCCTATGAAGTCAGTAAACTCGAAGGATGTTATCAATTTTGTGAAGGAACATGTCATCCATATATTCGGGATTCCCCAAACTATCACGACCGATGGAGGTTCGGTTTTTATTTCTCAGGAGTTTAGAAAGTTCTGCGAGGACATGGGGATTAAGCTGATTAGATCATCCCCATACTATGCTCAAGCAAATGGGCAAGGAAGTCCAACCAGAGCCTCATCAAACTGATCAAGAGGAAAGTCGATGAGCACCCAAGACGTTGGCACGAGGTTTTGTCAGAGGCGTTATGGGCTTATCGCATGTCATGTCATGGAGCAATAAAAACATCACCCTACCATCTAGTATATGGACAAGAAGCCGTCCTACCGTGGGAAATTACGGCTGGATCGAGACGTGTTACTTTTCAGGACGATCTAACAACTGAAGAGTACGCAACCCTGATGAGTGACAGTGTGGAGGATTTAACCGAGCTCAGGTTATGGTCACTGGAGAAAATCAAAGAAAACAAGGCCAAGGTAGCTCGTGCATACAACAAGAAAGTGAAGCCAAAGGAGTTCCACGTTGGTGATCTGGTGTGGGAAGCTGTGTTGCCCTTGGGGACTAAGGATGCAACATATGGTAAATGGTCTCCAAATTGGCACGGTCCGTACAGGGTCGACCAAGTTTTAAGGGGAAACGCATACATGCTCGAGCTATTGGATGGAGTAAAATTCCCAGTGGCAGTCAACGGACAACATCTCAAGAAATATTTCCCAAGCATGTGGGATGTTGGACAGTAAAACTGGAAAAGCCGTTACATGAAATCGGCTAGGTAGAGACACGAGAAGCGATGGACAGATAGTTATGGGGGCCGATGCTGAAAATCGGCCGAGTAAAAAAAAATATATACATATATGTAGCCGATGCACGGTCATCGATGCTAAAGGTTCACACATGTTACAAAAAGGGCCACCTCGACGGTCTTAGCCTCGTCATCTTCGTCTGTGCGGGGCACGTTTTTCGGTGGGCAATTGGAGATTTGGGTCGTTTGTGTTTGAATCCACTGTGTTGAGAAAGGTCGCAGGTTGTCATTTGAAACCAAGAAATGGCCGCTGTGATGTGTTAAAGATTCGACTGAAGGTTGACCCACCGGGCGTTTTTCAGGAGGAGCCGATGGGTGGTCATCGGCTTTGTGCAATTTAACTTGTTTGACTATATGCATGCAGCATGATGAAAGCCGATACAGTGTCATCGGCTTCTGGAACATCGACCTGTTTCGGTTATCGGCAAAATTGAAGCAAAAGGAAGCAACATTTGGGAAACAGAGTTTCATTCATTCAAAAGATCATTGCTTACAGGATGATCGATTACAAAAGGGGCCTGCTACTGCTACGGCCATTACTACTGATTCCTAATCTAAGCCGAGGTCGTCGTCGCCGCTGTCGTCGCCGCCGTCCTCTTATTGTCTTCGCGCTGCTCGGCGTCGTCCTCGCTTCTTCTTTGAAGAAGCCAGGGGACCTCTTCGTCTCGTCGTCATCTTCAAGATCTCGCTGGACCCGTAAGGAAGCGCTTCGTCGGATACCCGGAGGAGGTGTCCTCCTCGATTCCTCCTCGGCGGACGAGTCGACGTCCCACGACCAGATTGTCGCTCTTCGCCTCCGTTCCCGTCGGCGAGGAATCGAGGCTCTCTTCGCCGTCGATCGACGCGCCGTCCTCGACCAGGGGCGAAATCGATCCCTTCGTCCCACCATCGGGCGAAGTAGTAATGTCGCCGTGGTAGTGCTCTGAGTTGGTTCTCGCCGCTAATCGAGTTGGGCGTGGGAGGACGACGAGGAAGCAGAGGAGGCCATGGCAAGAAAGAGGGTTTTTTCCGGTGATGGGAGAAGGGTTTTCTGGCTGCTGGAGGAAGATGGGGACTGCGAACTGTTCAGGCTGATTTAAATAAAGGGAATAGTGGACAGACGGTTCAATGCCATGGCGGTTTCCCAGATTGCACTGCCAAAATCGTCAAATCACACGTTGCGCAGGAGTTGAGAAGACAGGGCATCATGATGAAGGGGTAGCGTGACGGTGCTGTTCTGCCACGCATTCTGTCGACGCGCAGCCCGATAAAAAAAAGGGAGGAGAAGAAGAGGAAAAAACGCACAGATTGGTTTTGGAATTATCATTGCCAAAACCAGGGGGCATGTGTTATCACCGTATTTTGGCCAAAGACGGAGATGGGCCGTGATCAAGATGGGCTTGGAAGATACATATATTCAACATGTTGTTGGATCGGCCTAGTGCGTAGATTTGGGCTGAATTGCCCGTGTATCTTGTATCATAGTAGGATTCGTGTTTGTTTAGGTTCCGTTTATGTTTAGGTAAAGATAGAGTTGTAGAGTTATTCCAAAAGTAGAGAGTCTCCGGACTTTAAATATGTACCTAGGGCTATTGAAAGAGAACAACAACCACGTTCACGATAAACACAATCTCGGCGCATCGCCACCCCTTGTTCTTAGGGTTTCTTTTGGGTAAGTGCCATGCTGCCTAGATCGCATCTTGCGATCTAGGCAGTATCTACTTATTTCGTTACCCGGTTTTACTCGTACTGAAGCGTTGTTGATGGCGAGTAATACCATTATCTTAGATTGTTTGAGGCTAGCATCGACCTTTGTTTCATTATTATCGTCGAAGTTATGTTACCTCTAGCTATCTCGCTATCCTTGCACCGTGTCCCAAAGTGCAAGGGTAGCACCTTGCTTGATCTTTATTTAGTCGATTCGATCTGTTATAGTTGTGCCTTGTTCGTCAAGGTTTAGTTTAATATCTACGTAATCAGGCCTTACAAACGGGTTGAACGATCCGGTAATGCATAAGGATGTGGCTTATTCGTCCTAGAGAGGATGTTCCGGTAATTGGCTTTATGTTGGTTATTAGGCCTTCTCTAGGATTGATATTCTTAATCTTTTGTACGTACTAGGCTCAATTACGCGTAGGACGTTCCAGTTACGTGGTGAAAACGTTAAACTATCGTAGATCGATTTAACTTGTAGTGATCAAGCAAAACCCCATGTCATCATAAATCTAACGCAGAACCATGGGGCAATCGGCTTTAAGAGCCGATTTACAGGGAAACCTGGGAGCCGATCACGGCTCGAATTTTACGTATACTTGTTTATCATGCAGGAAATCAATCGGAGCAATCCTTCACCTTCCTGACCAGGTATAGGTCAGGTGGCACGCCCTCGAACCAAGCCAGGACGTGTGCCGGAGCTTTTATGGCCGTCGCCGAGGGACCAGGCCCACCGATCTGGAGCCTCCGGCTCTCCGTGTTGCGATCGCTGCTCGCGGTGGTTTTGGCGAACAGGTTCTCGGCAAAACAATGGCCGCTTTACAGTTGTCATAAAATGCGATGGCGGCCCAATGCCACAAAATGCAGCATGTTTGCAATGCCGCTGAAAGTGCAAAGGATGTCTCTTTGGGGGGTGAATATAGGCTTTTAAAATTATTACGGTTTAGGCTCAAATAAATGCGGAATAAAACTAACGTTTAATTTATTGAGCACAAAACCTAACCACTAGGTTCATCTAAATGCACCAACAACCTATGCTAAGCAATACCAGCAACAAGGTGATAGAAAGATGAAGTACTTCAAGCACGATGGCTATTATAAAGTAAAATGCATAAGTAAAGGTCTTGGTTGAGAGATAACCGATGGACACGGAGACGAAGATTTCTATCCCGAAGTTCACTTGCAAAAAAAACTACGTCTCTGTTGGAGAGGTACGATTGCGCAATGCTCTCTGAACGCCACAAATGGCTCATCATGGGGTGTGGTGGCTCGATCCTCATCCAATGCCACACAAGGCCTCACCCCGGATGCGAAGGCACGCAACTCACCGGCGCCACAAAAGACTCACCCTATTCTCCCGTGAGCCTATCACAAAGGCCTACTCACGATCCACTAAGGGACACTTGATGGCGGTCACCAAAACCCGTACAAGGTTGGTGCTATCTTCATAACTCAATTAGAGGCTCCCAACAGCAAAGCCACAAAATGCTACAACGCCACAAAAGGTCAACAAAACCAAAAAAGGCTACAAGACCACAAAAGGTCACAAGAAGTCAATAACCCAACCACACAACCGTCTAGGGTTCTAAGAACCCAAGAGTAACAAGCCCACAAGGTTGAACTCGCCGAATCTCCGAGGAGAACTCAAACCTATGCAACAAATGCAAGGGCAAGTCCTTTCACTCCTAAATTTCAATAAAGCTACAAAAGCTATTGGGGGAATAAGGGAGGAAGAACACAAAACTCTTCAAGATCTAGATCCCAATGATTCCTTCACAAAGAAGGGATTTGTCTTGTGGGGAATTGTAGATCTAGATCTCCTCTCTTAAATCCCTCAAAAAGATGCAAGAATCATAGGAGGGGGAAGGGGAGAGGAAAAGCTCTTCAAGGTCAACAATGAGGGAGAGAGAAAGGCAAAAACCAAGAAAGGAGTCAGTGCCCATGAAGGGGAAGACGAGCCCCTTTTAAAGGGATTCCAGATCTGCCCATTATGGGCATTTACGACCCTGGCAGGAATTTCCAGTGGGACGCCGGAATTTCCGGTGGCACCTAGCCAACGGATAGAAAACATCGATTCGAAAGACTGAAAACACGAGCCTGGCCGGAAATTTCGCCGGTCCACCGGAACTTCCGCTGAGACCAGTACTATCGGCAGAAATTCCAACCGAAGATCCGACAAATAGAGAACATAAAACTGAGTGGTTACAGTACGTGAGCGGAACAAGAGCCGGATGTTCAACCGGAACTTCCGGTGGCAACTACGCACAAGCAGAATTTCTGGTGCAACTTCCGATCCAAATTCCGTCAAATACAATAAACCAGACAGGGAGGATACAATACGTGAGAGGAAGAAGAACCGGATTTTCCACCGGAACTACCGACGGCAAAATGCCCTAGCGGTACTACCAGTGGCTAGCCGGAACTTCCGGTCAGGAAAAACTCTAGAAACCAAAACTATAATAACTTTCTCATCCGAACTCCAAACGAGATGAAACCAATTTTGTTAGAAAGATAATGACATGTAGAATCCAAGGGAGAAAATACCATGAAAATATATGTGATGTATCTCCCAAGGTGTGGAGTCAGAAATCTCGTAAGATTAACAACCACAATAAGATATGCAAGGGAAATCCTTATTTGATGAACTAGAGCTTGTTATGATGATAACCACAAGCTCTAGATCCTCTCATGTACAAGAACCAACTAACAACCAAGAAATATGATGCTATGCATGCAAAGTTTTGAGCTCTCTCCGAACGATGTGATCTATACACCCGCTTGAGAGCCCCTCTTGATAGTACGGCCATCTATCCTAACCCGGTCTCCCAACTAACAACACGAGACCGGCAAAAGAGAAGCCCTATCAATATCATACCTTTGCCTTGAGTATTCCACTTGAACTTGATGTAGACCTTCTTGTTCTTATCAAGTGGGAACACCTTTCTTGTTTGCTCTTGTTCGCTCTTGCTTGATTAAGACTTACAAATTGCTCCCACATACTCCATGGGGAAACCTCTTCTTTGAACTTGTCTTCATCGCTCCATGATCACGAGGATGGAAATCTTCAAGCATGAGATCTTCAAGAGAGGACTTGAGCTTGCCCTTCTTCATTCCTTCTTGAGGTTGATCCATCTTAATGCAACTCTTTGCACTTGTCTTGATCAATCTTCAAGCTCCTTCTTTATTCATGATACCAATGAGCACAAATCCCTTGGAAATTCCTTCATCTTTCAACCTTGAGACCAACATAAGGCCCAAGTGATGCCAATGAACAAAACTACAAGTGAAACTCAATTTACACATTAGTTCATAGAGATTGTCATTAATTACCAAAACCACACATGGGATCGTACATGCCCTTTCAGCCGCCACCTCATTTCAACACATTTTTGATACATATGGTCACAAACTTGCAATAAAATGATGGTAAAATATATATAAATTACAATATTACCTAATTTATTACATATCAACACAAATAGTTTAAGCACAACACAAATCATCGAGCAACAACATGAAGTTCATCTCAACCAACAACAACAAACATAGAAATAAATTAGAACTAATTTTGGTGGCCATGCCAAGACCACCACTCCTAAGTGAGGTACTTTTGAAGCTCCTCATGCACATTCGAGTCTCTAATGTCATGGTAAGCTTCTAGAAAACGATCAATGCGGTCTACATTCCTGTGTGGCCGAGCTTTTCACCCCCATCAAGTCATAGCCACCATAGACTTCTTCTATACCACACTCATCTTGAATGATCATGTTATGCATGATCACACAAGCCATCATGATGTACCACAATATCTCTTAATCCCAAAATCGAGTGGGACCTCTAACAATAGCAAATTGGTCTTGCAAAATCCTTCTTAAACAGGCCACTCGCGGCAATTTCCCGCACTCACATTTTCCACCGCCATATCCATGGTCGGTGGCACCGGATCAAGGGGGCGGCTAGTACGCCCCTGGCCTAGGGCGTGGTCGAGGTTGGCGAGGGAAACGTGGATGTATAGGCCAGTCCATTTCTCGCCCACCAGCCTCATCGCCACCGTTTTCGCCTCCTGAGTATAGAGACATTGAGCTCTTCGGTTCCTAGTGTGTCCTTACCATCCACAACGGCATGGACTAGAACAAGCTACGCCTCCCCCAGAAGTTTGTGCTGATGGTCGAAAAGAAAGAGCCACGTGAGGTTGTGTTGTGGGTGCTCGGCGGCGCGACCGACCTATGGCCCATGGAGGTATTGTTCGACCGCATCGGACAAATGTACCTCGCGAACGGCTAGAAGGTCTTCGCTTGTGCACATGACATTGAAGTTGGGAACTTCCTTGTCTTCAAGTACGATGGTGAAGTCATGCTCATCGTTAGCGTCTTCGATCATGATACGTCCAAAACGTATCTAATTTCTCGGACACTTTGCTATTGTTTTTTCTCTAAACTTGTGTGATTTGGATACAACTAACACGGACTAACGTTGTTTTCAGCCGAATTACCTTGGTGTCTTGTTTTGTGCAGAAAATGAACTATCAGGAAAAATCCAGGAAAATATGCTAAAAACTATTTTTTTCCAGAAGATCCACGGTGCCAGAAGGGGAGACAGAGGGGAGGCCTGGGGGCCCGGACCCACCCCAGGCGCGGTCTGTGGCATCCCGCAAAACCACTACTAGAAAATCGCGTTGATTTTGTGCATTGCATCATCATGACAGCATGCTCATGTCATCATGCCACATTGCATTTGAGCATCGTCATCATCTTGCATTTGCTTGCATAAAACTATTTGCGGAAAAACCCAATTTGTTTTCTAAACGCCCCGTCTTTATTCAAACGCAAAAACCCGGGTTGCCGGAATATTTTGTTTGTCTGCTATCGGTTTGCAAATGGTGCATTTAAAATTAAATAAATAATTCATTATTTTTAGTGGGGCAGTCGAACGGGCCGGATAGACCCGAACGACCATCCCAGTTCCAAAACGGCCCAACCCAAAAAACCTTTTTCTACCAGCCCTAGTCTACCCACACCCCCCTCCACCTCACCCCAGCCTATCATCTCTTGCCACCTCACCCTCATCCCAATCCCCACCCAACCAGACGCCGCCACTTGGCTCACCTCCTCTCTCCCTCTCTCCTTCCTCTCTCCACCTGCCCACACAGCACACACCACGCCACAGCTCTACCCACACATCCAACCCGCGCCTCCTCCCCGCCCTGGGTCCCACCAGCCGGCCCCACTCTGGCCCGCCCCCACGTCACCCTCCGGCCCCTGTTCTTCTTCCTCCTCCCCTCCCTCTCCCCTGCCTCCCCCGACGCACACGCCTGCCTCCCCCGCATCCTCCTCTTCCTCCGCTCATCTCCACCAACCCGCCGGCCGCAGACCCCCTCCGCGCCCCGCCGCCGACGCGTTCTCCACCCCTTCCGCTCAACCTCCGCTCCTCCACCCCACGCCCTGCCCCGCGTCGCCTCCCCGTTCTCTCTCGCGTCCTCGCTCGACCGCCCTCTCCCCTTTCTCTAGCTTCGCCGCCTCCCGGCAACCGCGCCCGTAGCTTCCCGTGCCTCGGCGCGCGATATCCCCTTCGCCCCGCTCCCGCTCGGGCTCGCCGCCGCCATCAGCCGTCCGCCAGCGCCGCCCCTTCTTCCCCTAACCCGCAAGCTCCCTCCGACCGCCCCGCGTCCTGGCCGCCCTCTCTGCCAACCGCCTCACGACTAGCTCCGGTCACCGCCCCACCTCCTCGGTGCCCGCTCCACCCCGCTCCTCCCAGATCCCACCTACCGCCGGCCGCGTCCGCCTCCTCCCTCCCCTTGGCAACCGCCGTCGACGTCATCCCCTGCAGAGCTCCGCCATGGCCCCGCCATCCTCCAGCGCCCGCCTCCGACCCCCTCCTCGGCTGCGGCCGTGGCTCCCTCGTCCGTGAGCCACCGCCGCCGCTGTTCATCACGGAGCCGTTCGGCCGCCCTGCAGCGTGCCCCGCCGCCGCCAGCATCTCCACCGAGCGCGACCTCGCCCAACACCCGCCTCGCTCACCTCCTGGCACGCAGAGCCCAAGGTGCAAGGGGGAGTTGACCCTGCAGTGTACTGCATCATTAGATGAAGTGGATATTTTTTTGGTGGTTCTCGGTTGATGGCAAGGTCATGTCCATGTGTGGAGTTTTTAGACAAAAAATTGAGACGGTGATGCACAAATCGATTGGGATGCATGCGAGGATTTGACTAGCAACCGCCAAGATCTCCTTCAAGGTCGTGGCGTGACGGTTGTACTCGCGAGACGACAAGTACCGCCGAGACCCCGGGTGCGCCGACACGGATCCGATGACCGAAGGTCTTCTACACGGTAGCCAAGACCGCCCACACGGAGACCGAAGACCCCCGATCCATGGAAACCGAAGACCGATCCCGGAGCCCGATCCGAAGACCCCGGTGCGACAAGTACTCCGTCCCGGACACCAAGTTCTGCACCCCGAACGCCAAGACCGTACCGATCCGAGGACCCGACAAGACATTCGCGACGATAAGAACAACACCGACCCGGAAGAATCCGATGCGCCCCGACACCGAACCAAGTCCGGCTCCCGGATGCGACAAGATCGACCTCAGTTATCCGAGAACGTTTCCGCCGAGGACGAACCCGTCGAACCCTGAGACCGGACCCCCGAACCCCGGAACCCCAAGATCATCGAGACCCCTAATGTGTGAACCCCTTTCCGAGAACCCTATTTTATAAATGGTCAACTATATGAATTGTTGCATATTTAATCATTCATCTTGCATACATATTTGTGTGGTTTGGGGGCCTTATGCCGATTCACCTCATAATTAAATATGGGGCCTATATGCGGGCAAATCCAGTCTCATATCGGCCTCATTTAAACTTGTGTAGCGAACCGGTGATATATTTTGCCTTGTTAAACAACATTTAAATTGCGGGGTAGATAAATAACTTGAACCATCTAATTAATTGTCGGGACCCTGGTTCCGCTTAACCTGATCTAATTGCACCGCACCTTTGCCATGTCATACATCATACATGCATCATGCCGATCTTCTGCCGTTGTATTAAATATTGCATCCGATGTTTCTTCTAGTGCTTTGCTTCTTCGCGGATAAGGCTGTTGAGTTGATGTGAGCTTCGACCCGATCTTCGGTTGACCCTTCGGCAATGTTTTCAGGCGAGCATCTTTCCCTTTCTACCTATCTTACTTTTATAGTATTTATTCCCTCCTGTTGATCTTTTCTATCTGTGTTGCGATGCTCTAGTTTTCGTACCCGTGATATCCCTTGCAGCCTTATATTGCCTTGGACACACCCTATTACCTGTTGATTGGTAGATAGTTGGACCTGCGCGTCGTAGTCGCTTGCTCAATTGCTGTTGCGTGCCGTCCAGTGCCACAGTTGTTGGTGTATTGCCGCCTGTTTGATGTTGGAGATGATCCTGGCTTTACTTATCGTTCACTTTAATTCCTGTTTAACAACTAAAATTGAAGTAAGCAGAGGCATCGGTGGGTGATAGATAATATTTGGTTTCCGAACGCCCACTTGTGTCCCGTAGGACCCCGAGTGCTTGATACATGTTCCTTGAATTATCGCGCTATCCACATCCGGGAGGTATATGGGATCCCCCTGAGCCAGAGCTTGATTCAGTCTTATTTCTTGGGGCCACAAACTAGTTTGAGGTTTTATTTACTATCATGTACTTATGCCATGCTTTACTGCTTTATTTAATTTGTGCGACAGATAGCACCTGTATTGTTTAGGATCGGGACACGATTCCGCGGTGTCGACAAGCCCAGTTTTGGGTTCCCAGTCGTTCACAGCCGTATACCCAAACCTTGAGTCCGCTTCGGAGTCAGCTAACTTCGTTGCGGGTAGCTTAATGGGGTGATGTGGCATCCCGCAAAAACCACTACTAGAAAATCGCGTTGAAATTGTGCATTGCATCGTCATCATCATGCATTGTTTGCCAAAACTATGTTTGCAAAGCCCGTGTTGTTTTCTAAAACGGCCCCTCTTGATTCAACATCGAAAAACCGGGTCGCCGGAATAGTTTGTTTTGATTAAAATTGTTTTGCAGACGGCCCGTTTAAATCGAATAAATATTTATTTATTTTGGCCGGAGCAGTCGAACGGGCCAACCAACCCGAACGACCGCCCCAGTTTTCTAAATCGGCCCAACCTGTCCCGCCCCTAAATCCTAACTCACCATCTAGTCTACCCCCACCCTTTGGCCACATCACCCCACCCAATCCCCTAGAGCCACCTCACCTTTCTTCCCCCTCTAACCAATAGCAAACTGCCATCTCACCCCTCATCTCTCACCCTCTCTCCCTGGCCACACAACACACGCACACACCCCACCACACGCAGCCCACATAGCACCTACCCCACCTGGCCCGCTGTCCCTGGGACCCACCCTGCAAGCCGGGCCCCACCTCCCCAGAACCGCTCTCTCCTGGCCCAGCCCCCCACGCTCCTGTTCCTCTTCCACCTCTCCCTCCTCTCCCTGGCACGCGCGCACCCCTCCAGGTTTCCCGTCGCCGGCAGCCTCTCTCCTCCACCCTCCTCTCCCTCTCCGGCGGTCCTCCGCCGCCGCCTGGCCGACCGCCCGGCCTCCGCATCCTTGCGTCCCCTCGAGCTTCCTCCCCTTCCTGCCGGCTGGCCTGCCGCTCTCTCTGCCGCTCCTCACGCACCTCCGCCGCGGCTTGCCTCGCCCGGCGTCCCTTCCTCTCACTCGCCTCTCCCAGCTCTGGCCTGCCTCCGCCCGTCGCTCGCCCAACCTCCGGCAACCTCTCCGGCCGCTCGCGCCTCGCCCAGCCTTCAACGCCACGCCCAGCCTCCGCCTCCCTGCCCGTCCCGACGCCTCCCGCCACCAGCCACCATCTGCCCGGCCGCCTCCCGCACTTGGCGCTGCGTGCCCTGCACGTCTCCTCCCCAGGCCGCTCCCTCTCCCGCCTCTGGCCGCTCCCTCGCCTCACCGCGGCGGCCTCCGCCGCCACCGCCTCACCGCCTCGCAGCCAAGGCCCAGCGCCCCCGGCCGCCACCTGCTCGCCTCGACCACCTCAAGCGCGCCGGGCGCCGCCGCTCCAAGGAGGCCCCGGCTCGGCTCCCCTCCTCCTCGGTCGAACCCGCCGCGCTCTGGCCGCGCTCCACCGTGCCCGCTTCGTCCAGCAAGTACGACGCCTTGCGTGTGTGTGTATCTGTTGAGGTCATGTCCACAAGCATGCTACCCTGGCTCCGTTTCCTGCTGCATGTTTCTGTGGTGGTGGAACTCCAGTACAAGAGAAGATCCGCATGACTTGATTTTCGCCGTTTCGACATCATGTGGCCGCCAAGTTCGACATCGAACCAACAGATCCGATGCACCCCCGGCGCCACCCGAGTTCTCCATCGACCACAATCCGGAGTCCTACGCTCCCCTTCATGGAAACCGAAGCCGATCCCGGCGATCCAAGGGCCACGCCAGGAACCGAGCTTGAAGATCGCCAAGATCCGCCGGAGCCGAACCCAAGACCGACATCGCCACCGAGAACTCCAACAAGGACGCCAAGGTCGTGTAACGGACCGCCAAGTTCGTCACCTGGGACGCCTTGACCGCCACACGGACGCGTTCCCGCCAAAACCTGAAGCCCCGAACCGAAGGCGATCCAAAATGCCAAGACCTTCGACAAGGAGCCGACGCAGAACGCCAAGCCCTGCACCCCGGAATCCGAGTCGACACAACTAAAACCGTGGAACCGACGAGATCGACCTCACCGACGCCATGATCTCCCTCACGGAATCCGAAGCGCGGACCCGCCAAGACCTCGAAACGGCAAGCTCGACCCCGTGGGAACCGACAAGATCTGCATGACCACAAGACCGACAACGCGAACCGAAGACCGGATGCGCCAAGACCTACCCCGCTGTCCGAGAACGGTCCCGTCAAGTTCGTCGAACCCTGAACCCCGAGATCTGACCCCGTCGAACCCCGAACCCCGAGACCGGACCCTGGACCCTGTCGGACCCCGGACCCCGGAACCCCAAGATCGTCGAGGCCCCCAATGTGTGAACCCCTTCCCGAAACCCTATTTTATAACATAATAACAACTGGATTGCATATTGAATTGTCATACTTGCATGCATATCTGTGGTTTGGGGGCCTTACGCCGATTCACCTAATAATTAAATATGGGGCCCATATGCGGGCAAATCTAGCCTTATATTGGTCTCATTTAAACTTGTGTAGCGAACCGGTATCTTATCTTGCCTTGTTATAACAACATTTAATTGCGGGGTTCTAAATAACTTGAACCATTTTAACTAATTGTCGGGACCCCGGTTCCGCTTAATCTGACCTAATTGCATCGCCCCTTTGCCATGACATTCATCATACATGCATCATGCCGATCTTCTGCCGTGGTATTAAATATTGCATCCGGTGTTTATGCTAGTGTTTTTGCTTCTTCGCGGATAAGGCCGTTGAGTTGATGTGAGCTTCGCCCCGATCTTCGGTTGACCCTTCGACAATGTTTTCAGGCGAGCATCTCCCCCTTTCCACCTATCTTACTTTTATAGTATTTACTTCCTCCTCTGATCTATTGCTATACGTGTTGCGATGCTCTAGTTTTCGTACCCTTTGATATCCCCTGCACCGTATATTGCCTTGGACACATCCTATTACCGTTGTTTGGTAGCTAGTTGGACTTGCGTGTCGTGATAGTCGCTTGCTCAAGTGTTGTCGCGTGTCGTCAAATGCCACGATTCTTGATGTATTGCCGCATGTTGATGTGGAGATGAATTCTAGTTTACTTATCGTCACTTTACTTTCTGTTTAACAACTAAAATTGAATAAGCAGAGGCATCGGTGGGTGATAGATAATATTTGGTTTCGAACCACTTGTGTCCCGTAAGACCCCGAGTACTTGATTCCTGTTCCTTGTTTTTTGGCGCTATCCACATCCGGGAGGTATATGGGACCCCCCTGAGCCAGAGCTTGATTCAGTCTTATTTCTTGGGGCCACAAACTAGTTTGAGGTTTTATTTACGATCCTGTACTTATGCCATGCTTTACTGCTTTAATTACGATTGTGCGAGGTACTGCATCGTCTTTAGGATCGGGACACGATTCATGGTGTCGACAAGCCCGTTTGGGGTTCCCATCGTTCACACCGTCTACCCAGACCTTGAGGCCGTCTGAGCTTGTCTACTCCGTTGGATTCTACTTAAGGGTGGCCCTGAAATATTTCTGAATCCTGTGATTGTTCAGTCGTGAAAGCCTCGTTGGGTTTTGATTTGGTTTTTCCGAGGTTGATCGAGCGTGTGTTGCTATTGGTGCACCCCGGCCGGGTAAAACTTTCTGAAAGCCGTGTCCGCGGATATGGACGACTTGGAGCACAGTTTCTTGATCATAGACAAGCATAACTAAAGTTTACTGCTATAAATTTGACTTATAATGACTAGTAATCAGCTTCACTACAACGGAATGGCTAATTAATACTGCCCACAATTGCTTGTATGGTTGTCGCTTGCGACAAATGTATCTGACTAGTAAGTATTGCAACTACAACGAATTGGCTGAATAAAAGTACCAACAACTGCTGGGTTTTATGGGATATCTCATGCTATTCATATCTGATTAGTAATTGATGCAACTATAACGGAATGGTTAAATAAAAGTGCCCACTGTTTACTTTATCAGGACGATTATTTAAACCTGACTAGTAAAGTGCCGCAACTATAACTGAATAAATAAAACTGCCAACCGTGTGAGTTCCTCGGTTGACTTCCTCGTTTGGTCTCGAGGGGGAAACGCCAGGATGGGTTTGCTTGGTGATAGCTTCAGGTTGGATCCGGTTAGGTCACTCTTATCCCTCTCTGATATCCGCCAGTTGTATCGAGTCTCTGTAGATTGTTTAGTGCATGCTGCCGCTGCCGCTTCAGTCCACCATACCTATGTAGGCGAGGACCGCCGAATTCTAGCCTCGCCGTGTACTGGCCTCGATCGACGCTCCTTCTTTGTTTTCGCTTTGCCCTTTGTCGGCACCCCTTTGTTAAGGGTTTTGAGATCGACGCCGTTAGGTGGTTACCCTTCCGGCTTGGCAGGTTATGGACGCCATTGGTTATTCTTCAGGGCTCTTAGCCCCATTTGCTTCTTGTCCGTAGTCGGACGCTCTATCATTTTCAAGGTGATTTGGATCTTGTATATTATATCTGTATTCTTGACTCTATGAGTCGCTGTTATATATATCTGTTCTGTGGGTCCCATCGAGGACTGTTGTGTAATGTTATTACTTCGTTTTCCACCCGCACGAAAGTGCCTGGTGGGCACCTTTGAATCGTTTCTATGCGGGTTTGGTGAATTTTTCCCGAACTTGCATAGGTCCGATTCTGAGGGTGTTACAGAGTGGTATCAGAGCTCAGCAGTTGCGATACCCCACAAGTCCAGCCTGTAGGATAACCTAGCTAACGGCCGAAGTAGAGTGTCAAAACTATTTTGCAAAATCGGTTGGATAGTTCTGGTTAGGTCTGATTTTACTCCTTACCCCTCTGCTGTTCTCCTCTTACCTCTACGTGTTTTGAATCCGCTCGCTTCTCTTTCTTCGAGTCCAGGATTTCTCGTGGTTGGGTTTCCGTCGTACCTTCAGGGTTTCGCTTTCTCCCTTTTGTAACGGAGGTGCTACGATCATCACTCTGCAACTTGTCTGTTGAACCTTCATCCGATCTTTTGTTCTCATCCCCATGTGTTCCTTGCTGGATATCCGTATCGTTGAAAAACATATGAGAAGGACGAGCCTTGGTGAAGTTGGAGTCGACCTTGAGCACGTGTTGTTCATGCCAACGGGACCATCGCGAAACCTAATCAGTGTGTCTTTCATACGATCTCTGCTGGCAGCATTCCTTTGTTCCGGATACCCTCTAAGAGGATCTTCAGTCTGATTCCGAGAGTTGGTTGCGTAATCCGCCTATTCGTGTGCAGAGTAATGGTTTGAGTGCGGGATGGAGTAGCTACCCTACCACTGCTCTTGTCATTCACTCTTGTATGTCGAATCAGTGGATCCAGCAATTTACTCCGTCCATGGAAGTTAGAGGTGGCCTTACCTTTAACCTCGTCCGTTGTTTATCCGGAGTGTTCTCTTGACGAACAGGGACAACGACCCTTTGTTGGTGGTGTCGCCGGTTTCAAGATGAAGAAGGAACCCTCGTTAGTGGTGTCGCGAGGATCTACACGAAGCGAGAAGATGCAGATCGCCGACCTTCTTTCTGGTACCATGAGGCGGATCTCGAGGGCGAGATCCATTGTTAGTGGTGTCGAATTGTGGCATCCCGCAAAAACCACTACTAGAAAATCGCGTTGAAATTGTGCATTGCATCGTCATCATCATGCATTGTTTGCCAAAACTATGTTTGCAAAGCCCGTGTTGTTTTCTAAAACGGCCCCTCTTGATTCAACATCGAAAAACCGGGTCGCCGGAATAGTTTGTTTTGATTAAAATTGTTTTGCAGACGGCCCGTTTAAATCGAATAAATATTTATTTATTTTGGCCGGAGCAGTCGAACGGGCCAACCAACCCGAACGACCGCCCCAGTTTTCTAAATCGGCCCAACCTGTCCCGCCCCTAAATCCTAACTCACCATCTAGTCTACCCCCACCCTTTGGCCACATCACCCCACCCAATCCCCTAGAGCCACCTCACCTTTCTTCCCCCTCTAACCAATAGCAAACTGCCATCTCACCCCTCATCTCTCACCCTCTCTCCCTGGCCACACAACACACGCACACACCCCACCACACGCAGCCCACATAGCACCTACCCCACCTGGCCCGCTGTCCCTGGGACCCACCCTGCAAGCCGGGCCCCACCTCCCCAGAACCGCTCTCTCCTGGCCCAGCCCCCCACGCTCCTGTTCCTCTTCCACCTCTCCCTCCTCTCCCTGGCACGCGCGCACCCCTCCAGGTTTCCCGTCGCCGGCAGCCTCTCTCCTCCACCCTCCTCTCCCTCTCCGGCGGTCCTCCGCCGCCGCTGCGCGCTCGACCGCCGCCGGCCTCCGCATCCCGCGCGTCCCCTCGAGCTTCCCTCCCCCTTCCTCGCCGGCGCGGCCTGCCGCTCCCCTCTCTGCGCGCCGCTCGCCTCACCGCACCTCCGGCCCGCGGCTTGCCTCGCCGCCGGCGTCCCTTCCCCTCTCACCTCGCCTCTCCCCAGCTCCTGGCCTGCCTCCGTCGCCCCGTCCGGCTCGCCCCCGCTGCAACCTCTCCGGCCCGCTCCGCCGCCTGGCGGCGCCCTCCGTCGCCCCAGCCTTCAACGCCACGCCCCAGCCTCCGCCTCCGCCTCCTGCCGTCCCAGCGCTCCTCCCGCCACCAGCCACCATCTGGCCCCGTCGCCCTCCCTTGCACGTGCGTGCCCGCTGCACGTCTCCTCCCAGCCGCTCCCTCTCCGCCTCTGGCGCTCCCTCGCCTCATGGCGGCCTCCGCCGTCACCGCTCCTCCGCCGACCGGCGCCCCTCCATGAGCCCGCCTCTCCGCGCGCAGACCCAGCGGCGCCGCCTGCGTCCCGGTCGCCACCTCGTCTGCCGCCTCGACCACCTCAAGCCGCGCCCTGGCCGGCGCCGCCGCTCCAAGGAGGCCCCGGCTCGGCTCCCCTCCTCCTCGGTCGAACCCGCCGCGCTCTGGCCGCGCTCCACCGTGCCCGCTTCGTCCAGCAAGTACGACGCCTTGCGTGTGTGTGTATCTGTTGAGGTCATGTCCACAAGCATGCTACCCTGGCTCCGTTTCCTGCTGCATGTTTCTGTGGTGGTGGAACTCCAGTACAAGAGAAGATCCGCATGACTTGATTTTCGCCGTTTCGACATCATGTGGCCGCCAAGTTCGACATCGAACCAACAGATCCGATGCACCCCCGGCGCCACCCGAGTTCTCCATCGACCACAATCCGGAGTCCTACGCTCCCCTTCATGGAAACCGAAGCGATCCGGCGATCCAAGGCCACGCCAGAACCGAGCTTGAAGATCGCCAAGATCCGCGAGCGAACCCAAGACCGACATCGCCACCGAGAACTCCAACAAGGGCGCCAAGGTCGTAACGGACCAAGTTCGTCACAGGGCCTTGACCGCCACACGGACGCGTTCCCGCCAAAACCTGAAGCCCCGAACCGAAGGCGATCCAAAATGCCAAGACCTTCGACAAGGAGCCGACGCAGAACGCCAAGCCCTGCACCCCGGAATCCGAGTCAGACACCGACAACTAAAACCGTGGAACCGACGAGATCGACCTCACCGACGCCATGATCTCCCTCACGGAATCCGAAGCGCGGACCCGCCAAGACCTCGAAACGGCAAGCTCGACCCCGTGGGAACCGACAAGATCTGCATGACCACAAGACCGACAACGCGAACCGAAGACCGGATGCGCCAAGACCTACCCCGCTGTCCGAGAACGGTCCCGTCAAGTTCGTCGAACCCTGAACCCCGAGATCTGACCCCGTCGAACCCCGAACCCCGAGGCCGGACCCTGGACCCTGTCGGACCCCGGACCCCGGAACCCCAAGATCGTCGAGGCCCCCAATGTGTGAACCCCTTCCCGAAACCCTATTTTATAACATAATAACAACTGGATTGCATATTGAATTGTCATACTTGCATGCATATCTGTGGTTTGGGGGCCTTACGCCGATTCACCTAATAATTAAATATGGGGCCCATATGCGGGCAAATCTAGCCTTATATTGGTCTCATTTAAACTTGTGTAGCGAACCGGTATCTTATCTTGCCTTGTTATAACAACATTTAATTGCGGGGTTCTAAATAACTTGAACCATTTTAACTAATTGTCGGGACCCCGGTTCCGCTTAATCTGACCTAATTGCATCGCCCCTTTGCCATGACATTCATCATACATGCATCATGCCGATCTTCTGCCGTGGTATTAAATATTGCATCCGGTGTTTATGCTAGTGTTTTTGCTTCTTCGCGGATAAGGCCGTTGAGTTGATGTGAGCTTCGCCCCGATCTTCGGTTGACCCTTCGACAATGTTTTCAGGCGAGCATCTCCCCCTTTCTACCTATCTTAATTTTATAGTCTTTATTCCCTCCTGTTGATCTATTGCTATCTGTGTTGCGATGCTCTAGTTTTCGTACCCTTTGATATCCCCTGCAGCCGTATATTGCCTTGGACACATCCTATTACCTGTTGTTTGGTAGCTAGTTGGACTTGCGTGTCGTAGTCGCTTGCTCAAGTGTTGTCGCGTGTCGTCAAATGCCACAGTTGCTGATGTATTGCCGCATGTTGATGTTGGAGATGAATTCTAGTTTACTTATCGTCACTTTACTTTCTGTTTAACAACTAAAATTGAATAAGCAGAGGCATCGGTGGGTGATAGATAATATTTGGTTTCCGAACGCCCACTTGTGTCCCGTAAGACCCCGAGTACTTGATTCCTGTTCCTTGTTTTTGCGCGCTATCCACATCCGGGAGGTATATGGGACCCCCCTGAGCCAGAGCTTGATTCAGTCTTATTTCTTGGGGCCACAAACTAGTTTGAGGTTTTATTTACGATCCTGTACTTATGCCATGCTTCTTTGCTTTAATTACGATTGTGCGAGTAACGCACCTTTGTCTTGTTAGGATCGGGACACGATTCCGGTGTCGACAAGCCCGTTTGGGGTTCCCGATCGTTCACGCCGTCTACCCAGCACCTTGAGGCCGTCTCGAGCTTGTCTACTCCGTTGGATTCTACTTAAGGGTGGCCCCGAAATATTTCTGAATCCTGTGATTGTTCATCGTGAAAGCCTCGTTGGGTTTTGATTTGGTTTTCGAGGTTGATCGGCGTGTGTTGCTATTGGTGCACCCGGCCGGGTAAAACTTTACGAAAGCCGTGTCCGCGGATATGGACGACTTGGAGCAGTTTCTTGATCATAGACAAGCATAACTAAAGTTCTTGCTATAAATTTGACTTATAATGACTAGTAATCAGCTTCACTAGCGGAATGGCTAATTAATACTGCCCACAATTGCTTGTATGGTTGTAAACGCGACAAATGTATCTGACTAGTAAGTATTGCAACTACAACGAATTGGCTGAATAAAAGTACCAACAACTGCTGGGTTTTATGGGATATCTCATGCTATTCATATCTGATTAGTAAATGATGCAACTATAACGGAATGGTTAAATAAAAGTGCCCACTGTTTACTTTATCAGGACGATTATTTAAACCTGACTAGTAAAGTGCCGCAACTATAACTGAATAAATAAAACTGCCAACCGTGTGAGTTCCTCGGTTGACTTCCTCGTTTGGTCTCGAGGGGGAAACGCCAGGATGGGTTTGCTTGGTGATAGCTTCAGGTTGGATCCGGTTAGGTCACCCTTATCCCTCTCTGATATCCGCCAGTTGTATCGAGTCTCTGTAGATTGTTTAGTGCATGCTTTGCCGATCCACCATACCTATGTAGGCGAGGACCGCCAATTCTAGCCTCGCCGTGTCTTGGCCTCGATCGACGCTCCTTCTTTGTTTTCGCTTTGCCCTTTGTCGGCACCTTTTGTTAAGCAGGTTTTGAGATCGACGCCGTTAGCGGTTACCCTTCCGGCTTGGCACAGGCGGTTATGGGCGCCATTGGTTATTCTTGAGGGCTCTTAGCCCCATTTGCTTCTTGTCCGTAGTCGGACGCTCTATCATTTTCAAGGTGATTTGGATCTTGTATATTATATCGTATTCTTGACTCTATGAGTCATTGTTATATATACATTACATGGGTCCCATCGAGGACTGTTGTGTAATGTTATTACTTCGTTTTCCACCCGCACGAAAGTGCCTGGTGGGCACCTTTGAATCGTTTCTATGCGGGTTTGGTGAATTTTTCCCGAACTTGCATAGGTCCGATTCTGAGGGTGTTACAGGTGGCCCCCTGAAATAATTCTGAATCCTGTGATTGCTTTGTCGTGAAGGCCTCGTTGGGTTTTGATTTGGTTTTTCCGAGGTTGATCGAGCGTGTGTTGCTATTGGTGCACCCCGGCCGGGTAAAACTTTCTGAAAGCCGTGTCCGCGGTTATGGACGACTTGGAGCACAGTATCTCGATCATAGACAAGCATAACTAAAGTAGTGCTATAAATTTGACTGTGTAATGACTAGTAATCAGCTTCACTATAATGGAATGGCTAAATAATACTGCCCACAATTGCTTGTTTGGGTGTCGCTTGCGACCATTGTACCTGACTAGTAAGTATTGCAACTACAACGGAATGGCTAAATAAAAGTACCAACAACTGCTGGGTTTTGGGTTATCTCATGCTAATTGTATCTGATCAGTAAGTGTTGCTACTATAACGGAATGGTTAACTAAAAGTGCCCACTGCTTATTTTATCAGGATGATTATCTAAACCTGACTAGTAATTGCTGCAACGATAACTGAATAAATAAAACTGCCAACGGTGTGAGTCCCTCGGTTGACTTCCTCGTTTGGTTTTCGAGGGGAATACACCAGGATGGGTTTGTTTGATGGTAGAATCAGGTTGGTTCCGAATAGGTCTTTCTTATCCCTCTCTGATAGCCGCCAGTTGTATCGAGTCTCTATAGGTTGTTTAGTGCTTGCTGCGCTGCCGCTCAGGTTGGTTCAGTACTGACGCTCCTCTTTTTCTTTTGCCCTTTGTCAGCACCCCTTTTTGTTTAAGCAGGTTTTGAGATCGACGCCGTTAGCAGGGTTACCCTTCCGGCTTGGCCTGGGCAGGGTTATGGACGCCATTGGTTATTCTTCAGGGCTCTTAGCCCCATTTGCATCTTGTCCGTAGTCGGACGCCCTATCATTTTCAAGGTGATTTGGATCTTTGTATATTATATCTGTATTCTTGACTCATGGAGTCGCTGTTATATATATATATATATATCTGTTCTGTGGGTCCCATCGAGGACTGTTGTGTAATGTTATTACTTCGTTTTCCACCCGCACGAAAGTGCCTGGTGGGCACCTTTGAATCGTTTCTATGCGGGTTTGGCGGGTTTCGCTCAAACTTGCATAGGGTCGATTCTGAGGGTGTTACACGGTCCCACCTAACCTCGTGCCTGGAAGGGGTTTGGCCACCCCAGGCAGCTCCTCGGCCTCCCTCCACGCCTATAAGTTGCCTTCTGACCTAAAAAATCAAGGGGGTTAGATAGTTTTCCAGAAAGAGTTCCGCTTCGCCGCCGCCACCAGAAACTAATATTCGGATCCAGAAACTCTGTTCTGGCACCTTACCTGGACGGGGAATTTGGAGAGGATCATCGTCATCGTCATCACCAACGCATCTCCATCAACCACCGATGTTTCCCTCATCCATGAGTGAGTAATCCCCCGCTCTAGGCTTGGGGATGATAGGGATTGGATGGGTTCTATCATGTAATCGAATAAGATCTGTTAGGGAATAGTGCCTAGTATCTCTATTAGTGCTATTTGACTTTGTTGCAACTTGTTGTGCTTAATGCTTGTCACCAGGGCCCGATTGCCATGATCTCAGATCTGAACTTATTATTGAATCATTATGATAGTATTGTTTGTGATCTTATCTGCAAGTTGTGTACATATATCATTGTCCGGATCCAAAGGCCCCAAAGTGACAATAATTGGGACAATCGGAGGGGATGACTGTGGTGTGAGGATCACATGTGTTCATGGAGTGTTAATGCTTTGCGTCGGTGCTCTATTAAAAGAGCACCTTAATTGCCAATAGTTT
Source organism: Avena longiglumis (assembly GCA_030063025.1). Taxonomy (NCBI): domain Eukaryota; kingdom Viridiplantae; phylum Streptophyta; class Magnoliopsida; order Poales; family Poaceae; genus Avena; species Avena longiglumis. The sequence goes on along the minus strand of CP125977.1, from coordinate 16,238,230 downwards.
CCTAGAGGCCCCGCTGCCACGGGCTGGCTGGACAGAAGATGTTGTACAAGTTCTCATTGCGAGCACGTATGACTATATTTGGAGCACATGCCTAGGATTGTTTAGTACTTGGATGCTTGTTATTATTTATTTGCAATGTTCTAGGTCTTAAAGTTACATGTTTAGACTCGTCCATGCAACGTCCGTCCATCCATCCCTATGCCTACCGCACTCGAATCCTACTGTTACCGTTACTGTTACTATTGCTACTATTTCACTGTTGTTGTTGTTGCTGCTGTTGCTTTGTTGTTGCTACTATAAACCACTACTGATAAACTTCTGTGAGCAAGAACTATTTTCAGGTGCAGCTGAACCGACAACTCAGTTGTTAAGTCTTGCAAGTATTCTTTGGCTCCCCTTATGTCGAATCAATAAATTGGGTAATACTACCCGTGAAGACTGTTTCGATCCCCTATACTTGTGGGTCATCAGGCCATACCTTGAGCCGCCGCCACTATAACTCCAACTCCAATGACTAGGCTAGACAAAGATACTTGGGTCTCTAGATTATCTACTATGTTTTTCTAACTCTTATGTATGCCTTTGCAGCAAGCAAATTGTCCAAAAACTATGTAGAAGCAATGTAGACCAGAATTTGAAATAAATAAATATTCTCATATGTTGGACAAACACACGGATAGGAGAGGACAACCGTCCCCGAACACAAAATAAATGGATAAAGGACACGGTTCAGGTGCTCTAAGAGCATCTGTAACAACTGCAGCAAAATGCGGCAGCGTTTTTGCGCTATGGGGCAGTAGTTTCGGTGTTTTGCGGTAGCAAAATAATAGCCGCTCTAACAGTTGCCACAAAATTCAGCACGTATACAACGCCGCCACCTTATTTCAACACATTTTGGATACATATATGGACACAAACTTGCAATGAAATGATGGTAAAAATATATATATATATATATATTACAATATTACTTAATTTATCACATGCCAATATAAATAGTTTAAGTACCACATAAATCATCGAGCAATAGTAACATGAAGTTCATCTCAACCAACAACAACAAACATAGAAATGAAATAGGAACTAACTTTGGCGGCCATGCCAAGCTCACCACTCCTCAACGAGGTCCTTTTGAAGCTCCTCATGCACATCTGAGTTCTTAATGTCATGGTAAGCTTCTAGAAAACGATCAATGATGTCTACATTCCTATGTGGCCGAACTTCTCACCCCATCAAGTCATAGCCACCAAAGAACTCTTCTCTACCACGCTCATCTCGAATGATCATGTTATGCATGATCACACAAGCCATCATGATGTACCACAATATCTCTTGATCCCAAAACCGAGTGGGACCTCTAACAATAGAAAATTGGATTTGCAAAATCTCAAATGACCGCTCTACACATTGTGGAAATAAAGTTCTTTCTTACCGTCGGGTTCAATGAGGGGCTTCACAAATGTTGTCCACTTGGTCTAGATGCCATCCGCGAAGTAGTAGCACATCTTGTATGTGTGGTTGTTGGCTACAAATTTCCACTAGTGGAGTCTCACTATCGGCTAGCATATGGTGGTGGAATCCTTCCTGTGCCCTCTATAAAGTGTACATGCCATGGTACAGGACAGTTCTTCCACCTCCAATGTATGCAATCGATTGAGCCTAGCATTCCTAAAATCTGCGAGGCTTGTTCATCTCCAAGATTCTTGTGGTGTCTTTAGCATTGGGGGCTCGTAGAAACTCCGCGCCATATGCTCGCACCATTGCTACGGCAAAGTGTGATGCACTTGATACTCTGGCTCTCACTCATTGCCAAATGATCATCCACAAGATCAACCGGGATTCCATATGCCATCTGCCTCAACATGACGGTCACCTTTTGGTAGATGCTATGGCCAACTTGCTTGGCGGCATTCTTTCTTTGCTCGAAGAAGCGATCTTGTCCGCTCAAAAATTTGTCTAAATAAGTTGGTAGACATCCGAAACCGGTAGAGAAAATGCTTCTCCGGGAAAATTGGATCATGTGCATAAACCCTCTCCTGGTAAATCACCTCCCGGCCGAACACCGAGCCACCATGCTTCGGCTGCTTGTTCATGTGCATCATAAAAATCATTGCAATGGCCTCGTCTTCATCCAAATCATACTCCTCCTCATCGGAAGTTGAATACGAGAATGAAACCATCTACAAACGAATTGATCGATTCAATATTCTAAACTAAAACAACAAGAAAAATGAGATACTACCTTCGGTGTGGCGCGTCGGCTACTGTCGGACGCTTGGGGGCAGCTGCAAGAGAGAGCAGATCGACGTTCACATCTCATCAATGATTAAGGGGCAGCTCCGGGGCGGCAAATCGATGGCTCTTAGATGGTGGAAATCAGATCGGTGGCGGGTCCTAGCTGCGGCAAGCTAGGTGGGCGAGGCTAGGCGGCGGCGCAGCGGTTTCCGACGACGGATTTGCGGGTGGCGGCACGGCGGGAGAGGGAAAATGAAGTTCAACTGATGATAGCTGCATGTGCGAGGGAGGAGAGCAAATGCGGCACATCGGCAGCTGCCGCAAATATGCAGCACGATACCGTAGTAAAACCGGATGCGGCAGCTGTTGGAGACCTTTTTTTTTCGTATACAGTGCCGCATCGGCGGTTATTTGCGCCGAGTGTTAGAGAAAAACATCTCCGACGCCGACTTTCATGCGCGGTCGGCTTTCCAGTTTCCGGCGGATGATTCCGAGTCAGAAACGAACACGAGCAGGACGTGTACAAATACCTGCACGCGCGGCCGTAACCTTTGCATTGCACGCAAGCGAGAAACTAACTCGAGTTCATCGTGTTAGAAGCTAGAGCAACAAGGAGCCGAAGCGAAGCAGATGGCCGCCGGCATGGAGCGGTTCGTGGCCACGATGGTCTACTGCGAGGCGCCGTTCGACGGCACCATGGCCCCCGCGGTTCCCGACAAGCGCAACGGCAGCACGGCGGCGGAGGTGGCGTCCACGTTGCTGGAGGCGGCCAAGGGGTACTTCACCGGCGCCGCGTCGCCGCCGTCGGCCACGGCGCAGCAGCATGCCAGGGACAGCGACAATGTGGCAGCCTTCTTCGAGGCCGTCGCTTTGGAGTAACCGATGATGCGTGTGGTGTACCGAGTTTTGCCTACTTTCTTCAGTTGATTTTGCACTGTAATAGGGAGCACGTCTCGATGACATGGCAAAGAATTCAGTGTCTTAGATGAGTTGGAGTACTAAACTTATATTTTTCCTTGGAGAATTCGGTTGAATTGTCCTGATATTCAGATTCACGAGCTAGTAGTAAATATAAGCCCACAACATTGGGAATTTCATTCACTCCTCTATATACATGCGTCTACGATATATTAGTGTAAATGAACAGGAAAAAACACATATGATACAGTATAAAAAACAGGTAGACAAAGCATAGATGTAAAATCTCATTTAAATATTGAGAGTCGGACACCAATCGTGTCGAGGTTGCCATGAGACTACGGGGTCGCACACTTAAGAGCGGGAGCAAGTTTGGATTGGATCTGAAGTTCTGAACCGGAAATCTGTTTGGGTTCGACCTGAACCGGATTTAGACAGAGTCAGTGAGGACTCACAGTGACTAATAGTATATGAAATTTAGTAAATGGGTCACGAGTGAGTGGAACCCATGTTCACTCTCTCTATATAGTGGGAAGCGAAACACAGGAGGGTTGAGCGGTTAGGTCATTCCATTCGTTGGAAACCCTAGCTCCATAGCACTCCTGCGCTATACTAGACCTAGCAGTCCACCGGCGCTCCTCCTCGTGCGTGTGGACACCAGCAGATGCGTTGCATGATCAGCGCTTGACGATTGTGATTGGATCACGATCGTGAGGACCGAACTGTACTCAACATACGTGCTTCATCAATTCCGCAGTTGCGCGTCTAGTGGTAATCCTTGTGGCCTTCTACCTCAGCTAGATCTTGGGATCACCATGTTAGAGGAAAAAGATTTGTTTTATACCTACGTGGCCCAACAGAGATATCAGAGCGATAGCTTCTGATTTTAGGCTAGAGATCTCGCATATGTGATATGCGGTTGGCTATAGATTGGATCTACGTGCTGTTTTGGTGGTCGATCTATCAGATAGATCGGTTTTATACGAGGTTGATTGGATCAAATGTACTCGAGAAATGGTAAATCTGATTTCCGTGATCATACTGCTGAGGTCGTAGAACGACATACCTCTACCGGTCGGTTTTCGCCATCAAGATAGACTGTGACACGTAAATCCAGATGCGGTGATCGAAGATCAAAGTAGTTTGATCGAGTCGGAACAATGATTGGAATCCATGTTCGGAATGTAGATGAGATCTATGTTTTCAAAAAATGTTTTCAAAAAAATCGTCGGGCCCGCCGGCTTTGCCCTGTCGTAGCGCCTTAGATGTTGCGAATTTCACAACGCCGGTAGATATCGTATCTATGCAAAACTTGCTTTTGCGTGAATGGTATGATTCATATGCATGTGATGTATGTGTGTAATCCATACGTGATCTGTGAATCACGGTTATGTCAGCTGGCTAGAACATAGGTGTTAGTCATTTTATTGTATAACGATATGCGTGTCGGATTCTCTATGTAATTTACTTTACTAAGCTAGTGTAGCTGTTTGAAAAACCCGAATGGCATACAAATTTATGTACATGCCGGCGACATGGAGTAAGGCAGCAAGTGACAAGAGTTGGCACGAGATACAACAAGCTTTGTCGAGATAAAAGACAGGTAGACAAAGCATAGATGTAAAATCTCATTAAAAGATATGGGCAAAGAAGTATTGTACTCTCTCCGACCCATATTAATTGCTTGAATTTATCAAAATTTGAATAAACCTATATATTAAATAGTGTCTAGATTCATTTAAATTTGGACAAATGTGAGTCAATTAATATGGGCCGGAGGGAGTACAACAAGCTTTGTCGAGATACAAGCGACGTCAAGGTACAACTACTAAGTTTTCAAGTTACAATAAGTTACACTGTCAAAAAAAAAGTTATGTTACAGACAGTAAATGGTCATATGTAGGTTTTTTCCAAAATTTCACATGTACGTGTTTCGGCCTGTCCTCTACCTTGTCTTTTGAAGACTACAGATATGATGTTTCTTGCTTTCCAGTCTTTTGAAGACTACAGATATGATTTTTCACTAAGTTACAAACATCCTGATCAGATCGTTAGTTCTCAACCTTGTCCTCGCTCGTGATGTCAGCTTGGCTGCGTGTTTTGGGAGGATAAAGCTCCCATAATGCAACTGTGGTATCCGCCGAACAGGAGGCCATCAATTTGCAGTCATGCGAGAAAGTCACTGCATTACACTGCCAGTAGAAAAAGAATCATTTGAGTTACTTATCGACTAGAATTTGGTCCAGTGTATGTAAAGAAGTAATTGAACCAATTATCAATCGAGTGGCCCATATTCCAATTAAGGTAAACAAGAGAATTTTCAAGAAAAAGGAAAAGTAAACTGAAAGTGCATTGTTTAATTGTCAGACTAACAGAGGCTGCATGCAAGAAGAAAATACGCAATGCAATTAGATGAACAAAGCTGCCTACCGTAGCGCTGTGGTACTTTAGAACCGCTAGAGCATTTCCTTTATTGTAGTTATACACTCGGATCCTGCAAATGATGTAAAACACCTGAAAGATTACACAAATGCAACGATTGCAAACTAAGATAAACTAGAAGCATGCTTGTCATGAAGACATCGCCTAAGTTTAAAGCCGGCCCAAGGTGAACATCATGGAAGTTCGCCTCACCATGGCTTGCATAGAATCTCTAGCCGTACATGGGAGCTGCTAGGCGACTACCTTGAAGGAGGTCGTGAGTAGGAGTAGAGTCAATTAAGATTGAATGCCTCAGGCAATACTCCTTGTAGTGCCCTCCCTGGTCCATTTTTTGCTTAACTCCTCTTTTATGCACATAATGCTAGTACCTATTTTCTGTTCTGCACCTATTTTCTTGTTATGTACAGGGTGTCACATCTCTTCTCTGTTTGCACTTCCATATATCTTAATTATTTTGCCCTCTCAGCAGGTATGCAACTGTCAATGACCTCTTTCATGGTTTTTCCCTACTTGTATATACCAGATAGGAGTTGTGACCACATAGTCCACAGCAATCATGAGACATAAATTTGATCAATTTACTTTCCATTCCATTCAGGTATATTTAGCCTACCACCAAATAGTACTATATCAAAATCAAATGCAGTTATTGACTCGGACAATCTGATATATGAAGTCACTAAAAAATGTTACATTACCATCCCTAGTCAGTGATAAAAGCATAAGAAAGGGGAAACAAACCTATGGTCCCAACCAGCCGTTGCTGCAATCTTGTTGTCTGGCCGAATCGCTATACCCGTTATACCGGGCCGCTCAATTTCTATTTCATTCCTGAGAGAAAATGTGCCCTGTGATCATGAAAACTACATTTCAGTTAAGGATTTCAAAGGTATTCGTTCCCAAATGAAATTGCAAGCACTCCAGAGTGGCAAAGCGGATGATGCTTGTGATGAAATGGATGCAGAAATCACAGAAATAGATGATGTGTCAAGCTATTAAATGTGAATTTATATGAAGTAGATCATACAGAGATGCTCGACTTCCTTAGTAGTGTAAACTAGTTAGCATCACATGTATGAGTTATCACGCAGACACATTACTCAAAATCTGGGCTAATCCAAGTACACACAGATCTGAATGTGGCAGATCCGTTGACTAAACCTCTCCCGAGGGCAAAACATGACCAACACCAAACTGCCATGGGTGTTCGGTATATTACCATGTAATCTAGATTAGATGACTCTAGTGCAAGTGGGAGACTGTTGGAGATATGCCCTAGAGGCAATAATGAATATAGTTATTATTATATCTTTGTGTTTATGATAAATGTTTACATTCATGCTATAATAGTATTAACAAGGAAACATTAATACTTGTGTGATTTGTAAACTTAATTTGAAGTCCCTAGTATAGCCTATATACTTCACTAGCTTGTTGGTTGATTAATGATTGTGGTTTCCCTATCATGAACATTGAGATGTTATCAACAACAAGATCATATCGTTAGGAGAATGATATGGTGGACATACTCCTATAGATAAGCGTAGCATAAAGATCAAGTCATTTCAATAGTTCAATTGCTATATGCTTTACGATACATAGTAACCTAATTCCTTCAACCATGAGATCATGCATATCACCTTTACGGATGGATGCTTTGATGACATCAAACACCACACCGTGGCGGGTGGCTATGAAGGTGGCATTGAGTGTTCGGAAAGTATTGGTTGAAACACATGGATCAAGAGTGGGATTTGTCCATCCATATGACGGATAGATATACTCTGGGCCTTCTCGGTGGAATGTCATCCAATTAGCTTGCAAGCATGTGACTGGGTCACAAGATATCACATATCAGGGGAGCGAGAGAATAGTACTTATCGGTATGAGGTTGAACTAGGTATGCGAGAGATACCGGCGATCATAACCTCGGATAAGTAAACTATCGTGAGACAAAGGGAAATTGGTATCCTATGTAAGTGGTTCATTCGATCGCAAAGTAATCGTAGAAATATGTGGAGCCATATGAATTTCAGATTCCTCTATTGGTTATTGTTAGGAGAAGTGTCTCGATCATGTCCGCATAATTCACGAACCGTAGGGAGACACATAGGATTGACGTTGGTTTTGAGTAGTTATGGTATTATGAAAGAGACGAATGTTGTTGAGTCTCGGATGGGATCCGGGATATCACGGTGATCCGAAATGGTCCGGAGAATAAGATTCATATAAGGAAAGTCCGTTTCGGAGTTCGGGAATGATTAGGTGTTTTCATCGGGAATGTTCTAGAAGGTTCGGATTGTCCGGTACTCGGGGGAGGGTACATGAATGTGTCATTAAATGATTGCATCATGTACTAAGTGTTCTTGCTGTTCCAAAACTGAAAAGTCAAACGCCCGGTTTGAAAGTCAAGCGGCTAAACAGAGCTGTGGAAAGCGAAGCTGGGAAGCGAAGCGTGGGAAACAGGAAACTGTGGGAAACAAGCAAGAGGAGGTTGAAACCAACTTGGAGGAGGAGTCCCTCCTCTCCAAGCCGGCGGCCCACCTAGGCCGAGTTGGGGAGGGACTCCCCTCCCTCCCCTGGCGCGTCGGCCCCTCCACCTATAAAAGGAGGGGCAGGGCCTCCTCCTCTAGACACACAAGTTCCTATCCTCTAATCTCCGGTTTAGAGCCGTTTTGGTTTAGAGCTTCTAATTGCTTTAGCCTGCGGTTTAGAGCCTTCTAATTGGTGTGTCTAATATCTAGACCACTAATAGCCCTCTCTCATACTCCACCATACTCGCTCCGGCTTAAGGCGAAGCCCTGCGGGATTTCCCCTCTACTTCCGGTACCACGCCGTTGTGCTGCCGGAATCGCGAGGAGAGTGCTACAACCTCCATTTTCTTTGGAACAAGGGAGAGGAAGGTCTTCGTCGAGTACCAAACGTGTGACCGACTGTGGAAGCGCTGCCGGAACGCAGCGCCGGAAGGATCGTCTACACGATCTTGAGATCGAAAAGAGTACGACTACATCACCCACGAGAATCCGCTCTCGTTAAACACTTTGGAATCTTCGAGGGTAAGTTATTCCATCGACTCGTTGCTACAATCTAGTAGATAGATCTTGGCTTGTTTGTTTGTATGCGATGGAAAATTTTTGTTTTCCATGCTACGAACCCCTACAGTCGGGCAGATGTACCTTGCGAACGGGTGGAAGGTGTCCGCCTATGTGCATGCCGTTGAAGTCAGGAACTTCCTTGTCTTCAAGTACGATAGCGAAGTTATGCTCATCGTTAGCGTCTTCAACCATACCTTGAGCCGTCGCCACTACCACTCCGACTCCGATGACTAGGCTAGGCGAAGATGCTAGGGTCTCTAGATTATCCACTATGTTTTCTACGTCTTATGTATACCTTTGCAGCAAGCAAATTGTCCAAAAACTATGTAAATGCAAGGCAGATGTAGCCCATAATTTGAAATAAATAAAATTATTCCTCCGTTGGATGCACCCGTGGATAGGAGAGGACAATCGGCCCCGGATGCGGAATAAATGGATAAAATCGGACACATTTAGTGTCCAATTTGGGACACGGTTTGGATGCTCTAAGAGCATCTGGGGCAGCGTTTTTGCACGATGCGACAACGTGTCGGCGTTTCTCGGCAGCAAAACAATGGCCGCTTTAACAATTGCCGCAAAATGCAGTAGCGGCTGCTCCAGCTGCCACAAAATGCAGCATGTTTGCAATGCCGCTGAAAGTGCAAAGGATGTCTCTTTGGGGGGTGAATATAGGCTTTTAAAATTATTACGGTTTAGGCTCAAATAAATGCGGAATAAAACTAACGTTTAATTTATTGAGCACAAAACCTAACAACTAGGTTCATCTAAATGCACCAACAACCTATGCTAAGCAATACAAGCAACAAGGTGATAGCAAGATGAAGTACTTCAAGCACGATGGCTATTATAAAGTAAAATGCATAAGTAAAGGTCTTGGTTGAGAGATAACCGATGGACACGGAGACGAAGATTTCTATCCCGAAGTTCACTTCCAAAAAAACTACGTCTCTGTTGGAGAGGTACGATTGCGCAATGCTCTCTGAACGCCACAAATGGCTCACCATGGGGTGTGGTGGCTCGATGCTCATCCAATGCCACACAAGGCCTCACCCCGGATGCGAAGGCACGCAACTCACCGGCGCCACAAAAGACTCACACTATTCTCCCGTGAGCCTGTCACAAAGGCCTACTCATGATCCACTAAGGGACACTTGATGGCGGTCACCAAAACCCGTACAAGGTTGGTGCTATCTTCATAACTCAATTAGAGGCTCCCAACAGCAAAGCCACAAAATGCTACAACGCCACAAAAGGTCAACAAAACCAAAAAGGCTACAAGACCACAAAAGGTCACAAGAAGTCAATAACCCAACCACACAACCGTCTAGGGTTCTAAGAACCCAAGAGTAACAAGCCCACAAGGTTGAACTCGCCGAATCTCCGAGGAGAACTCAAACCTATGCAACAAATGGAAGGGCAAGTCCTTTCACTCCGAAATTTCAACAAAGCTACAAAAGCTATTGGGGGAATAAGGGAGGAAGAACACAAAACTCTTCAAGATCTAGATCCCAATGATTCCTTCACAAAGAAGGGATTTGTCTTGTGGGGAATTGTAGATCTAGATCTCCTCTCTTAAATCCCTCAAAAGATGCAAGAATCATAGGAGGGAAGGGAGAGGAAAAGATCTTCAAGGTCAACAATGAGGGAGAGAAAGGCAAAACCAAGAAAGGAGTCGGTGCCCATGAAGGGAAGACGAGCCCTTTAAAGGGATTCCAGATCGCCCGTTATGGGCATTTACGACCGGCAGGAATTTCGATGGACGCTGAATTTCGTGGCACCTAGCCAACGGATAGAAAACATCGATTGAAAGACTGAAAACACGAGCCTGGCCGGAATTCCGCCGTCCACCGAACTTCACGAGACCGGTACTATCGTGAAATTCCAAATCAAGATCCGACAAATAGAAAACATAAAACTGAGTGGTTAAAGCACGTGAGTGGAACAAGAGCCAGATGTTCAATCGGAACTTCCGGTGGCAACTACGCCCGAGCGGAATTTCCGGTGCAACTTCCGATCCAAATTCCGTCAAATACAATAAACCAGACAGGGAGGATACAATACGTGAGCAGAAGAAGAACCGGATTTTCCACCGGAACTACCGACGGCAAAATGCCCTAGCGGTACTACCAGTGGCTAGCCGGAACTTCCGGTCAAGAAAAACTCTAGAAACCAAAACTATAATAACTTTCTCATCCGAACTCCAAACGAGATGAAACCAATTTCGTTGGAAAGATAATGACATGTAGAATCCAAGGGAGAAAATACCATGAAAATATATGTGATGTATCTCCCAAGGTGTGGAGTCAGAAATCTCGTAAGATTAACAACCACAATAAGATATGCAAGGGAAATCCTTATTTGATGAACTAGAGCTTGTTATGATGATAACCACAAGCTCTAGATCCTCTCATGTACAAGAACCAACTAACAACCAAGAAATATGATGCTATGCATGCAAAGTTTTGAGCTCTCCGAACGATGTGATCTAGACACCGCTGAGAGCCCCTCTTGATAGTACGTCCATCTATCCTAACCCGGTCTCCCAACTAACAACACGAGACCGGCAAAAGAGAAGCCCTATCAAGATCATACCTTTGCCTTGAGTATTCCACTTGAACTTGATGTAGACCTTCTTGTTCTTATCAAGTGGGAACACCTTTCTTGTTTGCTCTTGTTCGCTCTTGCTTGATTAAGACTTACAAATTGCTCCCCCATACTCCATGGGGAAACCTCTTCTTTGAACTTGTCTTCATCACTCCATGATCACGAGGATGGAAATCTTCAAGCATGAGATCTTCAAGAGAGGACTTGAGCTTGCCCTTCTTCATTCCTTCTTGAGGTTGATCCATCTTGATGCAACTCTTTGCACTTGTCTTGATCAATCTTCAAGCTCCTTCTTTATTCATGATACCAATGAGCACAAATCCCTTGGAAATTCCTTCATCTTTCAACCTTGAGACCAACACACGGCCCAAGTGATGCCAATGAACAAAACTACAAGTGAAACTCAATTTACACATTAGTCCATAGAGATTGTCATTAATTACCAAAACCACACACGGGGTCGTACATGCCCTTTCAGCCGCCACCTCATTTAAACACATTTTTGATACATATGGTCACAAACTTGCAATAAAATGATGGTAAAAAATATATAAATTACAATATTACTTAATTTATTACATATCAACACAAATAGTTTAAGCACAACACAAATCATCGAGCAACAACATGAAGTTCATCTCAACCAACAACAACAAACATAGAAATGAAATAAGAACTAATTTTGGTGGCCATGCCAAGCCCACCACTCCTAAGTGAGGTACTTTTGAAGCTCCTCATGCACATTCGAGTCTCTAATGTCATGGTAAGCTTCTAGAAAACGATCAATGCGGTCTACATTCCTGTGTGGCCGAACTTTTCACCCCCATCAAGTCATAGCCACCATAGACTTCTTCTATACCACACTCATCTTGAATGATCATGTTATGCATGATCACACAAGCCATCATGATGTACCACAATATCTCTTAATCCCAAAATCGAGTGGGACCTCTAACAATAGCAAATTGGTCTTGCAAAATCCTTCTTAAACAGGCCACTCGCGGCAATTTCCCGCACTCACATTTTCCACCGCCATATCCATGGTCGGTGGCACCGGATCAAGGGGGCGGCTAGTACGCCCCTGGCCTAGGGCGTGGTCGAGGTTGGCGAGGGAAACGTGGATGTATAGGCCAGGCCATTTCTCTCCCACCAGCCTCATCGCCACCTTTTTGCCTCCTGAGTATAGAGACATTGAGCTCTTCGGTTCCTAGTTTGTCCTTACCATCCACAACGGCATGGACTAGAACAAGCTACGCCTCCCCCAGAAGTTTGTGCTGATGGTCGAAAAGAAAGAGCCACGTGAGGTTGTGTTGTGGGTGCTCGGCGGCGCGACCGACCTATGGCCCATGGAGGTATTGTTCGACCGCATCGGACAAATGTACCTCGCGAACGGCTAGAAGGTCTTCGCTTGTGCACATGACATTGAAGTTGGGAACTTCCTTGTCTTCAAGTACGATGGTGAAGTCATGCTCATCGTTAGCGTCTTCGATCATGATACGTCCAAAACGTATCTACTTTCTCGAACACTTTGCTATTTTTTTCTCTAAACTTGTGTGATTTGGATACAACTAACATGGACTAACGTTGTTTTCAGCCGAATTACCTTGGTGTCTTGTTTTGTGCAGAAAATGAACTATCAGGAAAAATCCAGGAAAATATGCCAAAACTATTTTACGGAAGATCTACACGAAGGGGATACAGAGGGAGGCTGGGGCCCGGACCCACCAGCGGTCCCACCTAACCTCGTGCTGGAAGGGTTTGGCCACCCTCGGCCTCCCTCCGCCTATAAGTTGCCTTCTGACCTAAAAACTCAGGGGGGTTAGATAGTTTTCCAGAAAGAGTTCCGCTTCGCCACCGCCACCAGAAACTAATATTCGGATCCAGAAACTCCGTTCTGGCACCTTACCTGGACGGGGAATTTGGAGAGGATCATCGTCATCGTCATCACCAACGTATCTCCATCAACCACCGATGTTTTTCTCATCCATGAGTGAGTAATCCCCCGCTCTAGGCTTGGGGATGATAGGGATTGGATGGGTTCTATCATGTAATCGAATAAGATCTGTTAGGGCATAGTGCCTAGTATCTCTATTAGTGCTATTTGACTTTGTTGCAACTTGTTGTGCTTAATGCTTGTCACCAGGGCCCGATTGCCATGATCTCAGATCTAAACTTATTATTGAATCATTATGATAGTATTGTTTGTGATCTTATCTGCAAGTTGTATACATATATCATTGTTCGGATCCAAAGGCCCCAAAGTGACAATAATTGGGACAACCGGAGGGGATGACTGTGGTGTGAGGATCACATGTGTTCATGGAGTGTTAATGCTCTGCGCCGGTGCTCTATTAAAAGAGCACCTTAATTGCCAATAGTTTCCTAGAGTCCCCGCTGCCACGGGCTGGCTGGACAGAAGATGTTGTACAAGTTCTCATTGCGAGCACGTATGACTATATTTGGAGCACATGCCTAGGATTGTTTAGTACTTGGATGCTTGTTATTATTTATTTGCAATGTTCTAGGTCTTAAAGTTACATGTTTAGACTCGTCCATGCAACGTCCGTCCATCCATCCCTATGCCTACCGCAATCGAATCCTACTGTTACCGTTACTGTTACTATTGCTACTATTTCACTGTTGTTGTTGCTGCTGTTGTTGCTTTGTTGTTGCTACTATAAACCACTACTGATAAACTTCTGTGAGCAAGAACTATTTTCAGGTGCAGCTGAACCGACAACTCAGTTGTTAAGTCTTGCAAGTATTTTTTGGCTCCCCTTGTGTCGAATCAATAAATTGGATAATACTACCCGTGAAGACTGTTTCGATCCCCTATACTTGTGGGTCATCAGGCCATACCTTGAGCCGCCGCCACTATAACTCCAACTCCAATGACTAGGCTAGACAAAGATACTTGGGTCTCTAGATTATCTACTATGTTTTTCTAACTCTTATGTATGCCTTTGCAGCAAGCAAATTGTCCAAAAACTATGTAGAAGCAATGTAGACCAGAATTTGAAATAAATAAATCTGCTCATATGTTGGACAAACACACGGATAGGAGAGGACAACCGTCCCCGAACACAAAATAAATGGATAAAGGACACGGTTCAGGTGCTCTAAGAGCATTCAGAACAACTGCAGCAAAATGCGGCAGCGTTTTTGCGCTATGGGGCAGTAGTTTCGATGTTTTGCGGCAGCAAAATAATAGCCGCTCTAACAGCTGCCACAAAATTCAGCACGTCTACAACGCTGCCACCTTATTTCAACACATTTTGGATACATATATGGACACAAACTTGCAATGAAATGATGGTAAAATATATATATATATATATTACAATATTACTTAATTTATCACATGCCAATATAAATAGTTTAAGTACCACATAAATCATCGAGCAATAGTAACATGAAGTTCATCTCAACCAACAACAACAAACATAGAAATGAAATAGGAACTAACTTTGGCGGCCATGCCAAGCCCACCACTCCTCAACGAGGTCCTTTTGAAGCTCCTCATGCACATCCGAGTTCTTAATGTCATGGTAAGCTTCTAGAAAACGATCAATGATGTCTACATTCCTATGTGGCCGAACTTCTCACCCCATCAAGTCATAGCCACCAAAGAACTCTTCTCTACCACGCTCATCTCGAATGATCATGTTATGCATGATCACACAAGCCATCATGATGTACCACAATATCTCTTGATCCCAAAACCGAGTGGGACCTCTAACAATAGAAAATTGGATTTGCAAAATCTCAAATGACCGCTCTACACATTGTGGAAATAAAGTTCTTTCTTACCGTCGGGTTCAATGAGGGGCTTCACAAATGTTGTCCACTTGGTCTAGATGCCATCCGCGAAGTAGTAGCACATCTTGTATGTGTGGTTGTTGGCTACAAATTTCCACTAGTGGAGTCTCACTATCGGCTAGCATATGGTGGTGGAATCCTTCTTGTGCCCTCTATAAAGTGTACATGCCATGGTACATGACAGTTCTTCCACCTCCAATGTATGCAATCGATTGAGCCTAGCATTCCTAAAATCTGCGAGGCTTGTTCATCTCCAAGATTCTTGTGGTGTCTTTAGCATTGGGGGCTCGTAGAAACTCCGCGCCATATGCTCACACCATTGCTACGGCAAAGTGTGATGCACTTGATACTCTGACTCTCACTCATTGCCAAATGATCATCCACAAGATCAACCGGGATTCCATATGCCATCTGCCTCAACATGACGGTCACCTTTTGGTAGATGCTATGGCCAACTTGCTTGGCGGCATTCTTTCTTTGCTCGAATAAGCGATCTTGTCCGCTCAAAAATTTGTCTAAATAAGTTGGTAGACATCCGAAACCGGTAGAGAAAATGCTTCTCCGGGAAAATTGGATCATGTGCATAAACCCTCTCATGGTAAATCACCTCCCGGCCGAACACCGAGCCACCATGCTTCGGCTGCTTGTTCATGTGCATCATAAAAATCATTGCAATGGCCTCGTCTTCATCCAAATCATACTCCTCCTCATCGGAAGTTGAATACGAGAGAGAGCAGATCGACGGTCACATCTCATCAATGATTAAGGGGCAGCTTCGGGGCGGCAAATCGATGGCTCTTAGATGGTGGAAATCAGATCGGTGGCGGGTCCTAGCTGCGGCAAGCTAGGTGGGCGAGGCTAGGCGGCGGCGCAGCGGTTTCCGACGACGGATTTGCGGGTGGCGGCACGGCGGGAGAGGTTGGCGGCTGCGGCGGGAGAGGGAAAATGAAGTTCAACTGATGATAGCTGCATGTGCGAGGGAGGAGAGCAAATGCGGCACATCGGCAGCTGCCGCAAATATGCAGCACGATACCGTAGTAAAACCGGATGCGGCAGCTGTTGGAGACCTTTTTTTTTCGTATACAGTGCCGCATCGGCGGTTATTTGCGCCGAGTGTTAGAGAAAAACATCTCCGACGCCGACTTTCATGCGCGGTCGGCTTTCCAGTTTCCGGCGGATGATTCCGAGTCAGAAACGAACACGAGCAGGACGTGTACAAATACCTGCACGCGCGGCCGTAACCTTTGCATTGCACGCAAGCGAGAAACTAACTCGAGTTCATCGTGTTAGAAGCTAGAGCAACAAGGAGCCGAAGCGAAGCAGATGGCCGCCGGCATGGAGCGGTTCGTGGCCACGATGGTCTACTGCGAGGCGCCGTTCGACGGCACCATGGCCCCCGCGGTTCCCGACAAGCGCAACGGCAGCACGGCGGCGGAGGTGGCGTCCACGTTGCTGGAGGCGGCCAAGGGGTACTTCACCGGCGCCGCGTCGCCGCCGTCGGCCACGGCGCAGCAGCATGCCAGGGACAGCGACAATGTGGCAGCCTTCTTCGAGGCCGTCGCTTTGGAGTAACCGATGATGCGTGTGGTGTACCGAGTTTTGCCTACTTTCTTCAGTTGATTTTGCACTGTAATAGGGAGCACGTCTCGATGACATGGCAAAGAATTCAGTGTCTTAGATGAGTTGGAGTACTAAACTTATATTTTTCCTTGGAGAATTCGGTTGAATTGTCCTGATATTCAGATTCACGAGCTAGTAGTAAATATAAGCCCACAACATTGGGAATTTCATTCACTCCTCTATATACATGCGTCTACGATATATTAGTGTAAATGAACAGGAAAAAACACATATGATACAGTATAAAAAACAGGTAGACAAAGCATAGATGTAAAATCTCATTTAAATATTGAGAGTCGGACACCAATCGTGTCGAGGTTGCCATGAGACTACGGGGTCGCACACTTAAGAGCGGAAGCAAGTTTGGATTGGATCTGAAGTTCTGAACCGGAAATCTGTTTGGGTTCGACCTGAACCGGATTTAGACAGAGTCAGTGAGGACTCACAGTGACTAATAGTATATGAAATTTAGTAAATGGGTCACGAGTGAGTGGAACCCATGTTCACTCTCTCTATATAGTGGGAAGCAGAAACACAGGAGGGGTTGAACGGTTAGGTCATTCCATTCGTTGGAAACCCTAGCTCCATAGCACTCCTGCCGCTATACTAGACCTAGCAGTCCACCGCCGGCGCTCCTCCTCGTACGTGTGGACACCAGCAGATGCGTTGCATGATCAGCGCTTGGACGATTGTGATTGGATCACGATCGTGAGGACCGAACTGTACTCAACATACGTGCTTCATCAATTCCGCAGTTGCGCGTCTAGTGGTAATCCTTGTGGCCTTCTACCTCAGCTAGATCTTGGGATCACCATGTTAGAGGAAAAAGATTTGTTTTATACCTACGTGGCCCAAAAGAGATATCAGAGCGATAGCTTCTGATTTTAGGCTAGAGATCTCGCATATGTGATATGCGGTTGGCTATAGATTGGATCTACGTGCTGTTTTGGTGGTCGATCTATCAGATAGATCGGTTTTATACGAGGTTGATTGGATCAAATGTACTCGAGAAATGGTAAATCTGATTTCCGTGATCATACTGCTGAGGTCGTAGAACGACATACCTCTACCGGTCGGTTTTCGCCATCAAGATAGACTGTGACACGTAAATCCAGATGCGGTGATCGAAGATCAAAGTAGTTTGATCGAGTCGGAACAATGATTGGAATCCATGTTCGGAATGTAGATGAGATCTATGTTTTCAAAAAATGTTTTCAAAAAAATCGTCGGGCCCGCCGGCTTTGCCCTGTCGTAGCGCCTTAGATGTTGCGAATTTCACAACGCCGGTAGATATCGTATCTATGCAAAACTTGCTTTGCGTGAATGGTATGATTCATATGCATGTGATGTATGTGTGTAATCCATACGTGATCTGTGAATCACGGTTATGTCAGCTGGCTAGAACATAGGTGTTAGTCATTTTATTGTATAACGATATGCGTGTCGGATTCTCTATGTAATTTACTTTACTAAGCTAGTGTAGCTGTTTGAAAAACCCGAATGGCATACAAATTTATGTACATGCCGGCGACATGGAGTAAGGCAGCAAGTGACAAGAGTTGGCACGAGATACAACAAGCTTTGTCGAGATAAAAGACAGGTAGACAAAGCATAGATGTAAAATCTCATTAAAAGATATGGGCAAAGAAGTATTGTACTCTCTCCGACCCATATTAATTGCTTGAATTTATCAAAATTTGAATAAACCTATATATTAAATAGTGTCTAGATTCATTTAAATTTGGACAAATGTGAGTCAATTAATATGGGCCGGAGGGAGTACAACAAGCTTTGTCGAGATACAAGCGACGTCAAGGTACAACTACTAAGTTTTCAAGTTACAATAAGTTACACTGTCAAAAAAAAAGTTATGTTACAGACAGTAAATGGTCATATGTAGGTTTTTTCCAAAATTTCACATGTACGTGTTTCGGCCTGTCCTCTACCTTGTCTTTTGAAGACTACAGATATGATGTTTCTTGCTTTCCAGTCTTTTGAAGACTACAGATATGATTTTTCACTAAGTTACAAACATCCTGATCAGATCGTTAGTTCTCAACCTTGTCCTCGCTCGTGATGTCAGCTTGGCTGCGTGTTTTGGGAGGATAAAGCTCCCATAATGCAACTGTGGTATCCGCCGAACAGGAGGCCATCAATTTGCAGTCATGCGAGAAAGTCACTGCATTACACTGCCAGTAGAAAAAGAATCATTTGAGTTACTTATCGACTAGAATTTGGTCCAGTGTATGTAAAGAAGTAATTGAACCAATTATCAATCGAGTGGCCCATATTCCAATTAAGGTAAACAAGAGAATTTTCAAGAAAAAGGAAAAGTAAACTGAAAGTGCATTGTTTAATTGTCAGACTAACAGAGGCTGCATGCAAGAAGAAAATACGCAATGCAATTAGATGAACAAAGCTGCCTACCGTAGCGCTGTGGTACTTTAGAACCGCTAGAGCATTTCCTTTATTGTAGTTATACACTCGGATCCTGCAAATGATGTAAAACACCTGAAAGATTACACAAATGCAACGATTGCAAACTAAGATAAACTAGAAGCATGCTTGTCATGAAGACATCGCCTAAGTTTAAAGCCGGCCCAAGGTGAACATCATGGAAGTTCGCCTCACCATGGCTTGCATAGAATCTCTAGCCGTACATGGGAGCTGCTAGGCGACTACCTTGAAGGAGGTCGTGAGTAGGAGTAGAGTCAATTAAGATTGAATGCCTCAGGCAATACTCCTTGTAGTGCCCTCCCTGGTCCATTTTTTGCTTAACTCCTCTTTTATGCACATAATGCTAGTACCTATTTTCTGTTCTGCACCTATTTTCTTGTTATGTACAGGGTGTCACATCTCTTCTCTGTTTGCACTTCCATATATCTTAATTATTTTGCCCTCTCAGCAGGTATGCAACTGTCAATGACCTCTTTCATGGTTTTTCCCTACTTGTATATACCAGATAGGAGTTGTGACCACATAGTCCACAGCAATCATGAGACATAAATTTGATCAATTTACTTTCCATTCCATTCAGGTATATTTAGCCTACCACCAAATAGTACTATATCAAAATCAAATGCAGTTATTGACTCGGACAATCTGATATATGAAGTCACTAAAAAATGTTACATTACCATCCCTAGTCAGTGATAAAAGCATAAGAAAGGGGAAACAAACCTATGGTCCCAACCAGCCGTTGCTGCAATCTTGTTGTCTGGCCGAATCGCTATACCCGTTATACCGGGCCGCTCAATTTCTATTTCATTCCTGAGAGAAAATGTGCCCTGTGATCATGAAAACTACATTTCAGTTAAGGATTTCAAAGGTATTCGTTCCCAAATGAAATTGCAAGCACTCCAGAGTGGCAAAGCGGATGATGCTTGTGATGAAATGGATGCAGAAATCACAGAAATAGATGATGTGTCAAGCTATTAAATGTGAATTTATATGAAGTAGATCATACAGAGATGCTCGACTTCCTTAGTAGTGTAAACTAGTTAGCATCACATGTATGAGTTATCACGCAGACACATTACTCAAAATCTGGGCTAATCCAAGTACACACAGATCTGAATGTGGCAGATCCGTTGACTAAACCTCTCCCGAGGGCAAAACATGACCAACACCAAACTGCCATGGGTGTTCGGTATATTACCATGTAATCTAGATTAGATGACTCTAGTGCAAGTGGGAGACTGTTGGAGATATGCCCTAGAGGCAATAATGAATATAGTTATTATTATATCTTTGTGTTTATGATAAATGTTTACATTCATGCTATAATAGTATTAACAAGGAAACATTAATACTTGTGTGATTTGTAAACTTAATTTGAAGTCCCTAGTATAGCCTATATACTTCACTAGCTTGTTGGTTGATTAATGATTGTGGTTTCCCTATCATGAACATTGAGATGTTATCAACAACAAGATCATATCGTTAGGAGAATGATATGGTGGACATACTCCTATAGATAAGCGTAGCATAAAGATCAAGTCATTTCAATAGTTCAATTGCTATATGCTTTCTGATACATAGTAACCTAATTCCTTCAACCATGAGATCATGCATATCACCTTTACCGGATGGATGCTTTGATGACATCAAACACCACACCGTAACTGGGTGGCTATGAAGGTGGCATTGAGTGTTCGGAAAGTATTGGTTGAAACACATGGATCAAGAGTGGGATTTGTCCATCCATATGACGGATAGATATACTCTGGGCCTTCTCGGTGGAATGTCATCCAATTAGCTTGCAAGCATGTGACTGGGTCACAAGGGATCACATATCACGGGAACGAGAAAAGAGTACTTATCGGTAACGAGGTTG
Organism: Avena longiglumis; assembly: GCA_030063025.1. Taxonomy (NCBI): domain Eukaryota; kingdom Viridiplantae; phylum Streptophyta; class Magnoliopsida; order Poales; family Poaceae; genus Avena; species Avena longiglumis. Next base: position 16,217,161 of record CP125977.1, on the reverse strand, counting down.
AACTAGGTATGCAGAGATACCGACGATCATAACCTCGGATAAGTAAACTATCGTGAGACAAAGGGAAATTGGTATCCTATGTAAGTGGTTCATTCGATCGCAAAGTAATCGTAGAAATATGTGGAGCCATATGAATTTCCAGATTCCTCTATTGGTTATTGTTCAGAGAAGTGTCTCGATCATGTCCGCATAATTCACGAACCGTAGGGAGACACACTTAAGGATTCGACGTTGGTTTTGAGTAGTTATGGTATTATGAGAAAGAGACCGAATGGTGTTCGGAGTCTCGGATGGGATCCGGGATATCACGAGGTGATCCGAAATGTTCCGGAGAATAAGATTCATATAAGGAAAGTCCCGTTTCGGAGTTCGGGAATGATTCCGGTGTTTTCATCGGGAATGTTCTAGAAGGTTCCGGATTGTCCGGTACTCCGGGGGGGAGGGTACATGAATGTGTCATTAAATGATTGCATCATGTACTAAGTGTTCTTGCTGTTCCAAAACTGAAAAGTCAAACTGCCAGTTTGAAAGTCAAACGGCTAAAACAGGAAACTGTGGAAAACAGGAAACTGTGGGAAACAGGAAACTGTGGGAAACAGGAAACTGTGGGAAACAAGCAAGAGGAGGTTGAAACCAACTTGGAGGAGGAGTCCCTCCTCTCCAAGCCGGCGGCCCACCTAGGCCGAGTTGGGGAGGGACTCCCCTCCCTCCCCTGGCGCGTCGGCCCCTCCACCTATAAAAGGAGGGGCAGGGCCTCCTCCTCTAGACACACAAGTTCCTATCCTCTAATCTCCGGTTTAGAGCCGTTTTGGTTTAGAGCTTCTAATTGCTTTAGCCTGCGGTTTAGAGCCTTCTAATTGGTGTGTCTAATATCTAGACCACTAATAGCCCTCTCTCATACTCCACCATACTCGCTCCGGCTTAAGGCGAAGCCCTGCGGAATTTCCCCTCTACTTTCGGTACCACGCCGTTGTGCTGCCGGAATCGCGAGGAGAGTGCTACAACCTCCGCTGCCTGCTGGAACAAGGGAGAGGAAGGTCTTCGTCGAGTACCAAACGTGTGACCGACTGTGGAAGCGCTGCCGGAACGCAGCGCCGGAAGGATCGTCTACACGATCTTGAGATCGAAAAGAGTACGACTACATCACCCACGAGAATCCGCTCTCGTTAAACACTTTGGAATCTTCGAGGGTAAGTTATTCCATCGACTCGTTGCTACAATCTAGTAGATAGATCTTGGCTTGTTTGTTTGTATGCGATAGAAAATTTTTGTTTTCCATGCTACGAACCCCTACAGTCGGGCAGATGTACCTTGCGAACGGGTGGAAGGTGTCCGCCTATGTGCATGCCGTTGAAGTCAGGAACTTCCTTGTCTTCAAGTACGATAGCGAAGTTATGCTCATCGTTAGCGTCTTCAACCATACCTTGAGCCGTCGCCACTACCACTCCGATGACTAGGCTAGGCGAAGATGCTAGGGTCTCTAGATTATCCACTATGTTTTCTACGTCTTATGTATACCTTTGCAGCAAGCAAATTGTCCAAAAACTATGTAAATGCAAGGCAGATGTAGCCCATAATTTGAAATAAATAAAATTATTCCTCCGTTGGATGCACCCGTGGATAGGAGAGGACAATCGGCCCCGGATGCGGAATAAATGGATAAAATCGGACACATTTAGTGTCCAATTTGGGACACGGTTTGGATGCTCTAAGAGCATCTGGGGCAGCGTTTTTGCACGATGCGACAACGTGTCGGCGTTTCTCGGCAGCAAAACAATGGCCGCTTTAACAATTGCCGCAAAATGCAGTAGCGGCTGCTCCAGCTGCCACAAAATGCAGCATGTTTGCAATGCCGTTGAAAGTGCAAAGGATGTCTCTTTGGGGGGTGAATATAGGCTTTTAAAATTATTACGGTTTAGGCTCAAATAAATGCAGAATAAAACTAACGTTTAATTTATTGAGCACAAAACCTAACAACTAGGTTCATCTAAATGCACCAACAACCTATGCTAAGCAATACAAGCAACAAGGTGATAGCAAGATGAAGTACTTCAAGCACGATGGCTATTATAAAGTAAAATGCATAAGTAAAGGTCTTGGTTGAGAGATAACCGATGGACACGGAGACGAAGATTTCTATCCCGAAGTTCACTTCCAAAAAAACTACGTCTCTGTTGGAGAGGTACGATTGCATAATGCTCTTCGAACGCCACAAATGGCTCACCATGGGGTGTGGTGGCTCGATGCTCATCCAATGCCACACAAGGCCTCACCCCGGATGCGAAGGCACGCAACTCACCGGCACAAAAGACTCACACTATTCTCCCGTGAGCCATCACAAAGGCCTACTCATGATCCACTAAGGGACACTTGATGGCGGTCACCAAAACCCATACAAGGTTGGTGCTATCTTCATAACTCAATTAGAGGCTCCCAACAGCAAAGCCACAAAATGCTACAACGCCACAAAAGGTCAACAAAACCAAAAAGGCTACAAGACCACAAAAGGTCACAAGAAGTCAATAACCCAACCACACAACCGTCTAGGGTTCTAAGAACCCAAGAGTAACAAGCCCACAAGGTTGAACTCGCCGAATCTCCGAGGAGAACTCAAACCTATGCAACAAATGGAAGGGCAAGTCCTTTCACTCCGAAATTTCAACAAAGCTACAAAAGCTATTGGGGGAATAAGGGAGGAAGAACACAAAACTCTTCAAGATCTAGATCCCAATGATTCCTTCACAAAGAAGGGATTTGTCTTGTGGGGAATTGTAGATCTAGATCTCCTCTCTTAAATCCCTCAAAAAGATGCAAGAATCATAGGAGGGGGAAGGGGAGAGGAAAAGATCTTCAAGGTCAACAATGAGGGAGAGAGAAAGGCAAAAACCAAGAAAGGAGTCAGTGCCCATGAAGGGGAAGACGAGCCCCTTTTAAAGGGATTCCAGATCTGCCCGTTATGGGCATTTACGACCCTGGCAGGAATTTCCAGTGGGACGCCGGAATTTCCGGTGGCACCTAGCCAACGGATAGAAAACATCGATTCGAAAGACTGAAAACACGAGCCTGGACGGAAATTCCGCCGGTCCACCGGAACTTCCGCTGAGACCAGTACTATCGGCAGAAATTCCAACCGAAGATCCGACAAATAGAAAACATAAAACTGAGTGGTTAAAGTACGTGAGTGGAACAAGAGCCAGATGTTCAATCGGAACTTCCGGTGGCAACTACGCCCGAGCGGAATTTCCGGTGCAACTTCCGATCCAAATTCCGTCAAATACAATAAACCAGACAGGGAGGATACAATACGTGAGCAGAAGAAGAACCGGATTTTCCACCGGAACTACCGACGGCAAAATGCCCTAGCGGTACTACCAGTGGCTAGCCGGAACTTCCGGTCAAGAAAAACTCTAGAAACCAAAACTATAATAACTTTCTCATCCGAACTCCAAACGAGATGAAACCAATTTCGTTGGAAAGATAATGACATGTAGAATCCAAGGGAGAAAATACCATGAAAATATATGTGATGTATCTCCCAAGGTGTGGAGTCAGAAATCTCGTAAGATTAACAACCACAATAAGATATGCAAGGGAAATCCTTATTTGATGAACTAGAGCTTGTTATGATGATAACCACAAGCTCTAGATCCTCTCATGTACAAGAACCAACTAACAACCAAGAAATATGATGCTATGCATGCAAAGTTTTGAGCTCTCTCCGAACGATGTGATCTAGACACCCGCTTGAGAGCCCCTCTTGATAGTACGGCCATCTATCCTAACCCGGTCTCCCAACTAACAACACGAGACCGGCAAAAGAGAAGCCCTATCAAGATCATACCTTTGCCTTGAGTATTCCACTTGAACTTGATGTAGACCTTCTTGTTCTTATCAAGTGGGAACACCTTTCTTGTTTGCTCTTGTTCGCTCTTGCTTGATTAAGACTTACAAATTGCTCCCCCATACTCCATGGGGAAACCTCTTCTTTGAACTTGTCTTCATCACTCCATGATCACGAGGATGGAAATCTTCAAGCATGAGATCTTCAAGAGAGGACTTGAGCTTGCCCTTCTTCATTCCTTCTTGAGGTTGATCCATCTTGATGCAACTCTTTGCACTTGTCTTGATCAATCTTCAAGCTCCTTCTTTATTCATGATACCAATGAGCACAAATCCCTTGGAAATTCCTTCATCTTTCAACCTTGAGACCAACACACGGCCCAAGTGATGCCAATGAACAAAACTACAAGTGAAACTCAATTTACACATTAGTCCATAGAGATTGTCATTAATTACCAAAACCACACATGGGGTCGTACATGCCCTTTCAGCCGCCACCTCATTTCAACACATTTTTGATACATATGGTCACAAACTTGCAATAAAATGATGGTAAAAATATATAAATTACAATATTACTTAATTTATTACATATCAACACAAATAGTTTAAGCACAACACAAATCATCGAGCAACAACATGAAGTTCATCTCAACCAACAACAACAAACATAGAAATGAAATAAGAACTAATTTTGGTGGCCATGCCAAGCCCACCACTCCTAAGTGAGGTACTTTTGAAGCTCCTCATGCACATTCGAGTCTCTAATGTCATGGTAAGCTTCTAGAAAACGATCAATGCGGTCTACATTCCTGTGTGGCCGAACTTTTCACCCCCATCAAGTCATAGCCACCATAGACTTCTTCTATACCACACTCATCTTGAATGATCATGTTATGCATGATCACACAAGCCATCATGATGTACCACAATATCTCTTAATCCCAAAATCGAGTGGGACCTCTAACAATAGCAAATTGGTCTTGCAAAATCCTTCTTAAACAGGCCACTCGCGGCAATTTCCTGCACTCACATTTTCCACCGCCATATCCATGGTCGGTGGCACCGGATCAAGGGGGCGGCTAGTACGCCCCTGGCCTAGGGCGTGGTCGAGGTTGGCGAGGGAAACGTGGATGTATAGGCCAGGCCATTTCTCTCCCACCAGCCTCATCGCCACCTTTTTGCCTCCTGAGTATAGAGACATTGAGCTCTTCGGTTCCTAGTTTGTCCTTACCATCCACAACGGCATGGACTAGAACAAGCTACGCCTCCCCCAGAAGTTTGTGCTGATGGTCGAAAAGAAAGAGCCACGTGAGGTTGTGTTGTGGGTGCTCGTGGCCGACCTATGGCCCATGGAGGTATTGTTCGACCGCATCGGACAAATGTACCTCGCGAACGGCTAGAAGGTCTTCGCTTGTGCACATGACATTGAAGTTGGGAACTTCCTTGTCTTCAAGTACGATGGTGAAGTCATGCTCATCGTTAGCGTCTTCGATCATGATACGTCCAAAACGTATCTACTTTCTCGAACACTTTGCTATTTTTTTCTCTAAACTTGTGTGATTTGGATACAACTAACATGGACTAACGTTGTTTTCAGCCGAATTACCTTGGTGTCTTGTTTTGTGCAGAAAATGAACTATCAGGAAAAATCCAGGAAAATATGCCAAAAACTATTTTTACCAGAAGATCTACGGAGCCAGAAGGGGATACAGAGGGGAGGCCTGGGGGCCCGGACCCACCCCAGGTGCGGTCCCACCTAACCTCGTGCCTGGAAGGGGTTTGGCCACCCCAGGCAGCTCCTCGGCCTCCCTCCGCGCCTATAAGTTGCCTTCTGACCTAAAAACTCAGGGGGGTTAGATAGTTTTCCAGAAAGAGTTCCGCTTCGCCACCGCCACCAGAAACTAATATTCGGATCCAGAAACTCCGTTCTGGCACCTTACCTGGACGGGGAATTTGGAGAGGATCATCGTCATCGTCATCACCAACGCATCTCCATCAACCACCGATGTTTTTCTCATCCATGAGTGAGTAATCCCCCGCTCTAGGCTTGGGGATGATAGGGATTGGATGGGTTCTATCATGTAATCGAATAAGATCTGTTAGGGCATAGTGCCTAGTATCTCTATTAGTGCTATTTGACTTTGTTGCAACTTGTTGTGCTTAATGCTTGTCACCAGGGCCCGATTGCCATGATCTCAGATCTAAACTTATTATTGAATCATTATGATAGTATTGTTTGTGATCTTATCTGCAAGTTGTGTACATATATCATTGTCCGGATCCAAAGGCCCCAAAGTGACAATAATTGGGACAACCGGAGGGGATGACTGTGGTGTGAGGATCACATGTGTTCATGGAGTGTTAATGCTCTGCGCCGGTGCTCTATTAAAAGAGCACCTTAATTGCCAATAGTTTCCTAGAGTCCCCGCTGCCACGGGCTGGCTGGACAGAAGATGTTGTACAAGTTCTCATTGCGAGCACGTATGACTATATTTGGAGCACATGCCTAGGATTGTTTAGTACTTGGATGCTTGTTATTATTTATTTGCAATGTTCTAGGTCTTAAAGTTACATGTTTAGACTCGTCCATGCAACGTCCGTCCATCCATCCCTATGCCTACCGCAATCGAATCCTACTGTTACCGTTACTGTTACTATTGCTATTATTTCACTGTTGTTGTTGCTGCTGTTGTTGCTTTGTTGTTGCTACTATAAACCACTACTGATAAACTTCTGTGAGCAAGAACTATTTTCAGGTGCAGCTGAACCGACAACTCAGTTGTTAAGTCTTGCAAGTATTTTTTGGCTCCCCTTGTGTCGAATCAATAAATTGGATAATACTACCCGTGAAGACTGTTTCGATCCCCTATACTTGTGGGTCATCAGGCCATACCTTGAGCCGCCACTATAACTCCAACTCCAATGACTAGGCTAGACAAAGATACTTGGGTCTCTAGATTATCTACTATGTTTTTCTAACTCTTATGTATGCCTTTGCAGCAAGCAAATTGTCCAAAAACTATGTAGAAGCAATGTAGACCAGAATTTGAAATAAATAAATCTGCTCATATGTTGGACAAACACACGGATAGGAGAGGACAACCGTCCCCGAACACAAAATAAATGGATAAAGGACACGGTTCAGGTGCTCTAAGAGCATCTGTAACAACTGCAGCAAAATGCGGCAGCGTTTTTGCGCTATGGGGCAGTAGTTTCGATGTTTTGCGGCAGCAAAATAATAGCCGCTCTAACAGCTGCCACAAAATTCAGCACGTCTACAACGCCGCCACCTTATTTCAACACATTTTGGATACATATATGGACACAAACTTGCAATGAAATGATGGTAAAATATATATATATATATATTACAATATTACTTAATTTATCACATGCCAATATAAATAGTTTAAGTACCACATAAATCATCGAGCAATAGTAACATGAAGTTCACCTTCATAGTGTCTAGATTCATTTAAATTTGGACAAATGTGAGTCAATTAATATGGGCCGGAGGGAGTACAACAAGCTTTGTCGAGATACAAGCGACGTCAAGGTACAACTACTAAGTTTTCAAGTTACAATAAGTTACACTGTCAAAAAAAAAGTTATGTTACAGACAGTAAATGGTCATATGTAGGTTTTTTCCAAAATTTCACATGTACGTGTTTCGGCCTGTCCTCTACCTTGTCTTTTGAAGACTACAGATATGATGTTTCTTGCTTTCCAGTCTTTTGAAGACTACAGATATGATTTTTCACTAAGTTACAAACATCCTGATCAGATCGTTAGTTCTCAACCTTGTCCTCGCTCGTGATGTCAGCTTGGCTGCGTGTTTTGGGAGGATAAAGCTCCCATAATGCAACTGTGGTATCCGCCGAACAGGAGGCCATCAATTTGCAGTCATGCGAGAAAGTCACTGCATTACACTGCCAGTAGAAAAAGAATCATTTGAGTTACTTATCGACTAGAATTTGGTCCAGTGTATGTAAAGAAGTAATTGAACCAATTATCAATCGAGTGGCCCATATTCCAATTAAGGTAAACAAGAGAATTTTCAAGAAAAGGAAAAGTAAACTGAAAGTGCATTGTTTAATTGTCAGACTAACAGAGGCTGCATGCAAGAAGAAAATACGCAATGCAATTAGATGAACAAAGCTGCCTACCGTAGCGCTGTGGTACTTTAGAACCGCTAGAGCATTTCCTTTATTGTAGTTATACACTCGGATCCTGCAAATGATGTAAAACACCTGAAAGATTACACAAATGCAACGATTGCAAACTAAGATAAACTAGAAGCATGCTTGTCATGAAGACATCGCCTAAGTTTAAAGCCGGCCCAAGGTGAACATCATGGAAGTTCGCCTCACCATGGCTTGCATAGAATCTCTAGCCGTACATGGGAGCTGCTAGGCGACTACCTTGAAGGAGGTCGTGAGTAGGAGTAGAGTCAATTAAGATTGAATGCCTCAGGCAATACTCCTTGTAGTGCCCTCCTGGTCCATTTTTGCTTAACTCCTCTTTTATGCACATAATGCTAGTACCTATTTTCTGTTCTGCACCTATTTTCTTGTTATGTACAGGGTGTCACATCTCTTCTCTGTTTGCACTTCCATATATCTTAATTATTTTGCCCTCTCAGCAGGTATGCAACTGTCAATGACCTCTTTCATGGTTTTTCCCTACTTGTATATACCAGATAGGAGTTGTGACCACATAGTCCACAGCAATCATGAGACATAAATTTGATCAATTTACTTTCCATTCCATTCAGGTATATTTAGCCTACCACCAAATAGTACTATATCAAAATCAAATGCAGTTATTGACTCGGACAATCTGATATATGAAGTCACTAAAAAATGTTACATTACCATCCCTAGTCAGTGATAAAAGCATAAGAAAGGGGAAACAAACCTATGGTCCCAACCAGCCGTTGCTGCAATCTTGTTGTCACGGCGAATCGCTATACCCGTTATACGGGCGCTCAATTTCTATTTCATTCCTGAGAGAAAATGTGCCCTGTGATCATGAAAACTACATTTCAGTTAAGGATTTCAAAGGTATTCGTTCCCAAATGAAATTGCAAGCACTCCAGAGTGGCAAAGCGGATGATGCTTGTGATGAAATGGATGCAGAAATCACAGAAATAGATGATGTGTCAAGCTATTAAATGTGAATTTATATGAAGTAGATCATACAGAGATGCTCGACTTCCTTAGTAGTGTAAACTAGTTAGCATCACATGTATGAGTTATCACGCAGACACATTACTCAAAATCTGGCTAATCCAAGTACACAGATCTGAATGTGGCAGATCCGTTGACTAAACCTCTCCCGAGGGCAAAACATGACCAACACCAAACTGCCATGGGTGTTCGGTATATTACCATGTAATCTAGATTAGATGACTCTAGTGCAAGTGGGAGACTGTTGGAGATATGCCCTAGAGGCAATAATGAATATAGTTATTATTATATCTTTGTGTTTATGATAAATGTTTACATTCATGCTATAATAGTATTAACAAGGAAACATTAATACTTGTGTGATTTGTAAACTTAATTTGAAGTCCCTAGTATAGCCTATATACTTCACTAGCTTGTTGGTTGATTAATGATTGTGGTTTCCCTATCATGAACATTGAGATGTTATCAACAACAAGATCATATCGTTAGGAGAATGATATGGTGGACATACTCCTATAGATAAGCGTAGCATAAAGATCAAGTCATTTCAATAGTTCAATTGCTATATGCTTTCTGATACATAGTAACCTAATTCCTTCAACCATGAGATCATGCATATCACCTTTACCGGATGGATGCTTTGATGACATCAAACACCACACCGTAACTGGGTGGCTATGAAGGTGGCATTGAGTGTTCGGAAAGTATTGGTTGAAACACATGGATCAAGAGTGGGATTTGTCCATCCATATGACGGATAGATATACTCTGGGCCTTCTCGGTGGAATGTCATCCAATTAGCTTGCAAGCATGTGATGGGTCACAGGGATCACATATCAGGGAACGAGAAAAGAGTACTTATCGAACGAGGTTGAACTAGGTATGCAGATACCGATCATAACCTCGGATAAGTAAACTATCGTGAGACAAAGGGAAATTGGTATCCTATGTAAGTGGTTCATTCGATCGCAAAGTAATCGAGAAATATGTGGAGCCATATGAATTTCAGATTCCTCTATTGGTTATTGTTCGAGAAGTGTCTCGATCATGTCCGCATAATTCACGAACCGTAGGGAGACACACTTAAGGATTCGACGTTTTTGAGTAGTTATGGTATTATGAGAAAGAGACCGAATGGTGTTCGAGTCTCGGATGGGATCCGGATATCACGAGGTGATCCGAAATGTTCCGAGAATAAGATTCATATAAGGAAAGTCCTGCCGGAGTTCGGGAATGATTCTGGTGTTTTCATCGGGAATGTTCTAGAAGGTTCCGGATTGTCCGGTACTCCGGGGGGGAGGGTACATGAATGTGTCATTAAATGATTGCATCATGTACTAAGTGTTCTTGCTGTTCCAAAACTGAAAAGTCAAACTGCCAGTTTGAAAGTCAAACGGCTAAAACAGGAAACTGTGGAAAACAGGAAACTGTGGGAAACAGGAAACTGTGGGAAACAGGAAACTGTGGGAAACAAGCAAGAGGAGGTTGAAACCAACTTGGAGGAGGAGTCCCTCCTCTCCAAGCCGGCGGCCCACCTAGGCCGAGTTGGGAGGACTCCTCCCTCCCCCTGGCCCCTCCACCTATAAAAGGAGGCGGGGCCTCCTCCTCTAGACACACAAGTTCCTATCCTCTAATCTCCGGTTAGAGCCGTTTTGGTTTAGAGCTTCTAATTGCTTTAGCCTGCGGTTTAGAGCCTTCTAATTGGTGTGTCTAATATCTAGACCACTAATAGCCCTCTCATACTCCACCATACTCGCTCAAGCTTAAGCCCTGTGAATTTCCCTCTACTTTGGTACCACTGCCAGGCCTTGCCGGAATCGCGAGGAGAGTGCTACAACCTCCATTTGCTTTGGAACAAGGGAGAGGAAGGTCTTCGTCGAGTACCGAACGTGTGACCGACTGTGGAAGCGCTGCCGGAACGCAGCGCCGGAAGGATCGTCTACACGATCTTGAGATCGAAAAGAGTACGACTACATCACCCACGAGAATCCGCTCTCGTTAAACACTTTGGAATCTTCGAGGGTAAGTTATTCCATCGACTCGTTGCTACAATCTAGTAGATAGATCTTGGCTTGTTTGTTTGTATGCGATAGAAAATTTTTGTTTTCCATGCTACGAACCCCTACAAGCAGATGTACCTTGCGAACGGGTGGAAGGTGTCCGCTATGTGCATGCCGTTGAAGTCGAACTTCCTTGTCTTCAAGCACGATAGCGTTATGCTCATCGTTAGCGTCTTCAACCATACCTTGAGCCGCCGCCACTACCACTCCGACTCGATGACTAGGCTAGGCGAAGATGCTAGGGTCTCTAGATTATCCACTATGTTTTCTACGTCTTATGTATACCTTTGCAAGCAAATTGTCCAAAAACTATGTAAATGCAAGGCGATGTAGCCCATAATTTGAAATAAATAAAATTATTCCTCCGTTGGATGCACCCGTGATAGGAGAGGACAATCGCCCGGATGCGGAATAAATGGATAAAATCGGACACATTTAGTGTCCAATTTGGGACACGGTTTGGATGCTCTAAGAGCATCTGGGGCAGCGTTTTTGCACGATGCGACAACGTGTCGGCGTTTCTCGGCAGCAAAACAATGGCCGCTTTAACAATTGCCGCAAAATGCAGTAGCGGCTGCTCCAGCTGCCACAAAATGCAGCATGTTTGCAATGCCGTTGAAAGTGCAAAGGATGTCTCTTTGGGGGGTGAATATAGGCTTTTAAAATTATTACGGTTTAGGCTCAAATAAATGCAGAATAAAACTAACGTTTAATTTATTGAGCACAAAACCTAACAACTAGGTTCATCTAAATGCACCAACAACCTATGCTAAGCAATACAAGCAACAAGGTGATAGCAAGATGAAGTACTTCAAGCACGATGGCTATTATAAAGTAAAATGCATAAGTAAAGGTCTTGGTTGAGAGATAACCGATGGACACGGAGACGAAGATTTCTATCCCGAAGTTCACTTCCAAAAAAACTACGTCTCTGTTGGAGAGGTACGATTGCGCAATGCTCTCTGAACGCCACAAATGGCTCACCATGGGGTGTGGTGGCTCGATGCTCATCCAATGCCACACAAGGCCTCACCCCGGATGCGAAGGCACGCAACTCACCGGCGCCACAAAAGACTCACACTATTCTCCCGTGAGCCTGTCACAAAGGCCTACTCATGATCCACTAAGGGACACTTGATGGCGGTCACCAAAACCCATACAAGGTTGGTGCTATCTTCATAACTCAATTAGAGGCTCCCAACAGCAAAGCCACAAAATGCTACAACGCCACAAAAGGTCAACAAAACCAAAAAGGCTACAAGACCACAAAAGGTCACAAGAAGTCAATAACCCAACCACACAACCGTCTAGGGTTCTAAGAACCCAAGAGTAACAAGCCCACAAGGTTGAACTCGCCGAATCTCCGAGGAGAACTCAAACCTATGCAACAAATGGAAGGGCAAGTCCTTTCACTCCGAAATTTCAACAAAGCTACAAAAGCTATTGGGGGAATAAGGGAGGAAGAACACAAAACTCTTCAAGATCTAGATCCCAATGATTCCTTCACAAAGAAGGGATTTGTCTTGTGGGGAATTGTAGATCTAGATCTCCTCTCTTAAATCCCTCAAAAAGATGCAAGAATCATAGGAGGGGGAAGGGGAGAGGAAAAGATCTTCAAGGTCAACAATGAGGGAGAGAGAAAGGCAAAAACCAAGAAAGGAGTCAGTGCCCATGAAGGGGAAGACGAGCCCCTTTTAAAGGGATTCCAGATCTGCCCGTTATGGGCATTTACGACCCTGGCAGGAATTTCCAGTGGGACGCCGGAATTTCCGGTGGCACCTAGCCAACGGATAGAAAACATCGATTCGAAAGACTGAAAACACGAGCCTGGCCGGAAATTCCGCCGGTCCACCGGAACTTCCGAGACCGAGACGATTATCGGCGAAATTCCAACCAAGATCCGACAAATAGAAAACATAAAACTGAGTGGTTAAAGTACGTGAGTGGAACAAGAGCCAGATGTTCAATCGGAACTTCCGGTGGCAACTACGCCCGAGCGGAATTTCCGGTGCAACTTCCGATCCAAATTCCGTCAAATACAATAAACCAGACAGGGAGGATACAATACGTGAGCAGAAGAAGAACCGGATTTTCCACCGGAACTACCGACGGCAAAATGCCCTAGCGGTACTACCAGTGGCTAGCCGGAACTTCCGGTCAAGAAAAACTCTAGAAACCAAAACTATAATAACTTTCTCATCCGAACTCCAAACGAGATGAAACCAATTTCGTTGGAAAGATAATGACATGTAGAATCCAAGGGAGAAAATACCATGAAAATATATGTGATGTATCTCCCAAGGTGTGGAGTCAGAAATCTCGTAAGATTAACAACCACAATAAGATATGCAAGGGAAATCCTTATTTGATGAACTAGAGCTTGTTATGATGATAACCACAAGCTCTAGATCCTCTCATGTACAAGAACCAACTAACAACCAAGAAATATGATGCTATGCATGCAAAGTTTTGAGCTCTCTCCGAACGATGTGATCTAGACACCCGCTTGAGAGCCCCTCTTGATAGTACGGCCATCTATCCTAACCCGGTCTCCCAACTAACAACACGAGACCGGCAAAAGAGAAGCCCTATCAAGATCATACCTTTGCCTTGAGTATTCCACTTGAACTTGATGTAGACCTTCTTGTTCTTATCAAGTGGGAACACCTTTCTTGTTTGCTCTTGTTCGCTCTTGCTTGATTAAGACTTACAAATTGCTCCCCCATACTCCATGGGGAAACCTCTTCTTTGAACTTGTCTTCATCACTCCATGATCACGAGGATGGAAATCTTCAAGCATGAGATCTTCAAGAGAGGACTTGAGCTTGCCCTTCTTCATTCCTTCTTGAGGTTGATCCATCTTGATGCAACTCTTTGCACTTGTCTTGATCAATCTTCAAGCTCCTTCTTTATTCATGATACCAATGAGCACAAATCCTTGAAATTCCTTCATCTTTCAACCTTGAGACCAACACACGCCCAAGTGATGCCAATGAACAAAACTACAAGTGAAACTCAATTTACACATTAGTCCATAGAGATTGTCATTAATTACCAAAACCACACATGGGGTCGTATACATGCCCTTTCACCGCCACCTCATTTCAACACATTTTTGATACATATGGTCACAAACTTGCAATAAAATGATGGTAAAAATATATAAATTACAATATTACTTAATTTATTACATATCAACACAAATAGTTTAAGCACAACACAAATCATCGAGCAACAACATGAAGTTCATCTCAACCAACAACAACAAACATAGAAATGAAATAAGAACTAATTTTGGTGGCCATGCCAAGCCCACCACTCCTAAGTGAGGTACTTTTGAAGCTCCTCATGCACATTCGAGTCTCTAATGTCATGGTAAGCTTCTAGAAAACGATCAATGCGGTCTACATTCCTGTGTGGCCGAACTTTTCACCCCCATCAAGTCATAGCCACCATAGACTTCTTCTATACCACACTCATCTTGAATGATCATGTTATGCATGATCACACAAGCCATCATGATGTACCACAATATCTCTTAATCCCAAAATCGAGTGGGACCTCTAACAATAGCAAATTGGTCTTGCAAAATCCTTCTTAAACAGGCCACTCGCGGCAATTTCCCGCACTCACATTTTCCACCGCCATATCCATGGTCGGTGGCACCGGATCAAGGGGGCGGCTAGTACGCCCCTGGCCTAGGGCGTGGTCGAGGTTGAGGGAAGCGTGGATGTATAGGCCGTGCCATTTCTCCCACCACCTCATCGCCACCTTTTGCCTCCTGAGTATAGAGACATTGAGCTCTTCGGTTCCTAGTTTGTCCTTACCATCCACAACGGCATGGACTAGAACAAGCTACGCCTCCCCCAGAAGTTTGTGCTGATGGTCGAAAAGAAAGAGCCACGTGAGGTTGTGTTGTGGGTGCTCGGCCGTGACCACCTATGGCCCATGGAGGTATTGTTCGACCGCATCGGACAAATGTACCTCATGAACGGCTAGAAGGTCTTCCAGCACATGACATTGAAGTTGGGAACTTCCTTGTCTTCAAGTACGATGGTGAAGTCATGCTCATCGTTAGCGTCTTCGATCATGATACGTCCAAAACGTATCTACTTTCTCGAACACTTTGCTATTTTTTTCTCTAAACTTGTGTGATTTGGATACAACTAACATGGACTAACGTTGTTTTCAGCCGAATTACCTTGGTGTCTTGTTTTGTGCAGAAAATGAACTATCAGGAAAAATCCAAGAAAATATGCCAAAAACTATTTTTACCAGAAGATCTACGGAGCCAGAAGGGGATACAGAGGGGAGGCCTGGGGGCCCGGACCCACCCCAGGTGCGGTCCCACCTAACCTCGTGCCTGGAAGGGGTTTGGCCACCCCAGGCAGCTCCTCGGCCTCCCTCCGCGCCTATAAGTTGCCTTCTGACCTAAAAACTCAGGGGGGTTAGATAGTTTTCCAGAAAGAGTTCCGCTTCGCCACCGCCACCAGAAACTAATATTCGGATCCAGAAACTCCGTTCTGGCACCTTACCTGGACGGGGAATTTGGAGAGGATCATCGTCATCGTCATCACCAACGCATCTCCATCAACCACCGATGTTTTTCTCATCCATGAGTGAGTAATCCCCCGCTCTAGGCTTGGGGATGATAGGGATTGGATGGGTTCTATCATGTAATCGAATAAGATCTGTTAGGGCATAGTGCCTAGTATCTCTATTAGTGCTATTTGACTTTGTTGCAACTTGTTGTGCTTAATGCTTGTCACCAGGGCCCGATTGCCATGATCTCGAGATCTAAACTTATTATTGAATCATTATGATAGTATTGTTTGTGATCTTATCTGCAAGTTTGTGTACATATATCATTGTCCGGATCCAAAGGCCCCAAAGTGACAATAATTGGGACAACCGGAGGGGATGACTGTGGTGTGAGGATCACATGTGTTCATGGAGTGTTAATGCTCTGCGCCGGTGCTCTATTAAAAGAGCACCTTAATTGCCAATAGTTTCCTAGAGTCCCCGCTGCCACGGGCTGGCCGGATGAAGATGTTGTACAAGTTCTCATTGCGAGCACGTATGACTATATTTGGAGCACATGCCTAGGATTGTTTAGTACTTGGATGCTTGTTATTATTTATTTGCAATGTTCTAGGTCTTAAAGTTACATGTTTAGACTCGTCCATGCAACGTCCGTCCATCCATCCCTATGCCTACCGCAATCGAATCCCATCTATTCATCACATTACTATTGCTATTATTTCACTGTTGTTGTTGCTGCTGTTGTTGCTTTGTTGTTGCTACTATAAACCACTACTGATAAACTTCTGTGAGCAAGAACTATTTTCAGGTGCAGCTGAACCGACAACTCAGTTGTTAAGTCTTGCAAGTATTTTTTGGCTCCCCTTGTGTCGAATCAATAAATTGGATAATACTACCCGTGAAGACTGTTTCGATCCCCTATACTTGTGGGTCATCAGGCCATACCTTGAGCCGCCGCCACTATAACTCCAACTCCAATGACTAGGCTAGACAAAGATACTTGGGTCTCTAGATTATCTACTATGTTTTTCTAACTCTTATGTATGCCTTTGCAGCAAGCAAATTGTCCAAAAACTATGTAGAAGCAATGTAGACCAGAATTTGAAATAAATAAATCTGCTCATATGTTGGACAAACACACGGATAGGAGAGGACAACCGTCCCCGAACACAAAATAAATGGATAAAGGACACGGTTCAGGTGCTCTAAGAGCATCTGTAACAACTGCAGCAAAATGCGGCAGCGTTTTTGCGCTATGGGGCAGTAGTTTCGATGTTTTGCGGCAGCAAAATAATAGCCGCTCTAACAGCTGCCACAAAATTCAGCACGTCTACAACGCCGCCACCTTATTTCAACACATTTTGGATACATATATGGACACAAACTTGCAATGAAATGATGGTAAAATATATATATATATATATTACAATATTACTTAATTTATCACATGCCAATATAAATAGTTTAAGTACCACATAAATCATCGAGCAATAGTAACATGAAGTTCACCTTCATAGTGTCTAGATTCATTTAAATTTGGACAAATGTGAGTCAATTAATATGGGCCGGAGGGAGTACAACAAGCTTTGTCGAGATACAAGCGACGTCAAGGTACAACTACTAAGTTTTCAAGTTACAATAAGTTACACTGTCAAAAAAAAAGTTATGTTACAGACAGTAAATGGTCATATGTAGGTTTTTTCCAAAATTTCACATGTACGTGTTTCGGCCTGTCCTCTACCTTGTCTTTTGAAGACTACAGATATGATGTTTCTTGCTTTCCAGTCTTTTGAAGACTACAGATATGATTTTTCACTAAGTTACAAACATCCTGATCAGATCGTTAGTTCTCAACCTTGTCCTCGCTCGTGATGTCAGCTTGGCTGCGTGTTTTGGGAGGATAAAGCTCCCATAATGCAACTGTGGTATCCGCCGAACAGGAGGCCATCAATTTGCAGTCATGCGAGAAAGTCACTGCATTACACTGCCAGTAGAAAAAGAATCATTTGAGTTACTTATCGACTAGAATTTGGTCCAGTGTATGTAAAGAAGTAATATGTAAAGAAGTAATTGAACCAATTATCAATCGAGTGGCCCATATTCCAATTAAGGTAAACAAGAGAATTTTCAAGAAAAAGGAAAAGTAAACTGAAAGTGCATTGTTTAATTGTCAGACTAACAGAGGCTGCATGCAAGAAGAAAATACGCAATGCAATTAGATGAACAAAGCTGCCTACCGTAGCGCTGTGGTACTTTAGAACCGCTAGAGCATTTCCTTTATTGTAGTTATACACTCGGATCCTGCAAATGATGTAAAACACCTGAAAGATTACACAAATGCAACGATTGCAAACTAAGATAAACTAGAAGCATGCTTGTCATGAAGACATCGCCTAAGTTTAAAGCCGGCCCAAGGTGAACATCATGGAAGTTCGCCTCACCATGGCTTGCATAGAATCTCTAGCCGTACATGGGAGCTGCTAGGCGACTACCTTGAAGGAGGTCGTGAGTAGGAGTAGAGTCAATTAAGATTGAATGCCTCAGGCAATACTCCTTGTAGTGCCCTCCCTGGTCCATTTTTTGCTTAACTCCTCTTTTATGCACATAATGCTAGTACCTATTTTCTGTTCTGCACCTATTTTCTTGTTATGTACAGGGTGTCACATCTCTTCTCTGTTTGCACTTCCATATATCTTAATTATTTTGCCCTCTCAGCAGGTATGCAACTGTCAATGACCTCTTTCATGGTTTTTCCCTACTTGTATATACCAGATAGGAGTTGTGACCACATAGTCCACAGCAATCATGAGACATAAATTTGATCAATTTACTTTCCATTCCATTCAGGTATATTTAGCCTACCACCAAATAGTACTATATCAAAATCAAATGCAGTTATTGACTCGGACAATCTGATATATGAAGTCACTAAAAAATGTTACATTACCATCCCTAGTCAGTGATAAAAGCATAAGAAAGGGGAAACAAACCTATGGTCCCAACCAGCCGTTGCTGCAATCTTGTTGTCTGGCCGAATCGCTATACCCGTTATACCGGGCCGCTCAATTTCTATTTCATTCCTGAGAGAAAATGTGCCCTGTGATCATGAAAACTACATTTCAGTTAAGGATTTCAAAGGTATTCGTTCCCAAATGAAATTGCAAGCACTCCAGAGTGGCAAAGCGGATGATGCTTGTGATGAAATGGATGCAGAAATCACAGAAATAGATGATGTGTCAAGCTATTAAATGTGAATTTATATGAAGTAGATCATACAGAGATGCTCGACTTCCTTAGTAGTGTAAACTAGTTAGCATCACATGTATGAGTTATCACGCAGACATATTACTCCAAATCTGGGCTAATCCAAGTACAAAAAAAACTGATTAACTGAAATCTCAACATAGCTGCAATTTTGGATAAGGAAACACTCATCAACCTTTTGGAAAAGATATAATACATGACACCTTACCATCAATTTATAGATAGAATTGATGAGCATAACAATATCCTTATGTAACTTTAAAAACATGTTCCTTCTTTTTCACCTAGATGAATTTTCACATCATGGATAAATTGTAGAAGGCTGTCAATCACAGATTTTCTGGGAACAGAACATTTTGCTATCTCTATAAGTAGCAGGCAATTAGACTTGATCCCTAACTGACGGTGGGTTACCCTCTGCTGCTTCCCACAGGAGACTACTGTAAGCACTTCCTGGATTGTGTTAGCATATACTTCAAGAGTATTATGTACTGAAAGTGACATAACTTGGAATAAGCAAAGCACACAGATTACAAGGTGAACTCGGGTTTGCAAGGTACTACAATTCGAAGACTTGTACTCACTGCATGCATTTTCATGATAAGGATATCTTATATAGCAGGATACAAAACATAGAACAATTGATTCACACCTTCTGATGATCGAGGGTGAACATGGCTATTTTACTATCAGCACCTCCTGAGATCCCGCCCGTGCATAACCCATCAATAGCAATGGATAAAGCTGCATTCCTGCATCTTATTAGATCATACATTGTTTCATTCTATCTTAGGAAGAAAATAATTACTACTGCAAACTGTAAGTTAAACAACCGAGTTAAAACTTAAAACCAAGAGGGTGTAGCATGAAACCTGATTCCGAATGATATTTCACTGAAGATAAAGGCAACCCAGGCTTTCGTACATCCCACCAAAGAGTGCTTCCATCTTCATAACTGGTGAGCGTAAAAGGAAGGTTTCTAAATAAAAGAAACAAGTATGCTTTTCAACCCTAAACTATTGCAGAAGTTCACTTTTCAACCTTCAACCCCCAAAACGGTTGCTTTTAAACCTTGAACTCTTGAATCAGTTTACTTTATCCCCTAGCTCCTATCCCATGTGATTTTGTACTCACAGGGATGATACGTGGCATTCTAAAAAGTAGTTCAGAGTTCAAAACTGAACTTTCTTCTTAATAAAAATGGCACATTGTTTTTAACAGGACATATTGCATATTTCAGTGAGAATAGCCAGCTGAACTTCAACGAAATACTAATAAACAAAAATGACTGATGAAAATTCTCGTTCTGAATAAATTATTGAAATTGCTTTAACCCACACCAGAAACATATTATGGGATTGTTTAGCATATCAAGTACTCCCTCTGTCCCAAAATAGATGTCTTAGATTTGTCAAAATTTGGATGAACCTATATAGTACTAAATAGTGTCTAGATTCATCCAAATTTTGACAAATCTGAGACATCTATTTTGGGATGGAGGGAGTACTAGAAATAAATGTACCATATTTAGGTACCAGCTATTGAAGATCAGATCATATTTGAGTTGTGATTATATAGTCAAGAATGAGATATTAAAGTTGATAATGTGACTGGTCAAAATACCATGACATGCTACTAATTGAACCCTTGAAGCATACTCGCTTCAATAAATATTTTTTATTCTGTAATAGAAAGTGTTTTGTTGTTTCACGCCACAATTAATTCAATTGTGTAAGTGGAATACATTCATACTTAAATCTTTATTACTTGTCAACTAATCAACTGAACATGCATTAAAAATGTCATTTACTATGTGCTGCACGATATCCCATGGAATACAGACAACAATAGTTTATGGCATGGTTTTAAAGGCGTCGCCTAGGCGACGCCTAGGCGTCCAGGCGCCCCTTCTCCGCTTTGCAAAAATGGGCGCTTTAGGCGTCTAGGCGTCCAAAGCGCCCGCCTAGGCATCGCCTAGGCATCAGAGCGCCCCCCTGTCGCCTTAAGACGCCTTAACGCCTTAAAAACCATGGTTTATGGTCAAGATTATTTATTTATTTTGAGAAAATGCAAAGGACCTTTGCACTTCATTTCGTTGAAAAGATAAGAGTTTGGTTTACATCCTCCTAAGAGGAAGGTTACATCATAGTTACATGCAAATCTATACTCTGCACTGTGAAGCAGGAACAAATCTATACTCTGCATATAGTCATTTACACACTTCACATAACAGCATCACTGCACTTGCAATAAGAATTAGATCAAGTAGAACTTCTTCCATAGGAGGGAGTTGATTTTTCTTGCAGTGTTCTGTCAGATATGTCAGTGGAAATATATCGTGGGAAAACCCAGGCTAAAGCAATTGAATACTGTTTCCATTCACATGTGATTGTTACTATCCAGCTAAAACATAATATGTGTGCAGCTTATGACATTTTTATTACGTGCGAATGCGATTAGTACATGGCACTTAGAGTCAACACTCCCAAAAACGAGTTAAAAAAGAGGCCAGAGAATAAAAGAGAGGATGGGTCCTCGACACTGGTAAAAGGACCAGATTCAAATTTAATCGAGTTGCCACAACTGACCTCAGAAAGAGCTCAATAGTTGTTTTATTTTTACTGAAAAGAACTCAACAGTTTTGTTCGGATACTCGCTAGGCTGTAGCATATGTAAATATGTTGCAATATTAGTTACAAACATATTGTGCTTGCAAAAAAGTTGGTTTGGGTATTAACCTTGACAAAATATTTACATAACCTCCAGATTCACAAGGGGTGAAAGCTTGCACGGCCATGCATAGACCTACGATCAACAGACAGTTTTCAAGGATTACTTAAAAGTATAAACAGCATTTCTCAAGAAAACACATAAACAGCAAGGCAAACAAATGACATCAAACAATTTAAAAGGAGTTTTATGACTGTCCTCCAGATGCAGACTATTATAGTAATTCAAAGTTGTAAAAACAAAGAAGTTTGTGGCATGCATTATATCTTAAAATAGAAAAAACAAAAAACATACAAATGAACAAGATGGCAGTCTCATGTCATGGAAGAAGGATTTATCCTAAATAACATATACACATCCTTGCTTCAGTGATACCAGAGAGGTTAGTCAAATTGTAAGGCATACATATCTCAGATGAAGACAGTAGTTTATAACTATCTTCAATGCAAACCAAACAATGAATCAACAGATCATGTAGGTGGGGCTGCTTGGCCTAGGCCCAGCCGAACAATTATCAAACAGAACATCGGATTTCTGGTAGACAAAAAATAACAACGACAAAAATGGTGGAGACTACTCAGATACTTAAGAGTCTAAATATTTCAAGGTTCTACTAAGAGAGACATCACGTTACAACCAGATATACATATTAGGTTCAATTACACTTGGTATTTTTGTCCAACACAGAATACAACTACAGCTGGAGTGGTGAAGAGTGAAGACAAACCTCTTTGCTTAGTAGGGTGAACTGTCATATTAGCGCTGCATCTTTGGGGCAAGCACATTATCTTCCTTGAACTTTTAATGTCCCAAAGTTCAACCTGTAGGTTTTATTTTGAAGTCACAACATGAAATAGAGGTGACAAAAGAAGTAACAATACAAACACACATAAACACAAAATTGCAGCCAGGTTTTCTTTAATGGCATTGTACAAATCATCTCTTGTATATTTTGATCAAGTTAGCCAAAAAAATAGTTTGGAACTAACCTCAGAAGATTCTTGACCAGCGATCGTCAATATATTGTTTCCATCCAAGGAACTGCCTAGCAAATGCATAATAAAGTCAGCAATGCAGAGAGAGCTTCCTTTTCTGAACAAATAATTATCAGACGCCATTTTCTTTACAGTATGGTATTTCTTCTAAATGGTATCATATTTGAAAGTCAACAAATTGTTATATAACACTATTTATGTACAGTAGGTTCGTTCCTAAATTAATAAACAAAATGGCTAAGTATATGTCATTACTAGAAAGCAGGCGCTTCCATAATAAGTCAATAATAATTAATGAATTCATATATATATGTGATTAATAGGCTATTGCTGCATTTATAAGTGCTGGGATTCTGGAATGGTCGCATGTTACCTTGTTCATCTTCTTGGGATTCTGCGGGATTTACACCATGTGATCCTGTATTTTCTTCAATAAATACTCTCTGTGGCTCAGTGTCACTATTTGAGCCGCTCAAGCCAGATTGTGTGCCATGCGCAGAACAAGGAACCTTAACCAGTGACAACTTGCAGAAATGGTATGTACTTGTTTTAATTGTAAATATCGGCCTCCTGCAGGAACCCAAAAATGAATTTAGAAAATCATAAGATTCCTTGCTCAAGCCAGATTGTATGGGCCACAAAGCCTGCTAAAAAGTAAGTATTCTTCCAGACCTGCACATGAACACTGTACAGATTGGATTATTCCCTAAAACTCTTCACAAGAAAAACTGAAGAGGTGGGCAAACATAGGCGGAAAGTCATTATGGCCATACTGGAACTTCGCCCAGTCTTTCCAAGATGAAATGTTATTTTCCTATAGCATATAAACCAATTTAGTGGCCCATGTTGCAATTCTGGTCCATTTATCACTCCAAATATTAAGCAATTGACCTAGCAAATTGGCCCGGCCTTAGTTGAGCCTCACGCTCCGCCCCTGTGGGCAAACATCTAGACCACTTATAGTGAATATCTTGAAGAAAGAGAGAATTCTTGGTTCTGTTCCATATATAAAATGGTTAACTTAGAAATTCTTCAAAAGGCCATAACTACAGTTTACAGATGATGGCCATCTTTATGCGTTAGGACTTATAAGAGTATCATATTTCTACAACAGAAAAGCACCATACATGATGAGCCTTCCCTAAAAGCTATAATCAGGACAAAGATATAAATGCAAATGAATAACTTATTCTGATGAATGGTGTACTCAGAACAATATTGTACAGATTCTGCGCATTGCTAACCGATAACGTGGGAGATTGCACCTAGTTTGACCATAAGATCAATAGAATTATTTATAATCTGACCAATATGGTTAGTTAGAAAAAACTTTAAACATATTAGAGGACTCCTAGGATGATACGCTGGCTCTAGATTTACTAAGCAGCTGTATGTTTTGGTGGCTAATACAGAATATGATTCAATTCTTCATGGAAAGTGTCACTTGTAATATTTGGAATATCCTTTTCCTAGATGTGAAATATCCTTTTCGTACATGTGAAATATCCTTTCTGGACATGTGCATTTTCCTTGCATTTATGTTAGCAGGAGACAACTTCTGACTAATCATGCCCCAGCTTATGTGTAAGGTAAACAGCTCACGATTTTCTTTTAGAAAGGGTAATATGCCAACCCTTGGCATCTGCCGACTGCACGTGCACAAACCATACCGTGAGAGCCCAGCTTCTTCAATCACCCATCCTTTGCACAAACCATCCCTGCCCTGGCTGTGTCAAAATAAGGAACATTCATATCAGCCAAAAATCAACCAAAAACATCAGTGGAAAGAAACATGCTTGAAATAAGCATAAGCCTTGAAGGAAATCTCTTACATATGCATTCTAGTATTCTAATGCACTAAGTGGTGTATAGACTATAAGTCACTTAATTGTTCTGGGCATATATAATTTCCCTTAGAAGTTTAATCCTAATTACAGTACAATACCACTTCTACAAAACCATGTTCAGCAACTGTAACTCGATCCTAAAATGATACACTGATTCATCTAGAGTGTTCCAGATATAGCTATGACATCCTTCTAGCAATTATGACTATGGAAAAAAAAAAGGTATCTAGTAACAAGGTGAACTGCATCCTAGAATGAGCTAAGTTTTAGATATCCAATAACTATCTGACGAAATTCACCTCAATTCACTCACCTAATGATCATGTTCCCAAGTCCGGCACCAGTAACGATCGAATACACCCCAGCCGCTCCACCATGAGCCCTGGAAAACCATATTCCATCACACACAACCTCCCAAAACCAAATCACCCGCTGTTGTAGTCCTCAGAAGCGCAAACTTACCAGATGGAGGAGACGGTGCGGTGGCTCGCCGTGTCCCAGACCCTCAGCTCCCCGTCAGCCGCGCTGGTGGAACACAACCAGAGACCAAGTATGAGAGAGCAACACAATCACACTCAAAGGGAACTATTGGAAGATGCTGATGTGGATGATCAGAGAGGGGTTTATGGTTTGGGTGGGGGGGAGGGGGGGGGGTACCCGGAGAAAAGGAGCGGGAAAGTGGGGTGGAAGCAGGCGTCACTGACGGCGGCGCGGTGGCCCCGGAGAACCGCAACCGGGTCTGGCGACGGGCGGCGGTGCGGCTTGTCTGGGTTGACCATGTCAGGCGGCCCGTTCAGCGGCTCAGGGTGGGCCACTTCTTCGGGGAATTCTGTTAGAGCCCGTTTGGATGTAGATATTCACAGGCTTGGCATTATAATGGCTCCAATAACAATCTCACAGGATATTGATATTGAGGTTGAATGTCAATATTCCTTTTTGGATGTTTATGTATTGGGAATACAGACTTGATATTGACGTTGAATGCCAAATCCTGTTTGGATGGTCAAAATGATGAACTGAACTTGTATGAGAGTATGATCATTATACTGTTTTATACATGTTTCAAAATGTTTTCTGTATAACACGTGAATATATTTGAATATTTATATAGCACATAACGATAAAAGGGACAAACAAATATTGTGTAAAATCGTCACATTAGCTTATAACTTCCAACAAAACATTGTAAAATGGCCCAATAAAAAGCATAGAATTACAATTACCAATAAAGGGGTGATAAAAGCTATACAATGCTGGAATGTTCACTGATTCAAAATAATAATAATGTGATGCTCATTGCAACTAGAACAGGCATGGCCGAGATTTTCCTTGCTCTCATGATGCTTCAGTAGACAAGATTAGAGATTCTGATCAGGTGCTATCTAATCACAGATAAAATGAGGTATCTGATATGGTAGAAGCTGCATACAGACATCTGGCTTCATGCCAATTTTGTTCTCACGTACACTAGCTTAGCTGCACCCTAGAATTTAACATCGTGAATTAATCACTGGGGTTAAATTTCAGCTCACATACGCACTTCCTTTTTTTCTACGTTTGACTAGAACATTCGGAGGCACAGGCAGGCGACTGAACTGTTTCAGTTACATTACACAGCAGCAGAGGCGGGTCGTTTAGCCTGTCCAAGAGAGAGGGTGATGAGGGAGGTAGATGTACCTGGTGGACGGATGCCGGAGATCGGGTGTAGGTGCTCCAGACGCCAGAACTCGGGGTGGAGGTGCGCCGGACGCGGGACGCCTGAGCTCGGTCGAGTCAGCCCCTGTACCTGCAGAGAGAAGAGAGAGATGAGAGGGGGGGTGGAGGGACGCCGGGAGGGATCGCTGAAGTGCGGGAAGACGGCGCCGTGCTGGTAGCCGGAGGAGGAGGGCGGGATGGGCGGCGGTGGTACCTGCACCGCCGCCGCAACTTAGGTCGCGCGCGTTGAAGGCCACCTGTCGAGAGAGGGGTCGGGGAAAGATGGGGCGAGACAGGTAGGAAAACGTTTCGCGGCCCGGTTGCGTTGGAATGGTCAACGACTTTGACAGACTTTTCTTCACACAAAGTTTTGTTTTTAATCCATGTCCCGGAATACAGTCTCCCGAAAACATGTCAAACTCGACATGGCGTAGAATAAAAACTGTACGAACTGTACATTCAAATATTTACACTCGCTGACAAAATTCATCGAAAAACAGTGGAAGGGATCGTGCGCAATCCATTTAATTACACATATTAGCAGCGATCCAAAAACTGCACCACTAAATTAACCTCTATACGGAGATGCCATCTCAACCTAGACCAAAATTAAGCTCGGCCGACGGCCGGACCTACAGTTTGCGGCGGCGTTGGGGGTGGCGACAACCTTAGTCGGTAAGGTCGATCAGGTCCGCCATCTCCAGCTTGACGACCGGCGCGACGGCGCACCCTCGCGATGCGCTCCTCCTCCCGCTCATGTGCCAGTCGCGTCTCGACGAGCTTCACAGCCCAGCGCGTGTTGGCGGCCTCGATCTCCTCCTCTGCCTCCCGCTCCGACTCGCGGATGACCATCTCCATCGCGAGGCGATCCTCGTCGAAGTCGTTGGCGTAGTCGGCGACCGCGACGACGCGCACATGCGGTGGAGAAGGGGGGGCTCCAGTAGTCGATGTCGATATCGGAGTCGTCGAGAGGAGCGACCACCGCGGCGGAGACGGCGACAAAGTTGTCAGAATCATGATTCTATCATACGATTCTACGATTTTATGACCCAAATTGAGTGGATTGATTCGACGGTTTTACTAATTAGAATCTACGATTTTGTGATTCTAAAAGTTATGATCCTACGATCTATGATCCTACGTAGAGGTTCCGATCTAATTTAGAATCACGACTCTAACAACTTTGGATGGCGGGTCCGTGCGAGGAGCTCCCACGCGGGAAGTTTTCTCTCCGGCCGCACGAGCACGCGCGAAGACGAAGCCCGGGAGCGTGTACGCGTGAAGCTTCGGCGGCGATGATTCGTCGCAGTTGGTCCAACGGCGAGCCGCATGCTTTCTCGCGGCCTCCGAGCGGACGAACGCGTCGCGACCCGCGTCGTCCATGAATCGGCGAGCTCCCCTGCCTCCAGAGCTACGCCTCCCAAGCCAGAAGTTGGCGCTACGGCTCGACATCGTGAGGAATTTCTCATCGGAGCGGTGGGCTGCAGCGATGACGCTAGGGTTAGGACGACGAAGGAGTACGGGTTTGAACCTTCACTTGCTCAGTGTTGCGCTATATGTACCGGCCGAAGAGGCGGCTAAACTGGCCGCGGTAAAAAATTTGCAGACCGAGCGCATATACGAGCCTCGCTAGAGCAGCAACAATCGCATGGGCCTGTAAACTCGCCGGAGTTTTACAGTTTTGGGACGTTTAGCGGACTCGTTAGAGATGCTCTTTAGAGCAGCTCAACATGAACTGTAAACACACGATACACACATCTGTACTCACAATTTACAGGTTCAAAATCGGTCGCGGAGAACAGTGTCTGTAAAACGAAACTAATAATATTTTGCACTCGCGACAAATTTCGATGAGATACACACGGTTTAGATTATTACATACTCGCGAACTTAGGAGTAAAAGCAGCGATTCTATAGCTGCGCGTTATATAGAGGAGGAGCGCGATGACATTCTATACAATTGAAGCTCCGGCGCTGCGACGGGAGCTCCAAGACGCAGTGGTGCGTTGGTGGGAGATTAACTCCTTGGAGAGGTCGATGAGGTTGGCCATCTCAAGCTTGACGGTGGTGGTGTGCGTCGTCTCCCTCTCCCTGGCCTCGCGTGCTTCGACGAAGGCGATGGCCCGGCGCTGCTCCGCCCGCTTGATGTCGAGCTCCATGGCGACAGTGAGCTCGGACTCGCGCACAATGAGCTCCATGGCGATGCGCTCCACGTCATTGTCGTGGGCATAGTCCGTCGCGCCTACGACGGTAGCTGGAGGAGGGGACAACGAGCTGAAGTCGTCGGAGAGAGGAGCTAGTCCATGCGAGGATCCCTCATCGGCGTGCGTGTACCTGGCGATGAGCTGCTGGCGGCGCCAGTCGTCCCTCGCCGCAAGCCACCAGGCTGGCTCATAGGCGCGAGAGACGGTCGCAGGGACACGTTGCGGTTCACCCACTTGAGGGCGGCGCGCTTCTTCGCGCCCTCCGACCGGATGAATTTGACGTGCGCAGCGTCGGCGACTTGGTGCGGAGGACGGTTGTCGCCGCCCCCTCCTCCGGATCTCCCTCCTCCTACCCGCAGCTACCTCTACGCGAAGACATGGCGTCGATCTTGCTCGGGTGAGGGCGCGATTTCTCGTCGGAGTTGGAGCTGGCGGCGCTAGGGTTGGGACGGGCGGAAAGAACAGGTTCGGACCCTTACTTGCCGACGCGGTCTCTGCTTGTACAGGTCAACGCAGGCGGTTAACGGGCCATCATAAATTGTTTTACGGGCTATGTCGGGGATATGACCCCGGATACCCTAGAGTTATGTCATAAGTAAGAGACATGTATAACGAAAGGATACTTGATGTAAGTATAAAAGCTAAATAGAAAAAGATAAAGGAGAAAACTAGACTGGGCCGAGTTAAAAGTAATTCGGCCCAGACTCCATTTACTCTTTCCATGCCTAAACTGTATCTGAGGCCGAATTAATAAAGATTCGGGGCACTGGGCCGAGTTTACCTTGGTTCGGCCATCGCTCCTCACCTTGGCAAGCTCCAGCCGACTATGCTCCCTCCCTGGGTGGGCCGACCTGAGCCAAAGTCGGCCCACCACGGGACTCCAGGTTTCCCGCCAACACGCCTCGTCGATCCCGCCGAACTCCTCCATCGAGATCGACCCCTGCAAGAGATCCTCCGCCACCGACGCTCATCACGCCACCTCAGCTACATCCCCCGGGTGGGTCGGATTCAGCCCACCGCGGGGAGACAGGCCCTCCGCTTGCGCCTGGACGCCCACACAGGAGCCGAACCACCTCACCCGGGTGGGCCGAATCAGGGGAGCTTCGGCCCACTCCGGGTCCTCCCCGCCAGGCTGGCGCACTCCACTACGGGCTAGCACCAAGGAACCTCAGCTGGGCCTCTACTGACCCGGCTAGGCTCAGATTCAGTCCAAGCAGACCAGGAGAACCTCGGCTGGGCTGATGGATGATCCGGCTGGGCCCATCCTCTCCCAGTCCGAATCAACCTCAAGCCAGGCCGAATTTCCTTCTAGCCCAGGGCGTTTGGGCCGAGGTATAATGACCCAAACAACTCTCTATTCACCTCCAGATGTCTTCATAATATCTACCGTGACTCACCATCAAGCCAGACAAACTCCATGAGGATCATGTCAGTCTTGGGACGCCCACGGCTTAGACTGGCACGTGTAATAGGGAATATGCCCTTGGCATCCAAGAATATGCTAATGAATGCCATGGCATTGTAACACCCTCAGAATCGGACCTATGCAAGTTTTAGCGAAAACCCGCCAAACCCGCATAGAAACGATTCAAAGGTGCCCACCAGGCACTTTCGTGCGGGTGGAAAACGAAGTAATAACATTACACAACAGTCCTCGATGGGACCCACAAAACAGATATATATACAACACGACTCCTTGAGTCAAGAATACAGATATAAGGTACAAAGATCCAAATCACCTTGAAAATGATAGAGCGTCCGACTACGGATAAGATGCAAATGGGGCTAAGAGCCCTGAAGAATAACCAATGGCGTCCATAACCCCATGCCAATAGGAAGGGTAACCCCGCTAACGACGTCGATCTCAAAACCGCTTAAAAAAAGGGTGCCGCAAAGGGCAAAGGAAAAGGGAGAGCGGTCAAGATCGAGGCCAAGACACGGCGAGACTAGACCAAGGTCCTCGCCTACATAGGTATGGTGGATCAAGCGGCGCTAAACAACCTATAGAGACTCGATACAACCGCCGGCTATCGAGAGGGTAAGAAAGACCTATTCGGAACCAACCTGATGCTACCACCAAACAAACCCATCCTGGTATTTTCCCCTCGAGACCAAACGAGGAAGTCCACCGAGGAACTCACACAGTTGGCAGATTTATTTATTCAGTTATCGTTGCAGCAATTACTAGTCAGGTATAGATAGTCATCCTGATAAAAATAAGCAGTGGGCACTTTTATTTAACCATTCCATTGTAGTTACAACACTTACTAGTCAGATACAATTAGCATGAGATAACCCAAAATCCAGCAGTTGTTGGTACTTTATTTAGCCATTCCGTTGTAGTTGCAATACTTACTAGTCAGATACAAAGGTCGCAAGTGACAACTCAAGCAAACAATTGTTGGCAGTATTATTTAGCCATTCCATTATAGTGAAGCTGATTACTAGTCATTATATAGTCAAATTTATAGCACTACTTTAGTTATAGTTGTCTATGATCGATATACTGTGCTCCAAGTCGTCCATAACCGCGGACACGGCTTTCAGAAAGTTTTACCCGGCCGGGGTGCACAAATAGCAACACACACTCGATCAACCTCGGAAAAACCAAATCAAAACCCAACGAGGCCTTCACGACCAAGCAATCACAGGATTCAGAAATATTTCAGGGGCCACCTTGAGTACACCCGCAACGGTTAATGACCCGAGACGGACCCGAGGTTTGGGTGACGGCTGTGAACGATCGGGAACCCAAAACCGGGCTTGTCGACACCGCTGAATCGTGTCCCGATCCTAACAGATGCAGTGTGCTCCTCGCACAATCGTAAATACAGTAGTAGCATGGCATAAGTACAGGATAGTAAATAAAACCTCAAACTAGTTTGTGGCCCCAAGAAATAAGAATGAATCAAGCTCTGGCTCAGGGGGGTCCCATAATCCTCCCGGATGTGGATAGCGCGATAAATCAAGGAACAGGTATCAAGTACTCGGGGTCCTACGGGACACAAGTGGGCGGTTGGAAACCAAATATTATCTATCACCCACCGATGCCTCTGCTTAATTACTTCAATTTTAGTTGTTAAACAGGAATTAAAGTGAACGATAAGTAAAGTCATGATCATCTCCAACGTCAAACATGCGGCAATACACCAACAACTGTGGCACTTGACGACACGCAAAGACTTGAGCGTTTATCACGACACGCAAGTCCAACTATCTACCAAACAATGTAATAGGAGGTGTCCAAGGCAATATACGGCTGCAAAGGATATCACGGCACGAAAACTAGAGCAACGCAACACGTATAGCAATAGATCAACAGGAGGGAATAAATACTATAAAAGTAAGATAGGTAGAAAGGGGGAGATGCTCGCCTGAAAACATTGTCGAAGGTTCATCCGAAGATCGGGGCAAAGCTCACATCGACTCAACGGCCTTATCCGCGAAGAACCAAAACACTAGAATAAACACCGGATGCAATATTTAATACTACGGCAAAAGATCGGGCATGATGCATGTATGATGCATGACATGGCAGAGGTGCAATGCAATTAGGCAAGATTAAGCGGAACCGGGGTCCCGACAATTAAATATATGGTTCTAGTTGTTTAGATACCCCGCAATTTAGATGTTGTCTTAACATAGCAAAAGATAGCACCGGTTCGCTACAAAATTTAAATGAGGCCAATATAAGGCTAGATTTGCCCGCATATGGGCCCCATATTTAATTATATGGTGAATCGGCATAAGGCCCCCAGCCACACGACGATAGGCATGCATGAACATTTAATATGCGACAAGTTGTATTATATTATAAAATAGGGTTTCGGGAAGGGGTTCACACATTAGGGGGTCTCGACGAACTTGAGGTTCCGGGGTTCGGGATCGGTCTCAGGGTTCGGCGGAATCGTTCTCGGACACCGGGATCGTTCTCAGATAAAGGGGTAGATCTTGGCGTTCCGTGGTCTTCGGGTCATGTCGACGGTCATGTCGTTCGGGATGAAGGACTTGGCGTGCGACGGCGAAGTGCTTGTCGTTCCGGTGGCGATCTTGGCGTCATTCAGGTTCGGGTGCGGTTCTCGGCGAAGTCGGTTCCTCGTAGAGGCCTTGGCGCCGGATCGGTCTTCGTTCGGGGCCTCGTGGTCTTGGGGTTCGCGTCCGGTGGCGATCTTGTCGCCCGTAAGCGTTCTCGAGGTCGATGGCGACTTGTCCGTCGGGTTTCGATCATGGTGTCCCATTGTAGATCTTGTTGATGGGCCGGAAGCCACCGGGTTCATCCTTCGGTCGGGGTCTCGGCGTCGTGTGACGAAGGTCATGGCGCGTGTAGAAGACCTTGGGGTGTCGAGGATATCCGGATCGATCTTCGGGTTTGGCCGAGTGCATCAAATGCATGAAGGACATCATGGAGTTCCGCTTCAATTGTTGGTAGCGGAAGTGGAGCCCGTGGTTTCGAAGGGACCTTGTTCGATAGCGAACTTGCACAATGCCGATCTTCGGAGATCTTGCGATGGAATGGTGGTGTTGAACGACACAGAAACAACTTAGGCCAACAGTGCACCAGAAAACACATGGGTTGCGAAGCGACACACGCAGAGGCTGGACGGGTTGCCGACGCGGAGGCGGTGTCGTGACCGGGCGACGAGACGGGCAGCGGAGACGCCGGAGGGCTACCGGCAGAGAGATGAGGCAGCGGTCGCGGGCGATGGCGAGCCTCTACGGCAGACGGCGAGGCGAGGACGTCGTGAGGCCCGGCGGGCGCGGGCGAGCTTGACGGGCGGAGGACGCGTCTTTGGCGGCCTGCAGGAGGAAGTGGCGGCGGGCGCCCGAGGAGGCCGACGCAGGTCGGGGGCGACGGCACTGGCGGGAGGCGCTGGCGAGGCGGGGCATGAGGTTGGTCGCCGGCGGGCGGCGGGCCGGGAGAAGGGCGGCGGCCGAGGCGCCGCAGAGGGCTGGCGGGGCGGCGGAAGGAGCGGGCGGAGGCGAGAGGAGAGCAAGGCGGCAGAGGTGGGAGGAGAAGCGCCAGCGACGGAGGCGAGGCGTGGCCGGGCGGCAGGGGAGAAGGGAAGGAGGTGGACGGAGCAAGCGCCACGAGGTGGAGGAGGGTGGCACGAGCTGAGAGAGAGGAGGAAGGAGACGCGGTGGGAGGAGGAGGAGGCTGGGGGGAGAGAGAAAGGGAGGTGGGCAGGGGGAACAGGCAGGTGGGTCCCAGTGCGAGGTGAGGGGGGCCCAAGGTGGTCATCGGCAGGTGGGGGGCGCGTGTGGGTGGGGCTGGCTCGGGTGAGTGGGGTGAGGGTGCGTGTGTGACAGCGGGATTGGGGGTGGTTTGTTGAGGTGGCTGGTTGGGATTGGGTGGAGTGAGGAAAAAGGTGAGGTGGCATATGGTGATTGGCCCGGGTGAGGTGGAGGCAAGGGTGGGTAGATAGGACTGGGGTAAGAAAAGACTTGGGGTGGGGTCTAAGCTGGACCGATTTTATGCTGGGGGTGGTCGTTTGGGTCGAATCGGCCCGTTCGACTGCCCCACTAAAAATAATTAAATAATTTATTTATTTCAAACAAACTTTTGCAAACCGATAGCAGGCAAAACAAAATAATCCGGAGACCCGGGTTTTGCGTTTGAACAAGGACGGGGAGTTTTAGAAATCACAAAGTAGGTTTTTCTGCAGATAGTTTTATGCAAGCAAATGCAAGATGATGACGATGCTCAAATGCAATGTGGCATGATGACATGAGCATGTGGTCATGATGATGCAATGCAAAAAAAATCAACGCGATTTTCTAGTAGTGGTTTTTGCGGGATGCCACAGGCATCTCCAAAGATGCCAAGGCATATGCTGAGCATCTAAGAAGATGCTAGGAATATGCTACACAGATGCCAAGCGTGGGGAACAAGTCTTGTCCCCTGGGCTCCCCTTTATAAGGAGCACCAGGGGGTCGTTCTAAGAGAGGCCCCGAAGGGCTCCTCCCCACTCTGCTCAATAGGAGTTCTCCTTCTTCTTCCTCCTCCACTCTCACAGAGAGATCTAGATAGAGGCATAGGAGATACAACTCAAGGAGCATGATTGTAGCCACAAGTATGGCAAGATTATAAGAGATTAGATATAGAGATAGGGGTGTTATCTCCACATGAGAGCCTCAATCTTAGATACATTGTACTTCTCTTTGTTCATACGAGTGCGGTCTTCACTGCATCATCCCTCCCCGGATTCCTCCACGTCCATCGGCCCCAACTTTAGCCTACCCATGGAATATGTTGTGATACCACCACGATATTTGGCGCCCACCGTGGGGCCTCTTAGTGGCGTTGGTTGGGTTTCCATCCGGACGGGAGCATCTTCATCAACCTCATCTTCAGGCGAACAGAGAACGGAGAGGTAAGCACAGGGGTCTCCAAGTCTGACTCAGCAAGGCAGGTACTCCCTCCGTTTTAGGGCTTAAGGCGTCCTCGTTTTGCGTGTTTTTTCTTTTACCAAGAATTACTCTAAATACGTAAAGAGTTTTTGTATAAAACTAGTATCACTGGAAAGTATTTTTCAATACGAATCCAACGATACTAATTATGTACAATATAATCAAGATTTTGTTGCTCAATTCTTTTGGTTAAACTTTGATTTGAAAAGCGTGTGCGTCTTAAGCCTTGAAACGAAGGTAGTAAGACTCAGCAAGAATGACTCAAACTGTTCTCCAAGCATAATGTAAGTAACAGATAACACAACCACCAACATTCGATCCTTCACCCCGGGGAGAAAATAACTCAACCCGGGGACTAGCCAGCGTATCCATAGAATCACCTTTAGATAGAGAAAAACTTATATTGGTTTGGGTTTGTATTTGACTATCTTATTGATGATTCAGATAGTATTTGAGTCAGTTTATTTATGCTTTGGATTAAACTTTAACTCAGCTCACCAGCCAGCTTATTGATGATTCGGATAGAATTTGAGTCAATTTATTTATGCTTTGGATTAAACTTTAACTCAGCTCACAAGCTTATTTATGATTCAGATATAATTTTAGTCAGTTTATTTATGCTTTGGATTAAACTTTAACTCAGCTCACCAGCCAGCTTATTGATGATTCAGATAGAATTTGAGTCAGTTTATTTATGCTTTGGATTGACCTTTAACTCAGCTCACAAGCTTGTTGATGATTCAGATAGAATTTGAGTCAGTTTATTTACGCTTTGGATTGACCTTTAACTCAGCTCACAAGCCAGCTTATTGATGATTCGGATATGATTTGAGTCAGTTTATTTATACTTCGGACTAACCTCAAACTCATCTTAGTAGCTTATCTCTGATTCGGACTAACATTTGATTCAGCTTGCCAGGGTATATTATAATTCGGATTTGTATTCGGACTCGGCGTACTAGCTTATCTCTGATTCAAACTAAATTTGATTCAGCTCGCCAAATTGCCAGGTTATGTTATGACTCGGATTGATATTTCACTATCTTTCCAGGTTATCTTGTATCTCGGATGACTATTTGCCAACTTATCATATCTCGAATCTATATCTCATATCAACATCTCGAATCAGATCTCTCAGCGATTAGCCCTATTATCATATCCCAAAACTCAATCTCGGATCTATATCTCGAATCCATATCAAAGGCAAATTGACGTCATCTCATCGGATCAAGTTATATCTTGGCAAATAGATGACTCGGATTTGAGTCATATAACTTGGATTTTGAGACAGATAACTCAGAATCGAGACATAAGTCAAATATGAGTAATTTAACTCGGATTTGGGATCAGATGACTCGAATTTGAGTCATATAACTCGTATTTTGAGCCAGATAACTCAGATTCGAGACATAAGTCAAATATGAGTAAAATAACTCAGATTTGGGATCAGATGACTCGGATTTGAGTCATATAACTCGGATTTTGAGCAAGATAACTCAGATTCGAGACATAAGTCAAATATGAGTAAAATAACTCGGATTTGGGATCAGATGACTCGGATTTGAGTCATATAACTCGGATTTTGAGCAAGATAACTCAGATTCGAGACATAAGTCAAATATGAGTAAAATAACTCGGATTTGGAATCAGATGACTCGGATTTGTGTCATATAACTCAGATTTTGAGCCAGATAACTCAAATTCGAGACATAAGTCAAATATGAGTAAAATAACTCGGATTTGGAATCAGATGAATCGGATTTGAGTCATATAACTCGGATTTTGAGCCAGATAACTCAGATTCGAGACATAAGTCAAATATGAGTAAAATAACTCGAATTGGGGATCAGATGACTCGGATTTGAGTCATATAACTCGGATTTTGAGCCAGATAACTCAGATTCGAGACATAAGCCAGATATGAGTAAAATAACTCGGATTTGGGATCAGATGACTCGGATTTGAGTCATATAACTCGGATTTTGAGCCAGATAACTCAGATTCGAGACATAAGTCAAATATGAGTAAAATAACTCGGATTTGGAATCAGATGACTCGGATTTGAGTCATATAACTCGGATTTTGAGCCAGATAACTCAGATTCGAGACATAAGTCAAATATTAGTAAAATAACTCGAATTTGGAATCAGATGACTCGGATTTGAGTCATATAACTCGGATTTTGAGCCAGATAACTCAGATTCAAGACATAAGTCAAATATGAGTAAAATAACTCGGATTTGGGATCATATTACTCAGATTTGAGTCATATAACTCGAATTTTAAGCCAGATAACTCAGATTCGAGACATAAGTCAAATATGAGTAAAATAACTCGGATTTGGAATCAGATGACTCGGATTTGAGTCATATAACTCGGATTTTGAGCCAGATAACTCAGATTCGAGACATAAGTCAAATATGAGTAAAATAACTCGGATTTGGAATCAGATGACTCGGATTTGAGTCATATAACTCGTATTTTGAGCCAGATAACTCAGATTCGATACATAAGTCAGATATGAGTAAAATAACTCGGATTTGGGATCAGATGACTCGGATTTGAGTCATATAACTCGGATTTTGAGCCAGATAACTCAGATTCGAGACATAAGTCAAATATGAGTAAAATAACTCGGATTTGGAATCAGATGACTCGGATTTGAGTCATATAACTCGGATTTTGAGCCAGATAACTCAGATTCAAGACATAAGTCAAATATGAGTAAAATAACTCGGATTTGGAATTAGATGACTCGGATTTGAGTCATATAACTCGGATTTTGAGTCAGATGACTCAGACTTAAGACGTAAGTTAATTTTGAGTAAAATAACTCGGATTTGGAAGGAGATGACTCAGATTTGAGTCATATACCTCGGATTTGAGTCAGATGACTCAGACTTAAGACATAAGTCAATTTTGAGTAAAATAACTCGAATTTGAAAATAGATGACTCGGACTAAAACTTACCCAAAGAGGTTAAAAGACCAGTGCCAAAAATGACCAGAAGTCATAACTTACCCAAAGAGGTTAAAAGACCAGTGCCGAAAATGGCCAGAAGTCATAAGTTACCCAAAGAGGTTAAAAGACCAGTGCCGAAAATGGCCAGAAGTCATAAGTTACCCAAAGAGGTTAAAGACCAGTGCCAAAAATGGCCATAAGTCATAACTTACCCAAAGAGGTTAAAAGACCAGTGCCGAAAATGGCCAGAAGTCATAACTTACCCAAAGAGGTTAAAAGACGAGTGTCGAAAATGGCCAGAAGTCATAACTTACCAAAGAGGTTAAAAGACCAGTGCCAAAAATGGCCAGAAGTCATAACTTACCCAAAGAGGTTAAAAAACCAGTGCCAAAAATGGCTAGAAGTCATAACTTACCCAAAGAGGTTAAAATACAGGTGCCTAAAAAGACCAGGAGTCATAACTTACCAAAAAAGGGTTATGGGACAAATGAATATATAAATTCTCAGTCGAAAGACAACTCTAGGAATATTTGAATATAGAGACTATGCGCGACTCTACGAATCCCACATAGCCTCGGGGACTAATGTCGGGGATATGACCCCGGATACCATAGAGTTATGTCATAAGTGAGTCAATAAGAGACATGTATAACGAAAGGATACTTGATGTAAGTATAAAAGCTAAATAGAAAAAGATAAAGGAGAAAACTAGACTGGGCCGAGTTAAAAGTAATTCGGCCCAGACCCCATTTACTCTTTCCAGGCCTAAACTGTATCCGAGGCCGAATTAATAAAGATTTGGGGCACTGGGCCGAGTTTACCTTAGTTCGGCCCATCGCTCCTCACCCTGGCAAGCTCCAGCCGACTATGCTCCCTCCCCGGGTGGGTCGACCTGACCCAAAGTCGGCCCACCACGGGACTCCAGCTTTCCCGCCAACACGCCTCGTTGATCCCATCGAACTCATCCATCGCGATCGACCCCGCGCAGGAGATCCTCTGCCACCGATGCTCATCACGCCACCTCAGCTACATCCCCCGGGTGGGCCGGATTCAGCCCTCCGCTTGCTCCTGGACGCCCACACACGAGCCGAACCACCTCACCCGGGTGGGCCGAATCAGGGGAGCTTTGGCCCACTCCGGGTCCTCCCCGCCAGGCCGACGCACTCCACTACGGTCCAGCACCAAGGAACCCCGGCTGGGCCTCTACTTGTTGGAATTTGTAGGGTTTCGTAGCATGGAAAACAAAAAATTTCTATCGCATACAAACAAACAAGCCAAGATCTATCTACTAGATTGTAGCAACGAGTCGATGGAATAACTCACCCTCGAAGATTCCAAGTGTTTAACGAGAGCGGATTCTCGTGGATGATGTAGTCGTACTCTTCCCGATCTCAAGATCGTGTAGACGATCCTTCCGGTCTTGCTCCCAATAGCGCCACTTGATCGGTCCTCGTACTGACGAAGACCTTCCTCTCCTTGTTACAAAGAGGCGGAGGTTGTAGCACTCCTCGCGATTCCCGAAGACAATGGCGTGGTACCCAAGTAGAGGGAGATCTGCAGGCTTCGCTTGCCAAGCCGAGTATGGTGGACTATGAGAGAGCCCTCGACGATCTAGGGTTTAGACACGCCGAGGAGGAGGCTTGGATGGCGGCTAGGGTTGCTAGGCGGCGGCGGCGGCGTGGTTTGCCCTAGGCTAGGCAGGAGGCCATGGCTAGGGTTTAGAGGTGGAGGTCTTGGGTGTCTAGGAGGGGAGCCCTGCCCCTCCTTTTATAGGTGGAGGGGTCGGCCAAGGGGAGGGGAGTCCCTCCCCAACTCGGCTTCAAGGTGGGCCGGCGGTGGAGGGGAGGAACTCCTCCCCAACTCGGTTTCCACCTTCCTCTCCACTTCCCAAAAAATAGCCGTTTGACTTTCAAATTGGCGTTTGACTTTTTCAAACTAGGATTTGATTAAACCCTTTATTTTGTTCAGAGATGACACCTAGTACATGATGCAATCATACCAACTTGATATAACACATTCATGTACCCTTCCCTCCGGAGTGCCGGACATTCCGGAACCTTCTAGAACATTCCCGATGAAAACACCGGAACCATTCCCCAACTCCGAAATAGGACTTTCCTTATATGAATCTTATTCTCCGTACCATTCCGGATCTCCTCGTGATATCTCGAATCCCATTCGAGACTCCGAACAACATTCGGTCTCTTTCTCATTATTCCATAACTATTCAAACAACGTCGAATCCTTAAGTGTGTCTCCCTACGGTTCGTGAATTATGCGGACATGATCGAGACACTTCTCCGAACAATAACCAATAGAGGAATCTGGAAATTCATATGGCTCCCACATATTTCTATGATTACTTTACGATCGAATGAACCACTTACATACGATACCAATTTCCCTTTGTCTCACGATAGTTTACTTATCCGAGGTTATGATCGTCGGTATCTCTGCATACCTAGTTCAACCTCGTTACTGATAAGTACTCTTTTCTCGTTCCCGTGATATGTGATCCCTTGTGAGCCAGTCACATGCTTGCAAGCTAATTGGATGACATTTCACCGAGAGGGCCTAGAGTATATCTATCCGTCATATGGATGGACAAATCCCACTCTTGATCCATGTGTCTCAACCAATACTTTCCGAACACTCAATGCCACCTTTATAGCCACCTAGTTACGGTGTGGTGTTTGATGTCATCAAAGCATCCATCCGGTAAAGGTGATATGCATGATCTCATGGTCGAAGGAATTAGGTTACTATGTATCAGAAAGCATATAGCAATTGAACTATTAAAATGACTTGATCTTTATGCTACGCTTATCTATAGGAGTATGTCCACCATATCATTCTCCTAACGATATGATCTTGTTGTTAATAACATCTCAATGTTCATGATAGGAAAACCACAATCATTTATTAACCAACAAGCTAGTGATGTATAGAGGCTTTACTAGGGACTACAATTTAAGTTTACAAATCACACAAGTA
Source organism: Avena longiglumis (assembly GCA_030063025.1). NCBI lineage: Eukaryota > Viridiplantae > Streptophyta > Magnoliopsida > Poales > Poaceae > Avena > Avena longiglumis. The sequence goes on along the minus strand of CP125977.1, from coordinate 16,176,429 downwards.
TTAATGTTTCCTTGTTAATACTATTATAGCATGAATGTAAACATTTATCATAAACACAATATATAATAATAACTACACTTATTATTGCCTCTAGGGCATATCTCCAACAGTCTCCCACTGGCACTAGAGTCATCTAATCTAGATTACATGGTAATATACCGAACACCCATGGCAGTTTGGTGATGGTCATGTTTTGCCCTCGGGAGAGGTTTAGTCAACGGATCCGCCACATTCAGATCTGTGTGTACTTTGCAAATCTTTATGTCCCCATCTTACACATGTTCTCGAATAGCGTGAAAATGTAGCTTGATATGCTTTAGCTTCTTGTGTGACCTTGGTTCTTGCGCATTGGTTATGGCACCCATGTTATCACAGTAGATAGACATTGGGTCCAGCGCACTAGGACCACACCCAGCTCTGTAATGAACTCTTTCATCCATATCGCTTCTTGTGAAGCCTCCGAAGCAGCCATGTATTCCGATTCAGTTGAAGATCTCGCCACAATGCTTTGCTTTGCACTCCTCCAGCTAACTGCTGCACCATTCAAAATAAATACGTATCCAGATTGTGATTTAGAATCATCCGGATCGGTGTTCCAACTAGCATCGGTGTAACAATTAACAACGAGCTGTTTATCACCTCCATAAGAAAGAACCATATCCTTAGTTCTTCTCAAGTACTTAAGGATGTTTTTGACCGTTGTCCAATGATCCACTCCTGGATCACTTTGATATGTGCTAGTTAAACTAACAACATATGCAATGTCGGGTCTAGTACATAGCATGTCATACATTAGAGATCCTATGGCTGAGGCATAGGGAGTCTTACTCATCCTTTCTATATCTTCTGCCGATGTCGGACTTTGAGTTTTACTCAAGGTCGTATTGGGCAACATGGGCAAGAACCCTTTCTTGCTATCTTCCATTCCAAACCTCTTTAGAACTTTGTCCAAATATGTACTTTGTGACAATGATATTTGGCGTCTTGATCTATCTCTATAAATCTTTATGCCTAATATGTAAGCTGCTTCACCAAGATCTTTCATTGAAAAACTATTATTCAAATATTCCTTGACACTATTAAGAAGGTATACATCATTCCCAATCAACAATATGTCATCTACATATAGTATTAAGAATGCTACAGAGCTCCCACTCACTTTCTTGTAAATACAAGCTTCTCCATAAGTTTGTATAAAACCAAAACTTTTGATCACCTTATCAAAACGTTGATTCCAACTTCGGGATGCTTGCTTCAATCCATAGATGGACCGTTGAAGTTTGCATACCTTGTTAGCATCTTTAGGATCGACAAAACCTTTGGGTTGCATCATATACAACTCTTCATCAATGTTTCCATTGAGGAATGCTCTTTTGACATCCATCTGCCATATCTCATAATCATAATATGCAGCGATTGCTAACATAATCCTCATAGACTTTAGCTTTGCTACTGGTGAGAAAGTCTCATCGTAGTCAACTCCTTGAATTTGTCGAAACCCTTTTGCGACAAGTCGAGCTTTATAGACAGTAACATTACCATCGGCATCTGTTTTCTTCTTGAAAATCCATTTGTTCTCGACAGCCTTCCGGCCATCCGGTAAGTCCACCAAAGTCCATACTTGGTTTTCGTACGTGGATCCAATCTCGGATTTCATGGCTTCTTGCCATTTGTTGGAATCTGGGCTCATCATCGCTTCCTCATATGTCACAGGGTCATCGGTGTTGTCCACCAACATGACACTCATAACGGGATCATACCAATCTGGAGTGGTACGAGTTCTCGTTGACCTGCAAGGCTCTGTAGCAACTACAACCGAAGTTTCATGATCATCATCATTAGCTTCCTCTCTTATTGGTGCAGGCACCACAGGAACTTCTTTCGGTGTTGCGCTACTCTCAATTTCGAGAGAAGGTTTGACAACCTCGTCGAGTTCTACTTTCCTTCCAGTCACTTCTTTCGAGAGAAATTCCTTCTCTAGAAAGGATCCATTCTTGGCAACGAAGATTTTGCCTTCAGATCTATGATAGAAGGTATACCCAATAGTTTCCTTCGACTATCCTATGAAGACGCATTTTTCCGCTTTGGGTTCAAGCTTGTCAGGCTGTAACTTCTTTACATAGGCTTCGCAACCCCAAACTTTAAGGAACGACAATCTAGGTTTCTTCCCAAACCATAATTCATACGGTGTCGTTTCAACGGATTTAGATGGTGCCCTATTTAAAGTGAATGCGGCTGTTTCTAATGCATAACCCCAAAATGATAGCGGTAAGTCTGTAAGTGACATCATAGAACGAACCATATCTAAGAGAGTTCGATTACTACGTTCGGACACACCATTATGTTGTGGTGTTCCCGACGGTGTCAATTGTGAAAGTATTCCGCATTTCTTCAAATGCTCGCCAAACTCGTAACTTAGATATTCACCTCCACGATTAGAACGTAGAAATTTAATCTTCTTGTTATGTTGATACTCTACCTCACTTTTAAATTCCTTAAACTTCTCGAAAGTTTCGGATTTATGTTTCATGAAATAGATATACCCATATCTACTCAAGTCATCCGTGAAGGTAAGAACATAACGATAACCACCGCGCGATGCTACACTCATTGGACCACACACATCGGTATGTATGATTTCCAATAAGTCCGTAGCTCGCTCCATCATTCCAGAAAATGGAGTCTTAGTCATTTTACCCATCAGACATGCTTCGCATCTTTCAAGTGATTCAAAATCAAGTGATTCAAGAAGTCCATCGGAATGGAGTTTCTTCATACGCTTCACTCCAATGTGACCAAGACGACAGTGCCACATATAGGTCGAGTTATCGCTCGATTTCAAACGTTTAGCCTCAATGTTATTAATATGTATATTTCCACTGTCGTGATTCAATAAGAATAGACCATCTATCAAAGGTGCATGTGCATAAAACATATTACTCATATAAATCGAACAACCATTATTCTCGGACTTAAACAAGTAACAGTCTCGCAATAAACAAGATCCCGATATAATGTTCATGCTTAACGCATGCACCAAATAACAATTATTTAACCCGATGGTAGATGAAGGGGTAGCGTGTCGACCGCGATCACATCAACCTTTGATCCGTTTCCCACGCGCATCGTCACCTCGTTCTTCGCTAGCTTCCGTTTATTCTGCAGCACCTGTTTCGAGTTACAGATATGAGCAACCGAACCAGTATCAAATACCCAGGCACTACTACGAGTACTAGTGAGATACACATTAATAACATGTATATCGGATATACCTTTCTTCTTGATGTTACCGTTCTTCAAATCCGCCAAGTACTTTGGGCAATTCCGCTTCCAGTGACCTTCTCCCTTGCAGTAAAAGCACTCAGTATCAGGCTTGGGTCCAGCCTTGGTCTTCTTCGTCGGCGCGGTAACTTTCTTACCACCCTTCTTGAAGTATCCCTTTTGCTCAGACTTGGCTTTCTTGAATTTGGTGGTCTTATTGGCCATCAACACTTGGTGCTCTTTCTTGATCTCCACTTCTGCAGACATCAACATAGCAAATAGTTCTGGCAAATCTTGTTCATGTTTTGCATATTGTAGTTCATCACAAAGTTCTTGTAACTTGGTGGTAGTGATTGGAGGACACGGCAAATCCCCAAAGCATTAGGAATCACTATACACAAGCTTTGAAGTTTGTTTGCGTGCCCAGCCATCTTAAGCACATCCTCACTGACGGAGATGCCCTCTTCCATCTTGTAGTTAAAGAACTTTTCAGAAGCCTCATAGCTCTCAATTGCCGCATGAGTCTCAAAGATAAATTTGAGATCATGGACAATATCATGTGGGTCTGTATTCTCAAACCTTTTCTGAAGCTCCGATTCTAAACCATACAATATAGCACACTGAACTGTGGAGTACTGAGTCTTCCGAGCGAGGTAAACATTCTTTACTTCGTCGGTAGCATCAGCTGCAGGTGGGTCACCCAGCGGTGCATCCAGCACATAGGTCAAATTACCAGCTGTGAGGACAATCCTCAAATTGCGGAACCAATCCGAGAAGTTGCTTCCATTGTTTTTCAACTTTTCTTTCTCTAGGAACGCATTAAAATTGATGGTAGGGGCCGCCATTGATCTACAACATATTTGCAATAGTTTAGACTAAGTTTATGACAAATTGAGTTCTAATTAATAGTTAAATTAATCTAGGTGAACTCACACTCAAAACAATATCCCTCACATTGTTTTAGTGATCACACGAACCAAATCCACCACATCAACACCGATCATCACGAGAGTTGATATAGTTTCAATGGCGAACAATCGACATGTTCATCATATCTACTATATGATTCATGCTTTACCATGCGGTGATCCGTGTTCCGAGACCATGTCTGTACATGATAGGCTCGTCAAGATCAAACCTTAGCTTCCACATGAGCAAATCTGGCTTGCTCACGTTGTATACACTTGCGGAATCTAACACACCCGATCATCACGTGGTGCTTCGAAACAACAAGCTTTAGCAACGGTGCTAACTAAGGGTGAACACTTTATGACTTGAAATTCATGTGCACGAGGGATCATCTTATAATGCTACCGTCGTCTACTAAGCAATACAAGATGCATAAAGGATTAACATCACATGCAATTCATAATATGTGATATGATATGGCCTTTCTTCGTTGTGCTTCCGATCTCCATCTTCAAGCACGAACATGATCTCCATCATCACCGGCATTGCATCAAGGTCAATGATGCTTCTCCATGGTTGTCGTCCATCGGCTTCAACTATTACAACTACTTTGAATAGACACGCGGGTCTTAACATAAATTAAAGACAACCATATGGCTCCTACCGGTTGCCAACTTACAATAAGGAAAATTGCATACATCAAATATAATCACAATCATGGCCATATCACATCATCAAGACACCCCTGCAAAACAAAGTTAGACGCCTCTACTTTCTTTGCATGTTTTACGTGGTTTGGGGCTTTCAATAAGTGTCGTTCTAACTTACGAACATGAACCACAACATTGATACTAGTATTGTTAATCACCCGTTGTAAATTGGATCTTAACTATGCTAGGAGAAACAGGCACCCGCAAAGCCACTTATGCAATACAAGTTGCATGTCAAGCGTGGAGCAAGTCTCATGAACGATGTCATGTAAGGTTAGCCCGGTCCGCTTCATCCCAACATCACGCAAGATGCAAAGTACACAAGAAGCAATCGACAATAAAAGCATCAACACCCACAATGACCATTGTGTTCTACTCGTGCAACAGATCTACATATAGACACGGCTCTGATACCACTGTAGGGTTTCGTAGCATGGAAAACAAAAAATTTCTATCGCATACAAACAAACAAGCCAAGATCTATCTACTAGATTGTAGCAACGAGTCGATGGAATAACTCACCCTCGAAGATTCCAAGTGTTTAACGAGAGCGGATTCTCGTGGATGATGTAGTCGTACTCTTCCCGATCTCAAGATCACATAGACGTTCCTTCCGGTGCTGCGTTCCGGCAGCGCTCCCGCAGTCGGTCACACGTTCGGTACTCGACGAAGACCTTCCTCTCCCTTGTTCCAGCAGGCAGCGGAGGTTGTAGCACTCTCCTCGCGATTCCGGCAGCACAACGGCGTGGTACCGGAAGTAGAGGGGAGATCTCGCAGGGCTTCGCCTTAAGCCGAAGCTAGAATGGTGGACTATGAGAGAGCCCTCGACGATCTAGGGTTTAGACACACCGAGGAGGAGGATTGGCCGGCGGCTAGGGTTGCTAGGCGGCGGCGGCGGTTTGCCCTAGGGCGGCGGCGGCAGTGGCGGCCTGGCTAGGGTTTAGAGGTGGAGGTGTTGGGTGTCTAGGAGGGGAGCCCTGCCCCTCCTTTTATAGGTGGAGGGGCCGGCCAAGGGGAGGAGAGTCCATCCCCAACTCGGCTTCAAGGTGGACCGGTGTGGAGGAACTCCTCCAACCCTGCTTTCCACCTCCTCCACTTCCCAAAAATAGCCGTTTGACTTTCAAATTGGCGTTTGACTTTTTTAAACTAGGATTTGATTAAACCCTTTATTTTGTTCAGCGATGACACCTAGTACATGATGCAATCATACCAACTTGATATAACACATTCATGTACCCTTCCCTCCGGAGTGCCGAACATTCCGGAACCTTCTAGAACATTCCCGATGAAAACACCGGAACCATTCCCCAACTCCGAAACAGGATTTTCCTTATATGAATCTTATTCTCCGGACCATTCTGGATCTCTTCGTGATATCCCGAATCCCATTCGAGACTCCTAACAACATTCGGTCTCTTTATCATTATTCCATAACTATTCAAACAACGTCGAATCCTTAAGTGTGTCTCCCTACGGTTCGTGAATTATGCGGACATGATCGAGACACTTCTCCGAACAATAACCAATAGAGGAATATGGAAATTCATATGGCTCCCACATATTTCTATGATTACTTTGCGATCGAATGAATCACTTACATACGATACCAATTTCCCTTTGTCTCACGATAGTTTACTTATCCGAGGTTATGATCGTCGGTATATCTGCATACCTAGTTCAACCTCGTTACCGATAAGTACTCTTTTCTCGTTCCCGTGATATGTGATCCCTTGTGAGCCAGTCACATGCTTGCAAGCTAATTGGATGACATTTCACCGAGAGGGCCCAGAGTATATCTATCCGTCATATGGATGGACAAATCCCACTCTTGATCCATGTGTCTCAACCAATACTTTCCAAACACTCAATGCCACCTTTATAGCCACCCAGTTACGATGTGGTGTTTGATGTCATCAAAGCATCCATCCGGTAAAGGTGATATCCATGATCTCATGGACGAAGGAATTAGGTTACTATGTATCAAAAAGCATATAGCAATTAAACTATTAAAATGACTTGATCTTTATGCTACGCTTATCTATAGGAGTATGTCCACCATATCATTCTCCTAACGATATGATCTTGTTGTTAATAACATCTCAATGTTCATGATAGGGAAACCACAATCATTTATTAACCAACAAGCTAGTGATGTATAGAGGCTTTACTAGGGACTACAATTTAAGTTTACAAATCACACAAGTATTAATGTTTCCTTGTTAATACTATTATAGCATGAATGTAAACATTTATCATAGCCACAAAGATATAATAATAACTACATTTATTATTGCCTCTAGGGCATATCTCCAACAGAATTATGCCCTAGAGGCAATAATAAAGATATTATTATAATTCTTTTTCATGATGAAGTTTATATTCCATGCTAGAATTGTATTAAGCAAAAACTTTGATACTTGTGTCCTAGTACGCCTCTATGGACTAGCTCATTGATTAATGATGGTTAAGGTTTCCTAACCATAGACATGAGTTGTCAATTAATAATGAGATCATGTCATTGGGAGAATGATATGATGGACAGACCCAAATTAAGCAGAGCAATTAGACCGTGTTATCGTGTTCATCTTTGCGAAGCTTTTTCTTATGTTAAATATTTTATTCCTTAGACCATGAGATAATGCAACTCCATGGTATCGGAAGAAAGCTTTGAGGTCATCAAACATCATCCTATGAGAGGGTGATCATAAAGGTGTCTCTCAGGTGATCGGAAAGTACTTGTTGGGTTGTATGTATCGAGATGGGATTTGTCCCTCCCAAGTCGGAGAGATATACTTCGGTCCCACTCGGTAATCGATATCAACACCGCTTGCAAGCAAGTGGTTAAGGAGTTAACCACAAAGTGATATCGGATAACGGAACAAGTAAAGTACTTGTTGTGAACGAGATTGAACTAGGTATGTCGATGCCAACGATCGAATCTCGGGCAAGTAAAATATCGCGTGACGAAGGGAATATATATATGGGATTAATTGAATCCTGGCATCGTGGTTCATCCGATATGATCATCGATGAATATGTGGGAGTCTATATGGGTTTCCAGACCCCGCTGTTGATTATTGATAGAAGATCATGTCTGCATATTCTCGAACCCGTAGGGTCACACACTTAACGTGTCTCGACGCTAGGATAGAATGGATAATTGGTTTATGAGTTTTTGTTCGGAGTCTCGGATGAGATCCAGGACATCACGAGAGGTTCCGGAATGGTCCGGAGAATAAGATTCATATAAGGGAAAGCAGTTTTTGGATTTCGGAATGTTCGGTATTGTATCAGAAGGTTCTAGAAGCTTCCGGAGTGGGACCAACGTGGCCCCACTTGTTGGCGGGGGGCGGGGGCCCACGAGGGAGTGCCCTGGCCGCATTGGGCCAGGGGCACAAGGCCCCATAGTCCCAGCCGGCCAAGCCCTAGGGGAAACCCTAGGGAGAGCTTCTAGAAGGGGGGGAAACTTGCCCCCCACTCCACCCATGTGGCCGCGGGCCCTAGGGCTTGGAGGAGGGGCAAGGGCAGTGTAACACCCTCAGAATCGGACCTATGCAAGTTTGAGCAAAATTCGCCAAACCCGCATAGAAACGATTCAAAGGTGCCCACCAGACACTTTCGTGCGGGTGGAAAACGAAGTAATAACATTACACAACAGTCCTCGATGGGACCCACAGAACAGATAGATATAACAGCGACTCAATGAGTCAAGAATACAGATGTAATATACAAGATCCAAATCACCTTGAAAACGGTAGAGCGTCCGACTACGGACAAGAAGCAAATGGGGCTAAGAGCCCTGAAGAATAACCAATGGCATCCATAACTCTGCCGAGCCAAGCGGAAGGGTAACCACCTACGACGCCGATCTCAAAACCTGCTTAAACAAAAGGGTGCCGACAAAGGGCAAAGGAAAAGAAGGAGCGTCGATCGAGGCCAAGACAGCGAGGCTAGAATTCGGCGGTCCGCCTACATAGGTATGGTGGATCGGCGGCAAAGAAGATGCACTATACAACCTATAGAGACTCGATACAACTGGCGGTTATCAGAGAGGGGTAAGAATGACCTATCCGGATCCAACCTGAAACTAACACCAAACAAACCCATCCTGGCGTTTCCCCCTCGAGACCAAACGAGGAAGTCAACCGAGGAACTCACACAGTTGGCAGTTTTACTTATTCAGTTATAGTTGCGGCACTTTACTAGTCAGGTTTAGGTAATCGTCCTGATAAAGTAAGCAGTGGGCACATTTAGTTAACCATTCCGTTATAGTTGCAACAATTACTAATCCGATACATTTATCATGAGATAACCCAAAAACCCAGCAGTTGTTGGTACTTTTATTCAGCCATTCCGTTGTAGTTGCAAGATTTACTAGTCAGGTACAATTGTCGCAAGCGACAACCAAACAAGCAATTGTGGGCAGTATTATTTAGCCATTCCGTTATAGTGAAGCTGATTACTAGTCATTATAAAGTCAAATTTATAGCAATAAACTTTAGTTATGCTTGTCTATGATCGAGATACTGTGCTCCAAGTCGTCCATTTCCGCGGACACGGCTTTCAGAAAGTTTTACCGGTGCACCAATAGCAACACACGCTCGATCAACCTCGAAAAACCAAATCAAAACCCAACGAGGCTTTCACATCGAACAATCACAGGATTCAAATATTTGGGGCCACCCCATTGAGTACACCCGAACGGTAAGCAAGCTTCGAGACGGACTCAAGGTTTGCGCGTCAATGGTCAGAAACGATCGGGAACCCGAAAGTGTGGCTGGGCTTGTCGATACCGCTAAAACATTCCGCTTACCTAAAGACAAAGGTGCTCCTCGCACAATTTAAATACGAAAGTAGCATGGCATAAGTACAGATCGTAAATAAAACCTCAAACTAGTTTGTGGCTCCAAGAAATAAGATGAATCAAGCTCGCTCGGGGGTCCCATATACCTCCGGATGTGGATAGCGCGATAAATCAAGGAACAGTATCAAGTACTCGGGTCTTACGGACAAGTGGGCTCGAAACCAAATATTTTCTATCACCCACGATGCCTCGCTTATTTCAATTTTAGTTGTTAAGCGTAAATTAAAGTGACTAAGTAAAACTAGAAACATCTCCAACATCAACATGCGGCAATACATCAACAATCGTGGCATTTGACGACACACATCAAGACTTGAGCAAGCAACTACGACGCCGCAAGTCCAACTATCTACCAAACAATGTAATAGGGTGTGTCCAAGGCAATATAGGGCTGCACGGTATATCACAATACGGAAACTAAAGCATCGCAAATACGTAGATAGCAATAGATCAACAGAGGGGAATAAATACTATAAAAGTAAGATAGGTAGAAAGGGGAGATGCTCACTTTGAAAACATTGCAAGGTTCAAACGAAGATCGGGGCGAAGCTCACATCAACTCAACGGCCTTATCCGCGAAGAAGCAAAACACTAGAAGAAACACCGGATGCACTATTTAATACTAAGGCAGAAGATCGGCATGATGCATGCATGATGGATGACATGGCAAAGGTGCGATGCAATTAGGTCATATTAAGCGGAACCGGGGTTCCGACAATTAATTGGGTGGTTCAAGTTGTTTAGCTACCCCGCATATTAAATGTTGTTTCAACAAGGCAAGATAAGATACCGATTCGCTACACAAGTTTAAATGAGGCCGATATGAGACTAGATTTGCCCGCATATGGGCCCCATATTTAATTATTAGGTGAATCGGCATAAGGCCCCCAAACCAAAGATATGCATGCGAGATGACAATTAAATATGCAACAAGTTGATATCATTTATAAAAATAGGGTATCGAGGGAAAAAGGGTCACACATCTAGGGTTCTCGACGGTCTTGGGGTTCCGGGGTTCGGGGTCGGAACGGTCTCGGCGGGTTCGTTCTCGCATATCGGGGGTAGTTCTTGGCGCTCGGTGTCGGACTCGGGTCTAGATACTGGAAGATCTTGGTGTTCTATGCGGTCGATCCTGCCGTTCCGGGATGGAGAACTTGTCGTCCGGGGGCGTGCTTGGCTCGACTCGACGAACCTTGGCGTCCGAAGAATGTCGGTTCGTCCGCAGCGTAGATCTTGGGAGGTTCGGGTTCCACGGGTCCGCTCGACAACCGACTCCGGAACGGGTCTTCAACGTCTCGGCCACCGGGTATGGTTCGCCCACGAGCACGCGGATTCTTGACGTGGTTCGTCGGTCCGAGATCTTGTCGCATCCTCGGGTGCCATTGTCGATGTCGAACTTGGACTTAGCATCGCGTGTTCGGGTTGTTTTAACGGGTACTAGCCCGGCTTGCTCTTGTTCACCGGAAGGTTTGTGTGCCGATTTACCAACTTGCGACCATGTATGCAAAGACACGAATCCAATCGAACGGAGCAAAGAGCATTGTGACGGCTCTCACGACGCCGGCCGACGACGGCAGCCAGTGACCACCGGATGGGACGGGGGTTCACTTCGAGGACGGGTCGCGGCAAGTGATGGTGGTGAGCGACGGGACGCTGGCCGGCCTTGACGGGCGCCGGCAGAGGCGGAGACTACATGCGTTGGCCGGGCGGTGGGCCGCAGAGAAGGCGGCAACCGACGAGGCGGGCTCGCAGAGGGCGGAGGAGGCTCGAGGCGGGCGAGGGGCTCGGGTCTTGTCGGCGTGGAGGCGGTGGTGAGGTTGGTGGCGGGCTCCGTGGCAAGTGGTGAGGTTGGTGGCAGGGCTCGGCCGGCGGTGGTGAGGTGAGGCCACCGAGGCAAGGAGGAAGGTCGGGAGGCCGCGATGGCGTGAGGCGCGGCAGTGGAGGCGTGGGCACGCCGGAGGGGAGGGTCGGCGCGGGCGGAGGCACAGGCACTTACCGACTGGGCGGAGGCGAGACGGCGAAGGACAGTGCTGAGACGGACAGGCAGCCGGGCCGAGGTCGCGTCGGCGGACACACTGGAGAGGAGCAAGCGGTTGGCGGGGCTTGGGAACGGCAAGCCAGGTAGGGAGGAGCGAGCCGCAGAGGGTAGGGCAAGATCGTGGCGGGAAGGAGAGGCGGGAGCCAGCGGAGGGGAGAGGAGGGAGCGTCAGGGCGGCCTCGGGAGGAAGAAAGGGAGGAGGGAGAGGAGAGGCGACAGGTGGGGGTCAAGTGGGGGCCAGCAGGCTCAGCGCTGGGCCAAGGAGTCACAGCAAGGTGTCTTTGCGTGAAGGCGTGAGTGAGTGGAGTGGTGGGGAGTGGGGTGAGAGAGAGAGAGAGGGGAGTGATTGGGGTGAGGTGGCGGGGGTGTGGGTAGGTTAGTTGGTAGGTTTAGGAAATAAAGGTGGGACCGGTTGGACCGCTTTTGAAATTCTGGGCTGTCGGGTCAATCGGCCCGCTGACCGCCTACCAAAATAATTTAGTATTTTTATTTGATTGCGACGAACTTTGTAAGTAGTTTTGAGCAAACAAAATATCCGGCAGCAACCGGGTTTTTGCGTTTGAATGTAGACGAGGCGTTTGGAAATTCAACACAGGTTTTCGAAATTAGTTTTTGACAAACAATACATGATGATGACGATGCAATGCACAAATTCAACGCGATTTTCTAGTAGTGGTTTTTGCGGGATGCCACAGGCAGCCGGCCAACCCTCTATATAAAGAGGGCAGGGGCGCACCCTCCTCCCACACCCCAAAACCCTAGCCGCCATACTGCTGCCCTCCTCTCTCTCTCCCGACTACGCGTAGGCGCAGGCCTGCCGCAGAAACTCTCCACCTTTGCACCACGTCGTCGTGTTGTAGATCCAATATATCTCTACACCACACTTGGTAGACCGAGGAAGGATGAGACGTTGAGGTGCCGTACGTGTGCATCTATCGGAGGCCTCGCCACTTGCAGCGTTGGATCGGATCGGATCGCGAGGTGGAGAAGGCTAGTACGACTACATCAACCACGTTCTGTTGAACGTTCCGCTGTGCGATTTATTCAAGGGTATGAAGATCTCATCTATCCCTCTCGTTGTTTGCATCTCCTAGATTAGATCTTGGCTTTTCCCGTTCGCATCCGTAGAAAATTTTGATTTATTATGCTGCGAAACCCTTCAGTGGTATCAGAGCTAGATCTATGCGTAGATGTGTTTCACGAATAGAACGCAACATGCTTGTTGCGGGCGTTGATGTTTTCTGTTGCAAGCCTCTTGGTGTGTACTTCTTATGACGCGGGATAGTGAGATAGAAGCGGTCCAGGCCAACTTTACGCGACCTCATGAGACCGCTCGACTTGACGTGTGGCTTGTTCCACACATGCGGCTGGTGGATGCCAGTTTCTCTCACTATTGTTGTCATAGGATTTACATCGGATGTTGGCAACCATAATATCACCGTTGTGGCTTTCCGTAGGTAAGAATCGTTCTTAGCTTGTTACTCCCATAAGCCACGTAAAACATGCAACAACAAAGTAGAGGCGTCTAACTTGTTTTTGCAGGGAGTGTTTCTGTGATATGGTATGGCCTAAGATGTGATGTGTATGTTGTATGCAATGATCATGTTTTGTAATATTTCACGACTTGCATGTCGATGAGTACACAACCGGAAGGAGCCATATGGTTGTCTTTATAATTGTGTATGACCTGTGTGTCAAGTTCTTATACGCCATGTAATAGCTTTACTTTATCGCTAAGTAGTTAGCAATAGTTGTAGTTGCTATTCGTGGTGGAGGCAATCATGGTGGAGTGATGGAGATCATGCTGGCATGCACAAGATGGAGATCATTGCGCGGAGATTGGCTATACCATATCACATAAAATTATATGCATGTGATGTTTATCCTTTTATGTATCTTATTATGCTTAGATCGCGACGGTAGTATTATAAGATGATTCCTCACTTAAAGATCAAGATAAAACTTCTCCCCATGTATGTACCATTGCGGAAGTTCGTCGTGTTCAAGCACCACGTGATGATCGGGTGCTATAAACTCTACGTTCACATACAACGGGTGCAAGCCAGTTTTGCACACGCGGAAATACTTGGATTTGACTTGACGACCCTAGCATGTACAGACATGGCCTCGGAACACACGAACCGAAAGGTTAAGCATGAGTCATATGAATGATATGATCGACACTTTGTTGTCCACCATTGAAACCACATCTCTTCTCGTGAATATCGGATTAGGTGTGGTGAATTTGGATCATGTTCACTAAACAACTTGAGGGATGTTGAATTTAGTGGGAGTTCATCTAGTAATTTGATTAAGTTGAAATAGTTATCATGAACATAGTCTAAATTGTATTTGCAAATTTTGTAGATCAAATGGCTAAGTCCAACTTCAACTTCAACGTTTTTGCTGAGAAAGAAAAGCTTAAGAACAATGGGTCTAACTTCACCAACTGGTTCCGCAATCTGAGAATCATTCTCGCCGGCGGACAAAAGGACTATGTCCTTGAGAAAGCGCTAGGTGACGTCCCTGCTGTAGATGCTCCGGCTGATGAGAAAGCTGTTTATCAGTCGCGCAAGGATGATTATGGTGTGATTAAGAGCACCATGTTGTTTGCTATGGAATCGAACCTTCAAAATTGTTTTGAGGAGTTCACCGGGCCCTTTGAGATTCTTGAGGAACTGAAAACTATGTTTCAGACTCAGGCCCGTTCTGAGGGATATGAGATCTCTGAGAAATTTTTCAACTGCAAGATGGAGGAAGGGAGTTCCGTTAGTGAGCACGCCATTAAGATGTCGGGCTACACTCAACGTCTTGAGCAACTGGACTGCAAGATTCCAGAAGAGCTCAAGATTGACAGAGTTCTGCAATCACTCCCTCCTAGCTACAAAGGTTTTGTAGTTACTCATAATCAGATTGGTTCCACGACACGATCATCGAGCTCTTCGCTACGCCGGAAGTCGCGAGGTGGACATCAAGAAAGATAATCATGTGTTGATGGTCAACAAGCCCCCCACGCCTTTAAGAAAGGTAAGGTGCAAAGAAGTCCTTCAAGAAAGGCAAGGCAAGCGTTGCCCTGCCGAGAAGAAGCTCAAGTCCGACCTAAGCCGGACACGAGTGCTTCTATTGCAAGGACAAGGGTCATCGAAGCTTAATCGTCCAAGTACTTAGCGGACAAGAAGGCTGGCACCATCAAAGGTATATTTGATATACATGTTATTGATGTTTACCTTACTAACGCTCGTTGTAGTGCCTGGGTATTTTATATTTTTTTAGTTTCTAATATTTGTAACTCGAAACAGGAGCTACGGAATAGACGGCGGCTAGCGAGGGATGAGGTGACGATGCGCGTTGGCAACGGATCAAGATTTGATGTGATGGCCGTCGGCACGCTCTCCTTCGTTTTACCTTCGGGATTAGTTTTAAACCTTAATAAATGTTATTATGTGCCTGCGTTGAGCATGAACATCATATCTGGATCGTGTTTATTGCAATACGGTTATTCATTTAAATCGAAGAATAATGGTTGTTCTATTTATATGAGTAACATCTTTTATGGTCATGCACCTGCTATGAATGGTTTATTTCTTCTGAATCTAGAAAGCAATGAAACACACATCCATAACATTGAGGCTAAGAGATGCAAGGTAGATAGTGATAATACGAATTATTTATGGCACTGTCGTCTGGGTCATATTGGTGTAAAACGCATGAAGAAAATCCATTCTGATGGACTTTTGGAGTCTCTTGATTTTGAATCATTTGACACGTGTGATCCGTGCCTCATGGGCAAGATGATCAAAACCCCGTTCTCCGGAATAATGGAGCGAGCAACGGACTTGTTAGAAATCATGCATACCGATGTATGCAGACCAATGAGTGTTTCGACGCGCGGTGGTTATCGCTATTTTCTCACTTTTACTGATGACTTAAGTAGATATGGGTATATCTATTTAATGAAACATAAATCTGAAACATTTGAAAAGTTCAAAGAATTTCAGAATGAAGTGGAAAACCATCATAACAGGAAAATTAAATTTCTACGATCCGATCGTGGAGGTGAAAATTTGAGTTATGATTTTATCACGCATCTTAAAGCAAGCGGAATCGTTTCGCAACTCACGCCACACCTAACAACGCAATGGTGTGTCCGAACGAGTAATCAAACTCTATTAGATATGGTGCGATCAATGATGTCTCTTACAGATTTGTCGTTATCATTTTGGGGTTATGCATTAGAAACCGCTGCTTTCACTTTAAATAGGGCACCATCTAAATCCGTTGAGACGACACCGTATGAACTGTGGTTTGGTGCTAAACCTAAGTTGTCGTTTCTTAAAGTTTGGGGATGCGAGGCTTACGTCAAGAAGTTGATGCCGGAAAAGCTCGAACCCAAAGCGGAGAAATGTGTCTTCATAGGATACCCTAAGGAAACTATTGGGTATACCTTCTATCACAGATCTGAAGGCAAAGTGTTTGTTGCAAAGAACGGATCCTTTCTTGAGAAGGAGTTTCTCTCGAAAGAAGTGAGTGGGAGGAAAGTAGAGCTAGACGAGGTTATTGAACCTTCTCTTGAGTTGGAGAGTAGCGCATCACCTGAAATTGCTCCAGTGCCGTCTGCACCAACGATAGAGGAAGCTAATGACGAGGATCATGAAGCTTCGGACGATGCTAATACTGAACGTCATAGGTCGAGAAGGTCACGTGCCCCTCCTGAGTGGTACGGCAACCCTGTCTTAACTGTCTTGTTACTAGACAACAGTGAACCTGCGAACTATGAGGAAACAATGATGAGCCCAGACTCTGAGAAATGGCTAGAGGCCATGAAATCCGAATTGGGATCCATGAGCGAAAACCAGGTATGGACTTTGGTGGACCCTCCTAGCGACCGAAAGGCCGTTGAGTGAAAATGGATTTTCAAAAAGAAAACGGACGCGGATGGTAATGTTACTGTCTATAAAGCACGGCTTGTTGTGAAAGGTTTTCAATAAGTTCAAGGTGTTGACTACGATGGGACTTTCTCTCCCGTAGCGATGTTTAAGTCCATTCGGATTTTATTAGCAATTGCTGCGTTTCATGATTATGAAATATGGAAGATGGATGTCAAGACTGCGTTCCTCAATGGCAACATTGATGAAGAGTTGTATATGATGCAACCCGAAGGTTTTGTCGATCCTAAGGATGCTGATAAGGTGTGCAAACTTCAGCGTTCCATTTATGGACTGAAGCAAGCATCTCGGAGTTGGAACCTTCATTTTGATCAAGTGATCAAGAGCTTTGGATTTGTTCCAAATTGCTACGAAGCTTGTATCTACAAGAAAGTGAGTGGGAGATCAGTGGCATTTTTAATACTATATGTGGATGACATATTTATTATTGGAAATGACATTGATATGCTTAACGATGTGAAGAGTTATTTGAACAAATGTTTTTCAATGAAATACCTAGGGGAAGCTGCTTATATATTAGGCATCAAAATCTATAGAGATAGACAGAGACGCCTAATAGCTTTAAGCCAAAGTACATACCTAGACAAAGTTCTGAAAATGTTCAGAATAGATAAGGCAAAGAAAGGTTCAGTGCCCATGTTGTCAGGTAAGATATTGAGCAAGGCTCAGTGTCCAGCCACGGTAAACGATAGAGAATCTATGAGCAAAGTGCCTCATGCCTCGGTCATAGGTTCTATCATGTATGCCATGCTGTGTACTAGACCGGATGTGTCCAATGCTCTTAGTTTGACGAGCAGATACCAAAGTGATCCAGGAGTGGAACACTGGACAGCCGTGAAGAACATCCTAAAGCATTTAAATAGGAGTAAAGAAATGCTCTTGGTCTATGGAGGTGATGAGCAGCTCGTCGTAAAAGGTTACGTCGACGCTAGTTTCGACACCGACAAGGATGATTCTAAATCTTAGACATGATACGTTTATATTTTGAATGGAGGAGCTGTGAGCTGGAGAAGCTGCAAGCAAAGTGTGATCGCGGGATATACAGTAGAAGCGGAATACATGGCTGCTGCAGAAGCGTCGAGTGAAGGATTTTGGATCAGGAACTTCATCACTGAGCTTGGTGTGGTTCCAAGTGCTTTGGACCCATTGGAGATATTGTGTGACAAAACTGGCGCCATAGCACTGGCTAAGGAACCAAGATATCATCCAAAGACCAAGCACATCAACCGCAAGTTTCATATAATTCGAGATTATATATCAGATGGAGATTTGATGATTAGAAAAGTACATACAAATCTGAATGTCGCAGATCCGTTGACTAAACCTCTTCCACGAGCAAAACATGATCAGCACCTTAGTGCCATGGGTGTTAGATTTTTGCCAGATGTAAACTAGATTATTGACTCTAGTGCAAGTGGAAGACTGTTGGAATTATGCCCTAGAGGCTATAATAAAGATGTTATTATTATAATTCTTGTTCGTGATGAAGTTTATATTCCATGCTAGAATTGTATTAAGCGAAAACTTTGATACTTGTGTGGTTTGTGAACAACACCGTGTCCCTAGTACGCCTCTATGGACTACCTCATTGATTAATGATGGTTAAGGTTTCCTAACCATAGACATGAGTTGTCAATTAATAATGAGATCATGTCATTGGGAGAATGATATGATGGACAGATCCAAATCAAGCAGAGCAATTAGATCGTGTCATCGTGTTCATCTTTGCGAAGCTTTTTCTTATGTCAAATATTGTATTCCTTAGACCATGAGATAATGCAACTCCCTGGTATCGGAAGAAAGCTTTGAGGTCATCAAACGTCATCCTATGAGAGGGTGATCATAAAGGTGTCTCTCAGGTGATCGGAAAGTACTTGTTGGGTTGTATGTATCGAGATGGGATTTGTCCCTCCCAAGTCGGAGAGATATACTTTGGGCCCACTCGGTAATCGATATCAACACCGCTTGCAAGCGAGTGGTTAAGGAGTTAATCACAAAGTGATATCGGATTACGGAACGAGTAAAGTACTTGCTGTGAACGAGATTGAACTAGGTATGTCGATGCCAACGATCGAATCTCGGGCAAGTAAAATATTGCGTGACGAAGGGAATATATATATGGGATTAATTGAATCCTGGCATCATGGTTCATCCTATATGATCATCGATGAATATGTGGGAGTCAATATGGGTTTCCAGACCCCGCTGTTGATTATTGATAGAAGATCATGTCTGCATATTCTCGAACCCGTAGGGTCACACACTTAACGTGTCTCGACGCTAGGATAGAATGGATAATTGGTTTATGAGTTTTTGTTCGGAGTCTCAGATGAGATCCAGGACATCACGAGAGGTTTCGGAATGGTCCAGAGAATAAGATTCATATAAGGGAAAGCAGTTTTTGGATTTCGGAATTGTTTCGAAATGTTCGGTATTGTACCGGAAGGTTCTAGAAGCTTCCGGAGTGGGACCAACGTGGCCCCACTTGTCGGAGGGGGCGTGGGCCTACGAGGGAGTGCCCCGGCCGCATTGGGCCAGGGGCACAAGGCCCCATAGTCCCAGCCGGCAAGCCCTAGGGGAAACCCTAGGGAGAGCTTCTAGAAGGGAACTTGCCCCACTCCACCCATGTGGCCGGCCTAGGGCTTGGAGGAGGGTAAGGGCGGCCAGCCTCTATATAAAAAGGCAGGCACCCTCCTCCCACACCCCAAAACTCTAACCGCCATCTCTCTCTCTCTCTCTCTCTCTCTCTCTCTCGATCAGTGGCGTAAGGCTGCCGCATAATCTCTCCACCTTTGCACCACGCCGTCGTGTTGTAGATCCAATCTATCTCTCCACCCCACTTGCTGGACTGAGGAAGGAGGAGACGTCGAGGTGCCGTACGTGTGCATCTCTCGGAGGCGTCGCCACTTGCGGCGTTGGATCGGATCGCATCGTGAGGAGGAGAAGGCTAGTACGACTACATCAACCACGTTCTGTTGAACGTTCCGCTGTGCGATTTCTTCAAGGGTATGAAGATCTCATCTATCCCTCTCGTTGTTTGCATCTCCTAGATTAGATCTTGGCTTTTCCCGTTCGCATTCGTAGAAAATTTTGATTTACTATGCTGCAAAACCCTTCACTACCGACCCGGCTGGGCTCAGATTCAGTCCAAGCAGACCAGGAGAACCTCGGCTAGGCTGATGGATGATCCGGCCGGGCCCATCCTCTCCCAGGCCGCATCAACCTCAAGCCAGGCCGAATTTACTTCTAGCCCAGGGCGTTTGGGCCGAGGTATAATGACCCAAACAACCCTTATTCACCTCCAGATGTCTTCATAATATCTACCGTGACTTACCATCAAGCCAGACAAACTCCACGAGGATCATGTCAGTCTTGGGATGCCCACGGCTTAGACTGGCACGTGTAATAGGGAATATGCCATTAGCATCCAAGAATATGCTAAGAAATATGCCATGGCATCTCCAAAGATGCTAAGGAATATGCCATGACATCTCCAAAGATGCCAAGGCATATGCTGAGCATCTAAAAAGATGCTAGGAATATGCTACACAGATGCCAAGCGTGGGGAACAAGTCTTGTCCCCTGGGCTCCCTTTATAAGGAGAAATATGGGGATCGTTTTAAGAGAGGCCCCGAAGGGCTCCTCCCCGCTCTGCTCAATAGGAGTTCTCCTCCTTCCTCCTCCTCCTCCTCCTCCATTCTCACAGAGAGATCTAGATAGATGCATAGGAGATACAACTCAAGGAGCATGATTGTAGCCACAATTATGACAAGATTATAAGAGATTAGATGTAGAGATAGGAGTGTTATGTCCACATGAGAGCCTCAATCCTAGATACATTGTACTTCTCTTTACTCATACGAGTGCGATCTTCGCTGCATCATCCCTCCCCGGATTCTTCCACGTCCATCGGCCCCAACTTTAGCCTACCCATGGCAATATGCCGTGATACCACCATGACAGGTTGGGCTAGTATACGACCTTTGTTAAGGCGATTGATTTTGCATCGGCATGTAAATTCGCCGAAATTTTATAGTTTCAGCGCGTATACGAGTTAGATCTGCTCTTAGAGCAACTCTAGCTACTGAAGGGGAACTTGGACGGCAGGGACGACAGGAGGGGGGGTGAGCCTAGACAACGACCGGTGGCGGGAGCTCTAACCCTATCTTTCCATGGGGACGGAAACGAGGTCGGGGGCTTGGTGTGTTGAGCGTCGGGCTAGGTACTCACCCGTGGATAGGCTCAGTGGCATGTATTTATTTTGAAATCAAACGACTTCTGCAGCTAATTCCTATGTTTTATTCCTATAGGATTTTGCATGCCATTTCTATGGTTTTTCTATTTATGTGTTTTTAAAATCCTTTGAATTAAACACGCTTTAAGACTTCTTAGACTCAGGATTTTGCTCACACTACACGCGCTCTAAACATATGAAGATGTACGCGCATGTATTTGTTTTGAAATGTTTTGACATCTCAAAATTCGTTGAAAGTCAATTCATATAAAGCAAGCATATGCACCCATAACAAAATAGCCGTTTCCACTAAACTAATACTCCATGATTGACATAAACCTTAAAACATAGTCTCTCTCACGTAAGAACGGGGTTCCATCTTCACCACACAACATAGTCTTAGAAGTCGTTTGACATCGAGCTATTCATTTCATTTAGTAGAAATAAAATGAATACATGGATTTATTTTATTTATATTATGATTCAAAAACACCCATATGTTTGGCTGCCACCGAAATTTGGAAATGACAGGTCTGAGATAGAAATTGAGTTTACACATGGGAATATTTGGATGGATTTGCTAAATGAAATGATGGTCCAATTCCATGCCAACCAATCAGCATAAGAATGAAATTGCAAAATAAATTTCAGGATTCTAGACCCAAACAATGAATACCAAACGACTTCTTACAGATTATTAACAAATAAATGGAGAAAGTTCTGTAGAGATCACACAAGCTCATAATAAGAATCAAAGAAATAGCGAGAGCTTGTGATCATAACGGCTGAGCCTAAAACTTTAGCAAGCAGCACAAATATGTCGCCGTATGGCTGACAGAGCACGAGCAGCCCTGAAGGAAGCAGCGCAGCAGAGCCCACATCAGAGCGCCACGTCAGCAATCCGCGGCTCTCACGCGCTCGACCAATCACGCTCTACCATGCCCGAACACGCGGATCGTGTGTTTTCTTGAGACAAATCCTAGCCGTCAAATGGACCACAATCCCCCAAACCCTTTCCTCAAACGGTCACTGGAAACCGCCTCGTTCCCCGCGTCTCCAGCCTCGCGCTCCCACCAGACGGCGCCTTTAAATAGCGCTCACCTCGCAATCCTCCCTTCACTATTCGACTTTCCTCGTCCAGTTTGGTCGCCTTCCGATTCGAATCCACAGGGAGGAGCGCGATGGCCCGTACGAAGCAGACCGCCCGCAAGTCCACCGGCGGCAAGGCGCCGAGGAAGCAGCTCGCCACCAAGGTTCGTCTCGCCGACTCCCTCTCTCCTCTCGGTTCCTCCCTTCTCGATCTCTCTCCGGTCATCGTCTTCCGTAGATTCGCCTGACGTTCGGTTTGTGAATCGTGTTCTGTTTTCAGGCCGCGAGGAAGTCGGCCCCGACCACCGGCGGCGTGAAGAAGCCCCACCGCTACAGGCCCGGCACGGTGGCGCTCCGCGAGATCCGCAAGTACCAGAAGAGCACGGAGCTGCTCATCCGCAAGCTCCCCTTCCAGCGCCTCGTCCGCGAGATCGCCCAGGACTTCAAGACCGACCTCCGCTTCCAGAGCCACGCCGTGCTGGCCCTCCAGGAGGCCGCCGAGGCGTACCTGGTGGGGCTCTTCGAGGACACCAACCTGTGCGCCATCCACGCCAAGCGCGTCACCATCATGCCCAAGGACATCCAGCTCGCCCGCCGCATCCGCGGGGAGCGCGCCTAGGCTGACTCGCTGCCGAGGCCTGTAGTTGATCGGAGAGGGGATCGTCGAGTCTTCGCAAGCCCAGATTCGTTGATGCCCCTGACTGTTTCGTAGTTCCTACTTGCCGTGTTAGGTTACCTTCTGTGTTAGATGAGATGTGGTCGGTATAAGTCTCTATCCGTGATGTTCTTTTGGTTTGCGATGAGGCAAACGTATGTTGGAAACTATTATTGTTACTTGTTAGCAAGTAATTTCGTCCTGTGCTTGATCGTATCCTTATTTTTGGTTGCTTGTGATGCACTGATTCCGTTGATTGCCTATCTGGATTTGGTCTGTGGCTCTGCCATTATTCCGTCGCTGTCGTGGTGCCGTGTGTGGCATTCTGTCCTCCTCTGAGGCTGTGCTGCCCATTCATTTGGCGACCAACACGATTGGTCGACACGTTGATCGACGCGTGTTTTGGAGTTTTTCGCTTCTCGATCCTGCAACCAGTATCAAATTGCTTCCTGACGTGTTTGGGTGGTGCTGTGTGGCCTGGCCTGTTCGGTGGCTCAATACTTTGATCGTGATTGTTCTTTATGCTACTCACCCATATTATTAGATTCATCTAGTTACGTATCAACACGATTGGTCGACACGTTGATCGACGCGTGTTTTGGAGTTTTTCGCTTCTCGATCCTGCAACCAGTATCAAATTGCTTCCTGACGTGTTTGGGTGGTGCTGTGTGGCCTGGCCTGTTCGGTGGCTCAATACTTTGATCGTGATTGTTCTTTATGCTACTCACCCATATTATTAGATTCATCTAGTTACGTATCAACTAATATGGTCGGAGCGAGTACCCTAATCTTAGTGCAGTAGTCGGAGTGTTCTAATTTCTTGAACGTTTGAACAAATCATCAAATAATGAGTACTGTACCTGAAATACAATAATTCAGGGCATTAGTACTATAGAATGGCCGTGTATCCTTAACTTGGGAAATTTAGTTCGAGTTTGGTCCTGGTGGTTTGTGTTCTTCTATAAGCTGCCGTTTTCAAGTTATTAAAAAACAAGACGTAAAAAACATAAACAGCAAATTAGTAACCTGAAAAGGTTACAAAAGGTGAACAAAGACATGCAATATAGATAGAGTAGAGTAATAAAGTTGACAAGGCTATCTGTCCGCAAGTTCATTTGACGAATTTAATTAGATTCCATGAAAATAAGAAAAGCTTCCATAAAAAAAAGAGTAGGGTCTTAGGGCACCTACACCGCGGGCGGTAACACTAGACGCTAGGCTTGCTTAACTTTCTGGTAGTTAGCCGCTAATACGCGTGAGCGGCCTGCGTGGCCTCTCGCTGGCATGGACGGTGGGCTTCGACACGCGTTTCTTCCTGTTCCTTCTTCTTTCGTCAAAGCCGTAAGGCCTTATCCCATCCCCACATCGTCTCTCATCTCCCCATGGCCGCGCCGCCCACTATCTATCACCTCCACGTGCTTCTCCTCCTTTTTCTCCCCATCGGCGGAGCGTGCAGCCGGACGCATGCGCTGGACTGGAGCGGCGCTAGCTATGCTCGAGGCTAGGAAACGGGGCGATCAGTGCTGGATGCGGGGCCGAATGTCATTGTCGCTAGAGGCAACGGTCAGAGTCGTGGGGGAGATCCAACTAAGGGGAGAAGTAGGAGCTTACACCGGAGCAGGAGGATCCGGTTATGAAGGTCGACGTACGCCTCGACAGCCCTCCTCCTAGGTTTTCTCCGATCTCATCTTCAGATCCAGAGGGTACGACAAGCGGCCCCGGTGGCCACAAGAGCGGAGTGGCCAACGAGAATGGATACCCCTGGACACCAGGTGAGATCGATCTCTTCTGTCGATTTTTCATTTTATTTTACATGCTTTTGTTTTCCTTGTTCATCTTCTTTCAGTGAATTTTGGAAATATTTGTTTGATCAACATGGCATTTCAGATGTGACGATGAGGTTGATGCTGTGGAGTACAGCAGTGCATCGGGCCAGGTATTGTTTTAGACCTGCTTCCTCTCTCTCTCATTCCAGTTTACGATAGCTTATTTTCATATTTAGTTTGTCTAGACATCCTTGAAATATATGTAACCAGATTTCCAAACTGCAGATTTGTTCATAATTCCATTAAAATTATGTTGGCTATCCCTTTCCATATAGAAATTATTACATCAATGGCTTCAAAGTGTCTGCCGCTGCACAAATGACTTCAGATTCGAAAAAATTGAACCAAGCTTTTGCTGATGCGTGAGAATCTTGAAGGCTAAGGCTGGTTCTTCTATAGTGACGCCAAGATCTTCTTGACTAGAAGCAGCTGGGTACTGATTTTCTGATAAAGCATTCTTGTGCGGCGTCCTATTGCAGGCAAGATCACTACATGTACCTATTTTGTGTATTTTCTCCATGGTTTATCTCTTCAGTGAAATTTTCGGATTTAATATATTTGAGTTATTGATTCATTTTTTGCTAAGATGGGGTTTCTCCTCACCCTTTTTTATTGTCTAAACTTTCCTGTTATCGTGTTCACGAACCGCTGATAACTAGGTTTTTATTCTTAGAAACTAATTAATTAGTATGCCCTGTTTTGTTTTCCTTACATTTAGTTTGTACTATCTGTTCACTCTTCTATATCCACCAAAAAAAATACTCGAGTTGTTGATTGATTGGTATGTACCAAGATAAGTTCTTTTTTGTAGAAGCTCCTTATTAATCAATATGATCTGTTTTCTTTTCCTTACATTTAGCTTCTATAAGTTTGTCTACTCTTCTATATTTTGAACAAAAAGTACTTCAGACAAGTTGTTGTCTACATGTAGAACCGTGTCTACATGTAGAACCGATCAGTACATAGTTTACAAGAAGTTCAAAATACAGTTATCAGTACAAAATAGGAATATTTTTTAACCTGAAATTCTTTATATCTGCCGGTAGCACCAAACAATAAGAGAGATATTTTGAATAAATTGGACAATGTATACCAAGAGTAAAAAAGATTTAACTGTAGAGTGCATATCAATTTTTCTCTCAGTCTTGATTTCAGTCGCAGAAATACATTCTCCTACTGCATTATCAATTAACAGTTATTACATTGCAGACCCAAGGTCTCTCTCCGGTTGCTTATCTTCGTGACTTATATGACCATAGCTAACAATGAAGTTTTGTTAATTAGTGCAGCTAAGTTTTGATATTGCTATCGATGGTTTCAGGTTACACAACGCACGGTAGTACTTAATACACAAATACCTTGAGAGACTATTATACAAGTACTAATATTGGCATCTTGGAGTCTGGTGGATGCAAATTCAAATTGTTGCGCCTCCCTCCCGCCTACTACAGCCTCCATCGTCACGCCCGGAACGGCTGGTTGATGAGTTGCATTGTTTTGTCTCTCTAGATTGTAGTGTAGGTGTTGCCCATGTGATGTCATGTAGAGGTCTCTGGTCTGTAAGGTCTGTTGTAGTGCATTTTTTAAGAAGGAACGGAGAGAAGTTTTCTTTTGCAAATTGTGCATTTTGTTTTACTTGGTAACAGTTCCTAAATAGTGTAACCTGTAGGGTTCGCAACATAGAAAACAAAATTTTTCCTACGATGTGAACTATATACCAAGATCTATCTACTAGATACAAACAACGTACGGATGTATATCCGTAGAGAACGTACCCTTGAAGACCGACAAAGCTTAACGAGTTCAACTCGTGGTTGATGTAGACGATCTCTTGCCGATCTCAATATCGAGAGGAAGTCCTAGCGCCGCAAATCAGCAGCGCATCCGTGCTCGCACACACGTTCGAGGCACCGAGCAACCTCCGCCTCCTCGCTCCAGCGATGCAGCGGAAGCACAACTCTTTCTTGCTGAATAGCCACCGGGAACATGTATCTCGCTAGTCCGAGACCATGGGGGATAAATTCTAGAGGGGGAGAGAGATCCTTCACGAGGAGGTGTGAGAGACAAGTGAGGAGGGGGCTCCTTTTATAGGAGGAGGGGGGAACCCCAAGGGGGTGGCAGCGCATGGGGCTGCCCTTGCCCTCCCTTCATGGGTGGACACTCCACTCACAAATCTCCTTTAAATTCCTCCACTCAAAAGTCCACTCAAATTCCCATTAAATTTCCACCAAATTTAATGCAAACTCTCATTAAATAAAACTCTTTATTTTATTCAGAATTTTGTCAATTACTTTAATGACAAACATTCACAATAACCCTTGCTAGAATTCTATTTCACATGCATAACCACTTTATGCAATTTCACCCAAAACCTGCTTTGTGATCTAGTGAAATAAATTCCTGCGCTTGTTCATTCTTTCGCATGAAACATTTGCTCCAATTGGATGTCGGTGTCTCTTATGTGTCACCCTACGGTTCGTGAATAATGCGGACATGATCGAGACCCCTCTCGGATCAATAATCAAGCGGGATCTGAGACCCATCGACTCCCACACATTCAACGATGACTTTCTTGTGATCGTCGAACCTTTTACGCTAGTATCTTAATCCCTTTGTTTCACGATATATTACATGTCCGAGATTCGATCATCGGTATCTCCATACCTAGTTTGATCTCGCATCGACATGCACTCTTTCTCGTTCTGTGATATAACATTCTAGTGATCAAATCACTTGCTTGCAAGCTAATCAATGTGATATCACCGAGGGCCCAGAGTATATCTATCCGTCATCGGAGGAACAAATTCCACTCTCGATCCATGAGCCTCAACATAACACTTTATTAGTTGAATCCATCTTTATAATCACCTGTTACGGTGTGACGTTTGATGTTATCAAGAAACTCGTTCGGTGTTAGTGATTGACATGATCTCATGGTCTAAGGATTAGGATCACTTCGTAAGTTGTTATAGCAATATAAACTCAATGACTTTGATCGTAATGCTATACTT
The DNA here is from genome assembly GCA_030063025.1 of Avena longiglumis. Lineage (NCBI taxonomy): Eukaryota > Viridiplantae > Streptophyta > Magnoliopsida > Poales > Poaceae > Avena > Avena longiglumis. The sequence goes on along the minus strand of CP125977.1, from coordinate 16,148,886 downwards.
CGGATGAATGTTCATCACACCATTACACTAATGTTGTGATCCTGTTATTAACAACATCCAATGTCCATGATCAGGAAACCTTGATCATCTTGTTAATCAACGAGCTAGTTTATGAGAGAGGCATAACTAGGAACTTTCTGTTTGTTTATTAAACACACATGTATTAACGTTTCCGTATCAATACAATTATAGCATGCAAAATAAACATCTATCATATACTTGGAATACACATAATAAACACTTTATTATTGCCTCTCAGGGCATATTCCCTTCATAACCTGTTCCTCAGTTTCAGCTTTAATAAAAAGAAGGTGTTCCGAACCTGGATCCGATTGGTACCTACTAGTGAAACTAATAGCATGTGCCACATCCGGTCTTGTACATAGCATGGCGTACATTATAGAGCCTATGGCTGAAGCATAGGGGACTTTGTCCATTATCTCTCTTTCTTCCGCCGAAGCCGGACTTTGAGTCTTACTCAATGTCTTGCCTTGCAACATAGGTAAGAACCCCTTCTTACTTCCGTCCATTTTAAACTTCTTTAAAATCTTATCAAGGTATGTACTTTGCGATAGTCCTATTAGGCGCCTAGATCTATCTCTATAGATCTTTATGCCTAATATGTATGACGCTTCACCTAGGTCCTTCATTGAAAATTTGCTTTAGATAATTTTAACACTGCTTAAAGATCTATATCATTTCTGATCAATAATATGTCATCCACATATAATATCAGAAATGCCACATTGCTCCCACTCACTTTCTTGTAAATACAAGCTTCTCCATAAGTTTGACAAATCCAAACTCTTTGATCACCTCATCAAAGCGGAGATTCCAACTTCGTGATGCTTGCTTCAATCCATAGATGGATCGCTGAAGCTTGCACACCTTGTTAGCATCCTTAGGATCGACAAAACCCTTTGGTTGTATCATATACAACTCTTCTTCAATATTACCATTGAGAAACGCGGTTTTGACATCCATCTGCCATATCTCATAATCGAAATATGCAGAATTGCTAACATAATCCTAATCGACTTTAGCATCGCTACGGAGAGAAAGTCTCATCGTAGTCAATTCCTTGAATTTGTCGAAACCCCTTTGCGACAAGTCGAGCTTTATATACGTCACATTACCATCAAGATCGGTTTCCTTTTGAAAATCCATTTGTTCTCCATGCCTTTCGGTCGTGAGGTAATTCCACCAATTTCCAAACTTGATTTTCATACATGGATTCCATCTCGGATTTCATGGCTTCTAACCATTTGTTGGAATCCGGGCTCATCATCGCTTCTTCATACGTCAGGTCATCATTTTCATCAACCATGAAATTCATGACAGATTTCCGTGACAGCTCGGGAGCTGCACGCGTCTGCTTGACTGCGAGGTTCTAGTACTCTCTTCGGAGTTTCATGATCATTATCATTAGTTCCCTCTTCAATAGGTGGAGCCAACTGGAACAACTTCCCGCAAGCGCTACCCGCCATACTTTGAAGAGAAGGTTCCACAACCTCTTCGAGTTCTACCTTCCGACTACTCACACCTTTCGCGAAACTCTTTCTCTAGAAAGGATCCATTCTTGGCAACGAAAACCTTGCCCTCGGATCTGTGATAGAAGGAATATCCAATAGTTTCTTTAGGGTATCCTATGAAGACGCATTTTTCCGCTTTGGGTTCGAGTTTATCCGGTTGAAGTTTCTTCACATAAACATCGCACCCCCAAACTTTAAGAAATGACAGCTTAGGTTTGTTTCCAAACCACAATTCATACGGTGTCTTTTCAACGGATTTATATGGTGCCCGATTTAAAGTGAATGCAGCAGTTTCTAGTGCATAACCCCAAAATGACAACGGCAAGTCCGTCAGAGACATCATAGATCGAACCATATCTAATAAAGTACGATTACGATGTTCTGACACACCATTTCGCTGTGGTGTTCCGGCAGGTGTGAGTTGTGAAACAATTCCACACTCTTTCATGTGAGTGCTAAACTCGTAACTTAGATACTCACCTCCACGGTCGGACCGTAGAAATTTGATCTTTCTATTACGATAATTTTCCATTTCATTCTGAAATTCCTTGAACTTCTCAAAGGTTTCAGACTTGTGTTTCATCAAGTAGATATAACCGTATCTACTCAAATCATCCGTAAAAGTAACAAAATAACGATATCCACCTCGCGCCGACACACTCATTGGACCAGATACATCAGAATGTATGATTTCCAATAAATCTGTCGCCCGTTCCATTGAACCGGAAAACGGCGTTCTAGTCATCTTGCCCATAAGGCATGGCTCACATGTATCAAATGATTCATAATCAAGTGATTCCAAAAGTCCATCCGAATGGAGCTTCTTCATGTGTTTAACGCCAATATGACCTAGACGACAGTGCCACATATATGCGGATATATCATCATTAAGTTTAATCCTTTTAGCATCAACATTATGAATATGTGTAACATTATCATCGAGATCTAATAGAAATAAACCATTCATCATCGGTGCATGACCATAAAAGATTTCATTCATATAAATGGAACAACCATTGTTCTCGGATTTAAATGAATAACCACTTTGCATCAAACACGATCAAGATACAATGTTCATGCTCAGTGCAGGCACCAGATAACATTTATTCAAGTTTATAACTAATCCCGACGGCAAGTGGAGAGGCAGCATTCCGACGACGATCACATCAACGCTTGATCCATTGCCGACACGCATCTTGACCTCACCCCTTGCTAGCGGTCGCTTGTTCCGCCATTTCGATTCGAGTTACAAATATTAGCAACCGAACCGTATCAAATACCTGTGTGCTCTGCGAGCACTAGTCAAGTACACATCAATAACATGTATATCATATATACCTTTGTTTGCCTTGCCGCCTTCTTGTCCGCCAGATACTTGGGGCGCTATGCTTCCAGATCCCCTTACAATAGTAGCACTCGAATGACTTAGGTCCAACTCGGGTTTCTTTTCAGCGCGCAACAGTTTGCCGCCTTACTTCCCTTCCGTTTTCCCTTCTTTTCTTTCTTAAAACCAGTGTTCCTATTGATCATCAACACTTGATGTTCCTTTTTGATATCCACTTATGCAGTTTTAAGCATTGACAGAAGCTCGGGGAGAGACTTCTTCATGCCTTGCATATTATAGTTCATCACGAAGCTCTTACAGCTAGGTGGCAGAGACTGCAGAACACGATGGATGCCTAAGTCAATGGGAATCGATATTCCCAAGGACACAAGCTTATCGGCGTATCCCGACATCTTGAGTACATGCTCACTAACGGAGTTGTGCTCTTCCATCATGCAGCTAAAGAACTTTTCTGAAGCGTTGTAGTTCTCTACAGCAGCATGTGTGTCGAAAATAATTTTCAACTCACCCATTGTATCAAATGCATTGCTGTTTTCGAAACGCTTTCGAAGTTCCGGCTCTAGCCCATACAATATGCCGCAATGAACTAAGTTGTGGTCCTCCTGACGAGTCTGATAGACATTCTTCTCCTCGTCAGGGGCATCATCTAAAGGTGGGGCCTAACGCGCTTCTAGCACATATTGCTTTTGTGCAGAGGAGAATCCTCAAATTCATGGCCCATTCGAAAGTTACTACCGCTCGCTAGTTTCTCTTTCTCCATGAACACATTGAAATTAAAAGGTGGTGCCATCTACAATGTAATTTAGTTTAGACTAAGTGTATGATAGATTGAGTTCAACTAATCTATATTACGAATGAACTCCCACTCAAAACGACATCCCTCGTGCCTTTTGGTGATTACATGAACCAAATCCACTACACCAAGTCCGATCATCACGTGAGTCGGTATAGCTTCAAAGGCGAGCATCAAATGGGCATCATATCAACTATATGACTCATGCTTAACCTTTCGGTCCGTGTTCCGAGGCCATGTCAGACATGCTAGGCTCGCCAAGTTAGAACCTTAGTATTCGCGTGTAACTGTTTTACACCCGAAATATTGTCGTGGATCCAAGAACACCCGATCATCACGTGATGTCTTGGAGCGACGAAAACATAATCGGTGCATACTAAAGGAAGAACACATTCTTATCTTGATATTTAAATGAGGGATCATCTTATTATGCTAACAAAGCGCTAAACAAGCAATATAAGATGCTATCAAACATCATATGTTTATTAGTGAAATGATATGGTTCCCGCAGATGATCTCTATCATGTGCATCGTGGTATGATCACTATCATACCTATATGTGTAAATCCAAGGTCTATGGATTTTATACGCTATGTGTGTTATAAGAGTATCATCTCATACTTCTACTTACAACACTACCATATCATAACACTAGCCCAAAGAACAATCTAAACTAGACGCCTCTAATTTATCCATTGCAAGTTTTACGTGGCTTAGGGCTTTCGAGATAGAACCGTTCTTACCTTAACATGAACCACAACGAGGATAATCAAATTGTTGACAACTCTCTTGCAAAATAGATATTGACTATAGTAGGAGAGACAGACACCCGCTAGCCACTTATGCAAACTAGTTGCATGTCAAGCGTGGAACAGGTCTCATGTGCGAGGACATGTAAAGTTTGTCCGGGCCGCTTCATCCCACTATGCCACCAATATCCAAAATTACAACAAAGGAACAACAACATGATCATCATCGCCCACATACTCATATGTGTACTACCCGCGTAAAGTATCTACGCATAGATCCGGCTCTGATACCACTGTAGGGTTCGCAGCATAGAAAACAAAAAAATTCCTACGATGTGAACTATATACCAAGATCTATCTACTAGATACAAACAACGGGCGGATGTATATCCGTAGAGAACATACCCTTGAAGACCGACAAATCTTAACGAGTTCAACTCGTGGTTGATGTAGACGATCTCTTGCCGATCTCAAGATCGAGAGGAAGTCCTAGCGCCGCAAATCAGCCAAGATCCGTGCTTGCACACACGCTCGAGGCACCGAGCAACCTCCGCCTCCTCGCTCCAGCGATGCAATGGAAGCACAACTCTTTCTTGCCGAATAGCCACCGGAACATGTATCTCGCTAGTCCGAGACCATGGGGATAAATTCTAGAGGAGAGAGATCCTTCACGAGGAGGTGAGAGACAAGTGAGGAGGGGGCTCTTTTATAGGAGGAGGGACCCCAAGGGGTGGGGCGCATGGGGCTGCCCCTTGCCCTCCCTTCATGTGGTGGACACTCCACTCACAAATCTCCTTTAAATTCCTCCACTCAAAAGTCCACTCAAATTCCCATTAAATTTCCACCAAATTTAATGCAAACTCTCATTAAATAAAACTCTTTTATTTTATTCAGAATTTTGTCAATTACTTTAATGACAAACATTCACAATAACCCCTTGCTAGAATTCTATTTCACATGCATAACCACTTTATGCAATTTCACCAAAAACCTGCTTTAGGTATCTAGTGAAATAAATTCCTGCGCTTGTTCATTCTTTCGGCATGAAACATTTGCTCCAATTGGATGTCGTGTCTCTTAAGTGTGTCACCCTACGGTTCGTGAATAATGCGGACATGATCGAGACCCTCTGGATCAATAATCGAAGCGGATCCGAGACCCATACCGACTCCCACACATTCAACGATGACTTTCTTGTGATCGTCGGAACCTTTACGCTAGTATCTTAATCCCTTTGTTTCACGATATATTACATGTCCGAGATTCGATCATCGGTATCTCCATACCTAGTTTGATCTCGCATCGACATGCACTCTTTTCTCGTTCTGTGATATAACATTCTAGTGATCAAATCACTTGCTTGCAAGCTAATCAATGTGATATCACCGAGAGGCCCAGAGTATATCTATCCGCCATCGGATGAACAAATTCCACTCTCGATCCATGAGCCTCAACATAACACTTTATTAGTTCGAATCCATCTTTATAATCACCGTTACATGTGACGCTTGATGTTATCAAGAAACTCTTCCTGTTAGTGATTGACATGATCTCATGGTCTAAGGATTAGGATCACTTCGTAAGTTGTTATAGCAATATAAACTCAATGACTTTGATCGTAATGCTATACTTCGGATGAATGTTCATCACACCATTACACTAATGTTGTGATCCCGTTATTAACAACATCCAATGTCCATGATCAGGAAACCTTGATCATCTTGTTAATCAACGAGCTAGTTTATGAGAGAGGCATAACTAGGAACTTTCTGTTTGTTTATTAAACACACATGTATTAACGTTTCCGTATCAATACAATTATAGCATGAAAAATAAACATCTATCATATACTTGGAATACACATAATAAACACTTTATTATTGCCTCTCAGGGCATATTCCCTTCATAACCTATTCCTCAGTTTCAGCTTTAATAAAAAGAAGGTAACATCTATTTTTTTCGAGAAACCGCAAAGGATCTTTGCTTTTCATTTCATTGGAAAGGTAGAGTTTTGTTTACATTTCTCCAAGGAGGCTAGCGAAAACAGTACCATCTAATTTTTGTGCCACACTCTTACTCATTAGAGTTAGATATGTGTTTATTTTTCTTTTGGTACAACCTTTTTTTGGCGGATCCTTCCAATCAAGTAGAAAATAATATTCTGTCAAAAAAAACATAGAAAATAATAATGTTGAAGGAGATTCGTTTCTTCTTTTAATGCAACCCCTTTATTTAGATCCTTTCATTGTGGTGGGAAATAATAATGCCTGAAGAGGTTCAGATTATTGGGAAAGTATTACTAAGTTGAGAAGATAGAGGGAATATATGGCATGGATTCTTCGCTGGATTAGATGACTCAGTGAAGCGGACTTCTAGGCCGTCTTTGGCAGCCGAGTCCCCGGTCACTAAAGGGAAGTTCTTCAAAATTTTCTTCAGGTTCGCCTTCTTTCTTACTATATGCTTTCTCGCTCCGCCTTGCTAGGTGTCCTTTTTGTGGTTCCTAATTTGTTTCTTCCATGCATCCTTGCGGGAGGTGTGTTTCAGGATTTAGGAGTCGACTCCTCACTTTACATGGATACTTGTGTTGCTCGAGAATGTAGCCCTTTCAATAAAGATGACGTCACAACCAATTTCTACATTCAGGTCACTTGGGTTGAGATAGCGATAATGTTAATGCATCGGCTGAGATACTAGATCCCGCTGTTGGTTCCCTTGTCTATCTGATACAGTAAGCATAAAGAACTTCCTTGACATCAAGCTTATATTTGTTTAAATAGCAAGGTAATAGAAGTCATCGACAAGTTGATCATGACCATATGCGTGTTAAAGAGCTAGCAGGTGAAGCCTCACGGAACCGTTGCTGATCTATTCCTGTGGGGAATACTTACATAACATGGTGTACTTTTATAACTATGTTGTCTTATTTGTTCCAAACATTACTTTATTGAAATTTGAATGCATTTGGGTTAGTTTTGTTATGGATAAAATATTTCCATGCCTCTTTTTACATAATGCGGTATCGGTGCAACTTCCTTCTACAGTATGCGTATATTGGTCTAAGCTTACCGTCTCTTACCCTTGGTCTATTTTCACCATTTAGGCAACTGTTGAGTAATTACATTGTTGGCTAGCATTTAGGAGTTCTCTTCAATAGTGAGATGGTCAATTTTTGTGTTTGCCAAATTTATCAAGCAATGGACTATGCTTGGTCGCTTGACATATTTATACCATGTATTCTTGATGTGTTAGTTCTGGAATGATCTTAGACGACATATCAAATAGAAGATGCCAAGGTTTGAACTTCATAGAGAAAATATGGAACAATCACAGGTGATACTTATCTTTTACACATTTGACTACCGTTGATAAAAAACATACATATACATAGTTTACATTAGCATGATATTCAAGTAGGTTTCTTTCTTCAAAATTTTCCTCTGTATGACCCAGAAAATGCAGACTAGGTTGATGTTGCACATAAAAAACAAAATTAGTTTCATGGTATAAAATATAGTTGCAGGTAGCCTCTTCCATTTTCTGATTTACTTTTGTTTCATTCAAAGTGAATTCAACCATTTGGAACTGATCCTACATGTTTTCTGTCCGAGGAATTCATTTCTTTTTTTGGTTCTTGATTAGTTGATTTAACTAGCTAGCTGGACAGTATAGGGGCAAGCCCTTATGTTTGAGCTGTCATTGGTTGACATTTGGTTTTTGCCATAACCTATGAATAGGCCTCCTGTAAGCTTACACATTTGTATATATTTTATTGTCTACAAAACATCTTGCGGTTTTCTTCCTTATTGGTTTACTCACGATCACGCTGCCACCATCTATACTAGACTACTTTCTCTTGGACTAAGGATAAATATTTTTTAATGAAACTCGGTATCTTCATGGGTTAACTAGAATATATACTTCCATATGTTGTGTGGTTTATCCTGTTGAATGTTGCATCTATCGAAGCTGCTTGATGTAGGGGAAATTCAGAGATATTCAGACATTATTTTGTGGACCTTCAGCATGTGTGTGAGTTTATTGAAGAAATGTTGCATGTCCGTTCTGAGTGAAGCTGCTAAATGACAGTGAATTTTCTCTAGATTTTGCCCAAGATTAAATATTCATGTCTCTGTATAAGATGATATCTGTATTATTTGAATAGTAGGTCAATAGTGGGTAGGAGATTGAACTGATACAGGGGACATCTGAATACAGTTCACTTGGTTGTCTCTGCCACTCAGACGGTTCAGCTTCAAGTAAGTAGTGTGTACTCAATCCTTTTGCCTTGGTGAAGACACACGGTATATATAACAGATGTGATACCATTCTACTTCATTATCTCCTATGTTTTGTTCACTAAAAATATCCTCAGAACTATATGTAGTCACGCTCGAACAAAAATATATGCAAACAACTGCCACCGCCCCATGCTCAAACACCCAACACCAGCCGCATGCCACGTAGAGAAGCAGCTGCATGCAAGCTGGCAAAGAGAGCCCTTATGATGCAGCTGAGAAATATCAATTATATCATAAAAAACAAAAACAAAAAACTGTATTATATCTTAGTATCACGGACCAACCGTATAACCATTAGCTATGCATAAGATCACATACATCACAGACATGCATAAGATCACATACACCACAGACGAGAGGAGGACCAAGGTTACTGTATAACTTTGGCCACTGAAACGATCTCTCGTGCAGAATAAACACCGTCGTTTTCGCAGCACTCATGTAGCAACGCAGAGCAGACGCACGCCGCAACACTCTTGCAGCAATGTAGAGCAGACAGCGCGGCGAAACGTGCGAACCCGTCTAGTCTCATTCAATCCCAGAAAAATCTCTAGCGTCGACGCAAAAACTGCCGCCGGGCGTTCATCTCTTTTTTTCCGCACTTGCCTTTTCACGGCTTGTTCTCTCCTTCTTTTTGCGTGCAGCGCAAACACTAGCTCGCCGATGCCAGTAGTAGTCTTATTTAGTTTATTTTTAGTTTAAATTCTATTCAAACTATGTAAATTTACCTAAATTTAAATGGAATTTCCTAAAATCCAAATGTGTCTTCGAATCATGATCTTTGTGCGCGATCACTGAGGGAGAGAGGGAGGGTGTGGGGCGGCCTGCGTAAACCGCCGGCAATTTGGGCAGCCCCAGAGCAAGTGTCCGTACAGATGATCTTAGATGTAAAACTATTGTTTGCTTTATCACGCTTGATGAAAATATTGAAATAGAAATAAACGATGATTGTTTTAGTCTCGCGCGAGCAGATCCTGCAACCAGTATCAAAAATTTTCATACAATTAGAAGCCAAACAATTCATGTATGACATAATCGAAATCAGAATCCAAGGCCGTGTGACGAAAAATAGAGATAGCTGCTCGTGAGCGGATGCGCCACCGGCGACGGCTGACCCTGGCCCCTGGGGCCCTGCCTCCGGCCTCGGCGACCTCCTCCTTGCCGGCATCTACCCCATCTGGATCAAGATTCCAGTGCCTAGGATCTGAGTCGGGGTCTGACGGAGAGGATGCTAGGGCTGCGAGGGAGGTGCTGGAATCTCTTGAGGATGATGGCGGCGATTTAGGCTGGACTAATGTCTCGCGTCGTCGTCAGCTGTCGGAGGATGAGCTTCGCCAGCAATTTTGGGAGGACATAGGGTTCCCGACGGCGGCGGCGCGCTTCTGGGAAAGGTCGCCACCGGTGTCTCCTTTGCTGCGACACCTTTCTCCGCTTAGATGCTCGCCAAAGTTCGCCAGAAGGGATCTAGACAGGCCGAGATCGTTGTCTCCTTCCGTTCGGCGAGTGGTGGTTGCTTCGCTGAGGCATGTTAAATCATGGAAGGGGTCGCTGCCTCGCCGGAGATCGTCGGCTCCGTCGGTTCTCGGGCTTCTGGTCAAGGCGGCACTTCAGGCACATGTTTCGGATCGGACTCCGGGTTTCACGCAGATGGATGCCACGGAGGATGGTGTGGGGCCCAGGGCAGACGTGGCTGCGGGCCCGACTGCTGCGAACGTCGGGGATCGGTCCGTGTCGATCTTCTCCTGGACAGTGTCGCTGTGCGACTTCAAGCCGCGTGGACTAGGGGTGCGATCGATCGAAAAGAGACATCTGCCTCGAGTACGTCTGCATCCTTGTCACTGAACCCGTGCCCTTCTCCTGTGTCGCCGTGCTCGTGATCTACGCCGCGATCGTCGTCGAGTCCGAGAGCTTCTCCTTTGGCGGTTTGTCCTGGACGTTCGTTTGCGGACGTCGTTGCCTCTGCGCAGAGGATGGCCAGCCAACACCCGGGAGGAAAACCTAGGGCTCCGCCCGCGCAACCACAGCAGCGGGCATCACCGGCGACGCAACCACCGCTGGGTCAGTCGGCTCCTGCTCCTGCTGCTCAGATGGCCACCGCTCCTGCCTCCTCGGTCCCCGTTTCGCAGCCAAGGGGCCCATAGCCTGCTGCATCATCTACTGTCGGGGGTATGCCGTAGCCGCCGCCTTTTGTAGGTTTCCCGCTGGGGATCGTCTTCAGGACGCCTGCGGCGTACTATGCAGCCGTGCCACCTCCGGTTCAGCATCGTCCGTTACAGCCACCATATCAAGGTCCGCCAGCTGGTGGAGTTGGAGGGATCATGCCGTTTCAGCATGTGGCTGGAGGGCCGCCGCAGGATAATCACTTTGTGGTCGGAGTGGGTGCACCTGCTTCTTAGACGGCACCCAAGAGGAAGAAGAAGAAGCAGCCACAGGTTCCTGATCTGGGGATGGTCACGCCTCAGGTCCATGCTGGTGGACACTTGCAGCAGCCGTCTGTGCGGTATGCCCAGACACAGATGCAGCCTGTGGGGGCTTGTGGTGAATCCTTTCCGGCTCAGGGTCAGCAGTTACAATATCAGTATGGTGTGTAGGGCCAGCAGGTTCATGGTCTGAGTGCTCCGACGACGGTTGCCGCTACTCCTCAGCCATATGTTGCTGCACCGCAGGTATCTTCTGTTGTTGGGGGTAAGAAGACTAGCAAGTTTGTTCGGTGCTGAAAGTGTGCGGTTAATACTCATGCATTCAAGGATTGTAAGGCGGTCCACTATTGCTACATTTGTGATTGCGTTGCACATCCCACATTGAGGTGTCCGGTGCTGAATCAGCCGCGCTCGACTCCATATATGGCTGGTATTGGCAGCGACCAGACTCTTTTCACCCAGATTCCAGATGCAGTGACTCGGAATCATCTTGCGCACAGTCATACCCCTATTGCTCTGGTACGAGTTTCTGGCCCGATGATTTCAGCGGAGGTCGTTTAGAGGCAGATTGCCAGGCGGTGCCAGGTGCATGTTCAGTGGAAGTGGGAGGCGGTGCCACATGGAGATTCTGCCTTCTTAATGAGCTTCCTGACGTTTGAGGATTTGGACAGGGTGGATGGAATCCTGATGACCGTTCCGCTCAGTACCGCTCAGCTGACCTTCTCGGTTTACGGGAGGGAGGAGGTGCCGCATAAGTTTGAGATGCAGCAGGTTTGGCTACATGTGGAGGGGGTACCCCATATTTTGCGATCCTTTCAGGGCTTGTGGGTGGTTGGAGGACTCATGGGGAACACTCTTGATGTGGATATGTTCAGCTTGCGGAAGCAGGGGGTCGTCCGTATTCTCGGGAAGATGTTTGATACGAAGGTTTTTCTCAAGGCGAAAGATTCACTTGGCCACTTCATTGTGTGAGATGCTGTGGTCAAGCATAAGGTATTTGGGTTTCGTTTCTGGATTGAACCCGAGGGCTATATTCCGGAACCAGAGTTTGTTCCTTTCTTGTGGATAAAAGGAAATGATGACGCGGATGATGATGCCAATGGGAAGCATTTTGAGGATGGTATGGATACTTCTGACGCTGCTGCTACCACTCAGGGGTGGGTTCTAGATCTTCCTCGGCTGTGCAGGGTACTTCCGCGCCTACATCTTCTAGTCAGGGGGTGCAGAGGGTGTTTGATGTCACCCCTTTTAATGCTAATCCGGTTACTCTGCGAGGTCGACAACTTCTGGATGCTCTTCCTTTGGATTCCCTTCTCCGCGGGAAGGGTTCTGCTTCGGCGCCTCGCGTTTCTCAGGCTCAGTTACAGGAGGCTCTTCGTTCGGTTTCGATTCATGTACGGCGGTATTGCTCAGCTTCGCCAGCGAGGTCCAGAACGCATATTTTGAGCAGATCTATTCATGTTTCCACTCATGTACTTGAGGTGGTTGTTCCTTTGGTGTGTTCGCGGAAGCTGACCCCGGAGGGGTCGGCTGACCGCGACGTCTGTGACCAGTTTCAGGATGTTGTTGTGCTTGGTCCGACCCAGGCGGGGTTGGCCAATCATGACGAGGTGGATGCCCGCGTCTCCCTGGTCAGGGGGGACCTGGGGACGCTTAGGGACGTCTCGCCTACATTGGTGGTTCAGGCGACTTTGGTGGTCGATGGGGGCGACCGGACCCAGGAGGGGTCTGGGTTGTCTCGGTCTCCACCACGGGTTTCTTCTCCAGGTGACGCTTTGCCAGTCGCTGTGCAGGGGAGTGGCACAACCTTCAGGCGGAGCGCGCGCCATGGAGTCGATGCCTCTGGGCGTCCGCGACTGATGAGGATTCCATGCTCAAGGCCATGCGGCGTAAGGCGGAGAGGAACTTAGATTCTCCAGGTATAATGAGTTCTCCGAAGTCTTTTTTGTCTTTTTCTACTCCTGTTATTTCTTCTAAACTAGCCAATGTTGGCATTAGTTTGGATAGCTCTGTACAGGAAGTATCTTTTTCTTCTAATGTTTTGCGACACATGGAGGTTGACCGTCTAACGGTTACTCCTAAGGTTGGAGTGTTTCCTGATGCTTCACTAACTGAGGAGGAGGAGGAGTTGCATGCCACAGTAGATGGTTAACTCCTTTCTCACTTAGTCGGTGAAGTGTCGGAGGTGGACTTTGATGAGACTGAGTCCGCCTATATGTATGAGTTGAAAGCTTCTGGTCGAAAATCAAAGAGCCAGCGGTCACGAAAGAGATCCCGTGTATCCAAATCTCCTATAGTTTCTCAATGAATGGGATATTTTCAAATAGCAGAGGTCTTCGGGACTTGGCTAAACATTTATTCTTTGCTGATTGTGTGAGAGACCATAATTTGTATTTTTTTTGGGTATTTTTTAGACTGGTAGACGGGATTTTTCACAAGCTCTACTCAATCTCCTTTCTGGTGGAGTGGACTTTACGTGGACATCACGTTCGCCGCGTGGTCGATCTGGTGGGATACTGTTAGGCGTTAGAGATGAGACTATGGAAGTTTTAGCCAGTTAGGTGGGAGATTTTTTAGAAAACTCCATATCCGTAACAAGGCTGATAATTTCACATAGTCTTTAGTCGCCGTATACGGGGCCGCTCAGGATGTTTATAAGGCGGACTTTTTACGTGAGCTTGTGATTTTGGCAAGGACAATCCATATTCTATTCTTATAGGAGGGGATTTTAATTTGCTCAGATTTCCTCACGAGAAAAGTCGGGGCCGGTTCGATGAACATTGGCCTTTTCTGTTCAATGTTGTTATAGACAGTCTGGACTTGAGAAAGGTTACAATGTTAGAAAGGCAATTTACATAGGCTAATAGTCTTCCGGAGCCAACATACGAAAAACTTGATAGAGTGCTTATGGATACTGACTGGGAACAAAAGTTCTCTATGGTAACTGTTCGCGCTCTAGAGCGTACTGAGGCTTTGTCGGATCATGCTCCTTTACTTTTATCTTTTGAATCACCGCCATAAAAGTCTACAAATGAGTTTAAATTTGAACTTGGCTGGATGATCCATGATGGTTTTTACGAGATGGTTAAGGCTATTTGGGAGAAACCGGTCGGTGGCCAAACGCCTATACTACGATGGAATAACAAAATGCGTACTTTAGCAAGTTCCTTTGGGGCTGGGCCAGGCACACGGCTGGTATCTTTAAAACGAAAAATCATGCCTAACATCTATAATTGATGACTTAGAGGCTTCCGCGGAAGTCAGGCCATTAACTGCACAATAAAATGAGCTTAAAAGCCAATGGAATGCGGAGATAGCCCGACTTCTCCGCAAGGAGGAACTCAAATGGTATCAACTCTCTAAAGCAAAATTCATTATGGAAGGAGACACAAATACTAGGTACTTCCATGTTGTTGCCAATGGCAAGCATAAGAAGAAACTTATTCAGTCTCTGATTCAGGATAAAGGTATGATTGAGGGACAAGATCATCTGAAGTCATATATCACTACCTATTATAAACCCTTGTTTGGGGCCACAGAGGAAAATTCTTTCTCTATGGATGAGTCCCAAACGTGTGATATCCCCCAGATTTCTGATGAAGAAAATAGCTTTCTAACTGCCTCATATACCGAGGAAGAGGTCAGGAAATCATTTTTTCACATAACAAAGCACCAGGACCCGATGCCTTCCCAGCGGAATTTTACCAAAAATTCTAGGACGTTATCAAGGATGACCTGATGAATTTGTTTGGGTTTTTACAAGTCGGACAATTGGATCTCTTTAGACTTAACTTTGGCAATATAATTTTATTGCCTAAGGTTAACAATGCAGAACGTATACAACAGTATCGTCCAATCTGCTTGTTTAACGTTAGCTTTAAGATTTTAACTAAATTTGCCACGATTAGACTAAACTCAGTTGCTGACAATGTTGTTAGCCCGTCTCAAACTACGTTCATGCAAGAAAGAAATATCCTAGATGGTGTTGTAATTCTGCATGAAACAATCTATAAACTATACTCAAAAAAATTAAATGTTGTATTGTTCAAGATTGATTTTGAGAAGGCATACGACAAAGTTAATTGGTCTTTTCTCCAGAAACACTCCGCATGAAAGGTTTTTCTGAGGAGTGGCACTCTCTTATTCAGTCGTTTTTGTCTGGGGGTAGTGTTGCCATTAAAGTAAATGAAGACACTGGCAAATACTTTCAACCCAAAAAAAGGACTGAGACAAGGGGATTCATTATTGCCTTTACTATTTAATATAATGTCTCATATGATGGCTATCCTTATTGAGAGATCAAATGCTGATGGTCAAATTGAAGGAGTGGTTCCACATCTTATTTATGGTGGACTTTCTATTCTTCAATACGCCGATGATACAATTCTTTTTAAGGATCATGATCTGAAGAAGGCTAAGAATATGAAATTAATATTATCAGCATTCGAGCAGCTATCTGGGCTTAAAATAAACTTCCATAAGAGTGATTTGTATTGTTTTGGCGAAGACCAAAACAAGGCCCACCTATATGCTGAACTTTTCGGCTGTGTTCAGAGTCAGTTTCCAATCAATTATTTGGGTATACCGATCTATTATCGGCGTCTGACAATTGCTGAATGAAAACTTGTTGAGGAAAGTCTACAAAAACATCTTAATAGTTGGAAAGGTAAATTGTTATTCCTTGATGGAAGACTAGTACTCATAAATTCAGTACTTACTTATATGATACTGTATATGATCTCGTTCTTCCAATTACCAAAAGGGGTCTTGAATAAAGTGGATTATTTCTGTTCAAGATTCTTTTGGCAAGGGGATAGTGAGAAAAAGAAATATCGACTGGTCAGATGGAATATGGTTTGTCGCCCGAAGGAGTTTGGTGGATTGGGCATACACGATTTGCAAGTCAAAAACACCGCACTTCTAGGCAAATGGCTTTTTAAACTACTTACAGAAGATGGTGTTTGGCAACCCATGTTATGGAGGAAATATGTGGGGTCCAAGGTTGTGTCTCAAGTGGTTTGGAAACCCGAAGATTCACATTTTTGGGCGTGTCTTATGGCAACCAAAAAACATTTCTTCGTTGTGGTGCTTTCGAGATTAAGGATGGATCACAGATTATGTTTTGGAAAGATAAGTAGCTTGGCCAAACTACTCTTCGCGAACAATATCCAGCTCTATATTCGATTGTTAGACACAAAGAGGATACAATTTCCACAGTAATGCAAGACTATCCTCCTAATTTGTCTTTGAGAAGTCTGATCGGTCCTAGACTGGTATCTTGGAACAATTTATTATTACGATTATCCATCATAAATTATCGGACGGTGTTGATGTGTTCAAATGAAAATTACTAGAAAGTGGTAATTTTTCTGTTGGCTCACTATATAAAGCCTTAATCCAACCTGATATCCCGGTCGATGATAATAGTAAAATTTGAAAAATGAAAATACCCCTTAAGACGAAGATATTTGCATGGTATCTACGAAAAGGGGTAATTCTAACAAAAAATAATCTTGCAAAGAGGAATTGGCATGGAAGTACACAATGTGTTTTTTGTCATCAAGATGAGACAATTCTCCATTTATTTTTCCATTGCAAATTTGCTCGCTCTATATGTTCATTCATCCAAATAGCTTCTGGCTTATCTCTTCCATGTTCTGTAACCAATGTTTTTGCTAATTGGTTGCATAGAATTGTTGATAAGTACAGAACTTTGTTTAGGGTGAGAGTGCTTGCCATTATATGGACGCTATGACTTTGTAGAAATGACAAGATTTTTAATAACATTGTGTCTTCTCCTCTGCAGGTTATCTATCGAGGGACGGCTATCCTCCGATCATGAAATATTCTCCAACTTATAAAGTTTCGCGACTTATTTATGGAGGGATGTACGCGATTGGAGGACACGGCGAGAGATATTTTGTCCCGACATGGATGACCACGTGATCTGAGGATTGATCTATCTTAGAATCTAGACATTTATTTACACAGTATCTTTGTGTAATGCTTGTCTACTTTTTATCTTAGTTCTATTGTTCGAGTGACTATGTATATCTTGATTATGCAGAGACTAGGAGTAAGCTTTAAATAGTTTGTAATAAATGCGCCCAATTCAAAATAAACAAAAAAGTATGATATAATCCCAAGGAGAAGTACATGAATCATTTGAACCAAATAGAGGTGCGAGTATGGAAGTAATCATACGTTGACAAGGAATAGAATGTCAACGGACTTGCTGACTAGGCCAGGAGGCCCACAAGCCAGCCTACGATGCCAACGCCATGTCACCGATCCGGACCTTTTCGCTCTCCACCAGTCAGAGCCGAGCACACGGATCGTGTGCTTTCTGCAGGCAAAGATGCAGCCGTCAGATGTAAGCGCAGTCCGAACCTTTTCCCGAACGGTGGCAAGAAACCGCCTCGGTCCACGTTTCTCCTGTCACCACGCACGCCCACCCGCTACCTATAAATTCCCGACCCACCTCCCCCTCTCCTCCCACTTCTCAATTCCCCTCGCCTTCCAGTTCGAGTTCCGCAACCCAATCCCGCAGAGAGCAGTTCGAAGCCGAGGAGAAGAGGAGGAGCGCGATGGCCCGTACGAAGCAGACCGCCCGCAAGTCCACCGGCGGCAAGGCCCCCAGGAAGCAGCTCGCCACCAAGGTTCGTCCCGCCGCCTCCCTTCTTCCTCGCCGATCCTGATCTCCTTCCCCATTCTGATGTGTCGATCTTCTGTTTTTGGTCGGTTTCGCTGACGGTTCCGTGCGTTGTTTTTTCAGGCCGCGAGGAAGTCGGCCCCGACCACCGGCGGCGTGAAGAAGCCCCACCGCTACAGGCCCGGCACGGTGGCGCTCCGCGAGATCCGCAAGTACCAGAAGAGCACGGAGCTGCTCATCCGCAAGCTCCCCTTCCAGCGCCTCGTCCGCGAGATCGCGCAGGACTTCAAGACCGACCTCCGCTTCCAGAGCCACGCCGTGCTGGCCCTCCAGGAGGCCGCGGAGGCGTACCTCGTGGGGCTCTTCGAGGACACCAACCTGTGCGCCATCCACGCCAAGCGCGTCACCATCATGCCCAAGGACATCCAGCTCGCCCGCCGCATCCGTGGCGAGCGCGCCTAGACCAAGCCCCCTCGCGTGGCCGTGAGATCAGTGCCTCGTTCGTCGCAATCTAGTTGATTCCCTTTGGGATTAGATCGTGGTAGGAAATGGAAGTTCTATCTCATTGTAAAAATCCAGTTGCTTAAAATAGTTACAATACTTGTCCTGAATTTGTTGCTACAGATTGTGAATTTCTGAATCTGTTCCGTTCTGCTCTTGACTAGTCATTGTGATGCTCTTGGTTTATTCTCCGGTCGCTGTGGTGCCATTTGGCAGTCACATTGTTGTCAATTTGGGGGCGGAAAGGAACTCGCTCATGAATCTGATCGTTTCTTGCCTGGCTAAGTTTAGCGTAGCATGTTATTTTTCTACTGTACTTCGTGTTGGGAAAGTATTGGACAAAAAATATATGAGGAAATATGTTGTCCCTGTTCTTTCCAATAATAAGTCGATTCCCCCTTCAGACTTGCAGTTGAGTTGTGGAGACGCGTGTATGAACTGGTAGACCAATCCACAAGTTCAGGTTATGCACAGAAACTGACCCTGAAAAGTTCAAATTTAAGACTGGGAAAGAAACACACAAGCGAACACCCACACCAGTCTTGGCATCTGGTGTGATCAAAATGTTGCTGTATGTTCTGGCCAAGGAAGGGAAACAGTAGAGCCATGAACTGAAGTGCACGGTGTGGAGAGGGCAACAGTAGAGCCATGACGTCGAGCACGGCGGGCAAAATTTTCTGTACAGTTTAGTTGTCTCTGCTTCTAGATCAGGCAGGTTGACCAATAGGAAGATTGACAAAACCTTTTACGCAGCTGAATTTTTTTTTTTCGGGTGAAACAAGGACTATATTATGCAGGAAGGATTACATAGCGGTCGAGTTCGAGCAACCGGATAGCATCCTCCGGTCCAGAACTCAACCAAGTCATAGTACGGCATTGCACTCTCATAAAGTTAGCAAGAGAGTCACTAACCCTAACCTGCAAGCGATCCACTTTAATAAATACACAAACTCTATCATGACTAGCTAAACTTTTAATCTCATCGATTAGATGAACGAATGGTGATCTGTCGGGCGCCGAAGAATTAACCGCTTCAATAAGATTGGAACAGTCAGATTCCACTATAATTGCCAGTTGGGAGAACTGAAGAGCCGAGCGTAAACCTTCCAAGCAAGCACGAATCTCCGCCTCAAGAGGAACTTGACAATTCTCCAAATGACTGCAAGACATAAAAATCGAATTGCCCTCCTCATATCTGAGGACCATACCAGCACCTGCCGACGCTTTGCTCCAGGAGCCATCCACTGATAATTTCACCCATCCTGGCTTCGGTCGTGACCATACTTTATCCGACCCTTTCCTTGGCACCCATTGTTTCAGATTATCATCATCACCCACTATTCCTTTTCCTTTCAAAATTGCTGCAGTGGACTTATCCTTAATATCTCGAAGGAGCTTCAGATACCCGCATAGGAAGCGTTTAGAACCCACCACTGTGGGGAGTGGTTTATCATGAGTGATCTCATTCCTTGCAAACCAAGCTCTCCAAGTAACAAGCAACGTACAATCCACCATGTGTTCTGGTGTGAATTGAATCACCATTTGAAACCAATTATGAGAGGCTTGATGTAGGACACCATCCGTTGGTAAACTCCACACATGACGCATTTCCTCCCAGAGTGCATGTGCATGGGAGCAACCATGTAGAGCATGCATGTCATCTTCCGAAGTAATGCCACAGATTCTGCACAGTCCCGACACGGGCAAGTGGCGGCGGCGTTTGTTGGCCTCTGTAGCTAGTGCGCCTGACGCCGCCTTCCAAGCGAATACTTTTACTTTTGGTGGCACTGAGAAACGCCATATTTTGGTCCAACAAGGATGCCGCCCGTCAGGTACGACACTTGACGTCGCAATATTGTTTTGACTGAAGCAAATCTTGTGAAAGAACAAAGAAAAGGGTGTCCTCGCCCTCTCTCACCGCCGTTTTTAATTCAGATTCAATACTAGAAATACCCTTGATCAGGCGATTTTTTTAAAAAAATACTCCATCTGTACACATATTCGTTGACTTAAATTTGTTTAGAATTAAATGAATCTCGACACTATTTAGTATATAGGTTTCATTCAAATTTTAACAAATTTAAGTTAACAAATATGGGTCCGAAAAGTATTGCACGAATTTAGGAATATCGATATAGCACATCATCACTTGGCCGAGCCAACTGCCCCACACGGCTTGGGCTAGACCTAATATAACATATTTGATTTTAATATAATCCCCTTTAATCTATCTAACTATGTCTATGTTTCAGATAAGTTGTACATGAAAAAGATGTCCCTTGATGTTATGAATCCATTCCATTGAACAATTTGTAATTTTGTTCCCTTTAATAGCTTTTTTAAATATTTTTTCTCAAATTCGTCACATACAGTTGATCATTTGAAATTTCCTTTGAGAGGAAGAATCGGTTCATCATTTCACACGATAATGTTGTAAGTTTTTTGTTTTGACATTGCTATACGAGTGATCTACGTGTAGGTATGTATAATAGGATAGTTTAGATCTACTCGGTTATGAATGTTAAAATGAAAAACTCACAACACAAAACTTGCATGAAATGGTCAGGCGAAGCTAAACCTCAAAGGTAATTCGAAACGGTTATCCATGTACAAAGAATTTGGCAAAAATTCGTTCACACGTACAAACATGAATAGAAAATAGACTCTAAAATGTCAACGAAACTAGAAACCGATCACACAACATGGGTTCACATCATTTTCAAGTACAACTTATTTTAAATCGATGTGTGGTTATGTAAATCCAAGATGATTAAGTTAACCATGTTTACCGAGGAAAGTTCATGTGCCGGAAGAAGATTTTGCACCCAGGAGGCATGTCCCAATGGAAAAGGCCATATTTGGTGTTCCCAGCGGGCCAACTTTTGGCTTGCCATAAATCTTGTGTTGTGCAAAAATTTCATGCGACCCAACAAGTTAAACAGGCTTATTTCTTCTCGCGATGTGTGAGAAACAAAGATTGGCCCAACCAAAACACGCCCTAAGCCTCAATCGGACAGGCGCGGGACAAATGCATGTCGCTACCGCCCCACGCTAGCCGAATGCGCAGTCGAATCACTCGGGCCCTAGTCACTTGGAACCAGGGCAGTAGCGTGAAGCGCGTTGGCTACCCGCTCCTATCTTTTTCAATCTACTCGGTCGTGACCAATTATTTTTTCATTCGGCTTGGTCTTGATCGATTGCTTTCTGACTCGGATTGGCCCTCACCAATTGGAGTAATCGGCTTGCTCCTGGCCAATTGCATGTCTACAGCCCGTCAATTGGGCAATTAGTGCGGCCAAAACCAATTGAAGCGCAATCGGCCTTGGCCTAGGCAGACGATGTGCTAGATATCGAAATTTTTAATTTCGTGGAATACTTCACTAATTGATTAAAAAAGTGCATTATTTTTAAAAAATAGCCTTGATCAGTATAGTAGAGGAGCTAGATTTAGGAAAATTTAGTCCGTTTGCGGGGTGGGCTAGACAGAAATCGGATGGGTGTCCAGCCCAACTTTGACCAAGTGTTTTGAAAAAACTTACAACACTATAACACTATATAGATATCATATGATACATTTAATAATATTAATTTAAGAATGTATATGTTAATGAGTTTTCTTAGGTTGGTCAAATTATACATAGTTTGAGTTTTAAAAAATAAAATGTTTTATTTTGAGAAACGAAACTACTATTGATAAAGTTTTCTCACAACAATGCTGAAAATAATTTTTTCAAGGTGTAACTTGTCAGTAATGTTAGATCGAAATAACATTAGAAATAACTTAAGCATTAGCATTAACTGATTTCATGCTAGAACACCTAAACATCGCTAGGCAGTGGATTAGGGAATGCAACTTATAAGTAGATGAAGTGCTCGATGCGGGCATGGTGTAACCCATGGCGATGGGAGTTGAGGTGCTGGAGATGGAGTAGATGCATCGTCGGCAGAACCCTCCTGGGTGCCGTCTATGGAGACGGTCTTCTAATCCCAGCATCACTCTTGTAGGATCGAAACTTAGGAGTATTGGGATTTGCCTCGTATGTCTGTCAACCCCCTTAGAGAGATGCAGAAAAGGAAATTGGGTCCTTTGACTCTCCACCGACGCTGAACCGTTGCTGGTAGCCACCTTGACGTTTCCAGGGATGAACCACTTGGGGACGATGAGATGCATAGCTCCGGTGCAAGGTTACAGAGAGGGCCCCCGCTATGGAGGTTGAAGAAGCGCCAACATGGCACCAATAAGAGTCGGCCAAGGATCATGGAGGCAAACCTGGCCACCCGTGTTCCGCTCGCAGGAGCAGAAGCAGAAATTCCGTCCACCGTCGCAGAAGAACAGAAGGCTCCTAGCAACAACCACTCCCCTCGCCTACATGGCTGGCCAGAGTGCGGTATAGAGCACCTCCATTCCACCATAGACGGTGGCCAAATGCGATGATTTAATTTGCGGAGAAGGTGGTCCTCCCCACTGTCCTGAGCTCCTCCCTTCCCTTGCCTCCACGGTCGGACAAAGATCAGAGCACCACGCACAAGAAGAACCCTAGGAGGCTTTGGATCCGGCCACACAGATCCATCACACAACTCCAAACTACTGGCAAGAAGCCAAACCTAATACTAGTAAGGACACACCGAACACCTCCTTCCTCCTCTACGAGGGGCGACACTACTAGAGAGAGCTTGAATCGGGAACCGGGGGCAATTCTCAAAACGAGAGAGGGGAACATACTGATACGTTGGAAACATATCTATAATTTTTGATGCTCCATGCTTGTTTTGTATCTACTTTGTTTTGCTTGTCTACACTTTGAGGTGCTTTTTACATGTTTTCTGGTACTAACCTATTAACAAGTTGCAACAGTGCTAGATGTCTGTTTTCTGCTGTTTTTGGTTTCAGAAAAGTTAGTAAAGAAATATTCTCAGAATTGGATAGGACAAACGTTAAAGTCAATTACTTTCCGTGGGGAACAAGAAGTCCAGAGGAGCCGGAGGGCGGACCACCCCAGCGGGGAAGGTGGGCAAGACTGCTAGGTTTTGTGCTGGCCGCCTCCCGGTCTCACCCCATCGCCTAAAAGAAGCGTCTGATGCAGAAACCCCGAGTACCCGATCAAATCTCCACGAACCCGCATGTATCTGCCGCCACCATCGTCCCTAGATTGGGGGATCTGATGTTCTTTCCGGCACCCTGCCAGAGGGGAGATCATCCCTGAGGCCTTCTCTCCGGTATGATGCGTGGGTAGTTCCACCTTAGACTATGGGTCCATGCAGTGGCGGAGCCAGAAATGGAGCAAGCCCCGGGCCAAAAACTAAAGTGTACAAAAAAACTAATATTTTTTTTCTTGTAATAACACAGAAAATTTGGTAAGATAGCAAACATAGCATATATTTTTAAATCCTTTTTAAATCCACCATACGATGAGATGAGTACAAACTAGAAATAGTAGTATGAATACAAAAGAGTACCAAATCACTGGATTGGTTCATCTGAGCCTCCCATAACCTCATCAGTAGTAGAAGAACCAGTACCTTCAAAAAACAAAAATATTTCATAAGTAAAGGAATAAATTTGAAATGAAATGGTCATTCATTGATATGAATATGAAACTTACCAAAACGAAGAGGTAAAACTCCTGTACGTGAACAATATGCTTGAAAACGATATACAATATCATCATCACTAATAGAGTGGAATACATCTCACTCAATATAGCAAATCATGGTATAATTCATCCAATCATCACCCATTTTATTCCTTAACTCGGTCTTGATAATGTTCATAGCTGAGAAAGCTCTCTCCACTGATGCTGTTGCAACCGGTAAAATCAATGCCAACTCGATGAGGCGATAAACCAAAGGAAAAACCAAGTGTCTATCAGTCTGAACCATCTTCACATTTGTTGATTGGTTCGGTTTCGAGATGGATGGATAAAATCTCTTCATCTTGGGGATGATCCGTGGTTCCTGCAACATTAAATAAATTAATACAAACACATCCAACTATCCAAATATGTCAAATTCAATTAGCTATACCCAATTCAATTAGCTAGATGAATTGCAAATTCCAAATTGGAGCAATTCTAAAATTGCCTAGCCTAGCACAACCAGACTACCAGTACCGCGACATATAAAGAAGCTAACTAAAACGTGGCAAATCACAGAATCTTTCTAATTAAGAAATAACTTGTGGCATATAAAGAAGCTAACTAAAATTACCTAGCATTTTGTTGTTTTACAACTAGACTACCACGTTTTGGAATCTGGAGTCACCCCTCGTAGGCAAGTAGAACAGCTGGAGTTGGAGATGGGATTGGCGGCAAGCAGAAGCAGCTGAAGCAGGGATTGACGGCGCCGCGCCACGCCGCGGTGGCCGGCGGCGTACAGGGGAGACGGGGTGCGGGGAAGGAAGACGAACAGGACAGGCGGGGTCCGCGGGGAGCCGGGGTGCGGCGGAGAGACGGGCAGGGACTGGAGGCGGGAGGCGCCTGACGGGGACAGTCGGGGTCGGGGGACGCAGGGGACGGTCCGGCGAGCGGGGGTCGCCGCCGACGTGGCTCCTTCCCGGCTGCCCTAGCTAGCTGCTGGCGGCGGCGAACGGGAGTGCGGCCTGTACGGGACGCGCATGGGACACGGGAGCCAGGAGCGTCAGGGGTCGTGCGTGCCAGGAGAAAGGGCACATGGGCCAGGCTTGGGCTGCGCTCCGGGCCAATTTTTTTTTGCTGATGGTAACAAAGATTTTGCGCTATGTCCCATGCCATGGCCCAGGTTGCCCTGGGCCTGGCTTCGCCCCTTGGTCCATGTAGTAGCTAGATGGTTATATATCCTCTTTTGTACTTACATGTATAGATCTTATGAGCTCCGTTCATGATCAAGATCTAATATATTTGTAATCATGCATGTTGTGTTTGCGGGGATCCGATGAATATTGAGATTATTATGTTGTTTTGATTAATGGTTTATCTTTATGATTCTATCATTTCTGTATTGTTTGTGATCTTGCATGCTCTCCGTTTCTAGTGGTTATCTTGGTCAAGTAGTTGCTAATGACTCTAAAAGGGGGTATTTATGCTCGATAGTGGGTTCATGTCTCTAGTTTTCAAGGGAAGTGACAAAAATCTCTTCGGTTGTAGATGTGCTGTTGCTACTAGGGAGAAAACAACGGTCTCTTGTTCATGGAATATGTTGACTGTTTACCTTACACACTTTGCTTAAAGCAGTTGTCTGTGGCTTATAACTTAATACTGGAGGGGGTTCGGATCATAACCTGAAGGTGGACTTCTAGTCATAGATGCAGCTGGATGGCGGTATATGTATATTGTTGTATTGCCCAATCAACCTCATAGGATCTTTCTGGCTAATAATTGCATTGTTGTCTTGCTCAGTTCGTGTCAATTGCCCCGCTGTAATTTGTTTACCCTTCATGCCATGTTTTTTATCTAAGGAGAGCACCTCTAGTGAACTATGGACCCCGGTCCAATCTTTACCATTGATACACCTTCCACTGTTACCTGTTTACTTGCTGCAAACCATTAACTTCCACACCATACGTTTAATCCTTTGTTACAGCAAACCGGTGAGCTTGACAACCTTACTGATTCGTTGGGGCAAAGTCTTGAGTTTGTGTTGTACAGGTCTTCACGTTGCTAACATCACCTATGTGACGTTTCCTTCCTCCTACTTGTTCGATAACCTCGATTTTTTACTAAGGGAAACTTGCTGATGTGCTGCTTCATACCTTGCTCTTGGGTTTCCAAATAAGCGTTCCACGTCAAGTACTAGGCGCCATCACATACCTACACTGGAGGGTCAGACGAATAGTTTGAGTCGAAGCAATCAATTCAAGCCATCTACCAAATAGGGAGTGGGAGATCTAAATGTGAATTTCAATTCAATGTCATGACAGGCTTCGGCTGCAATGTACCGCTTCTTAGTGACAATAGGAAAAAGAAATAACTAGAGAACATTACTCTAGCGATATATCTTTTCTAGATGAAAATTTTCTAGCTTTACCAACATTCCACTTGTATCCAATTTTTGATGCAGATGCAATCTAGATTGCCCCCACCGCTCAACTATCGAGCTTCTCGGCTTGTTAAGCTCATAATCATTAAATCCATTAAGAATAACAAGCATAAATCATTGTTTTGCCCTATTCGTCAGGTTCTCCGGATCTTCTTACTACATAAATGCATGAGGTAGAGGAGGCAATACATGCACCGATGACTAGACGCTGGCCAATAGGGACGCAAACGACAAGGGATGAGGCTGGTTGAGGACTGCGGGGCGGCGACCAGTGAATGATGGAACGTGAGTGAAATGCTAGTGCATAGGTGCCACACCGCCGCGTATATTGGAGAATTTGAGATAGGAGTAATATAAGACGACGAGAATTGGGGGTTTAGAAAAGTAATTAGGTGTTCCCTGTACACAATTATATCGCCAAATATAAGTTGCTCTGATTGTGCATGTGCTATATTGTTCAACTTAGTTACACAGTTAGATGAGATGCAAATTGACAACATTTATAAGCAGCTCACGAGCTCACTCGTTTAGGGCGTCTCCAAAGTGAACATAAGGCTCGGCATTAAGACTCTAAGATCGACCATAGCTGAAAATAAACATTGCGAGGCTCGGTCTTAGGCGCAAGATTCTTAAGGTCGGCCACACCGGTAAAACCTGCCCATAAGCAATAAAATATGTTTTCTTGTCCAAACTCTACAAGCCAAGCTGATGGAATACGGTAGTAGCAGATATATGTTGAGTTTAAAATGGCCAAAAGGTTGGCAAGTGGGTCCTGGCTTAAGTCTAGCCAGTACATAAACATCGTAGTGGTTCCGGTTCACTATATCAGATGTGATGGGGCCCATCTTATGGCCTACTGGTGAATTAAACATTGGAGACGCTCTTAGCTCATTGCCGATAACAAGCTGATAAATATCATGTGGCTTGTTCATTAACAAAACGAGTCAACCTAAATAGGCGCTCGTTTAAGCTCATCGAGGGTCGATCTTTATGTATAGCGTATTATCCCTTTCAAAAAGGCGAGCAATGTAAATGTATATTTCGTGATCCAAGAAGAAATGAAACACATATCTAATTCTCAAGTATTATGAATACCAAGATCTCCATGCTCCTTTTTTGTAGCTAATAAAATCCGAGTTATCTATAACTGCAATGTTAATATAAATCGAACAATTATACTCCCCTGTCCAAAAATAACTAACTACATTCGAACATATCTTTATAATAAAATACGTCTAGATATATTTAAATCTAGACAAACCATAGTTAGTATGGATGGAGGGAGTATTACTCCTTGTTGGAATTTTGGCCCAAATAGTCTATCCCATTTTCTATTTCAATAATTCCTGAAAATCCTAGAGGCCCATGTGGCCCATTCATGCAAGACAAGAGCTGGGACAAATGTTTAGTCTCACATTGCTAGTTGAGTGGAAGTTGGACCAGCTTATAAGGTGAGCTCTCCTACCACTTGGTAAAAGGATGAGAAGGAGAAGGAGAGAGTTCCACACGCGCGCTCCCCCTCCTCGCTCGCCTCGCCACGCCTCGCCACGACGCGCGCGTTGCAGGAATCTCGCCGAGCCGAGCTTTATTTTGCCACACATGAATGATATATGAACAGATGTACAAAAGCTGAAACGTTTGCTTTGAATGGACTTTTAATACGAGTTAAATGAATACGAATTGAGTGGAGGCTGTCCGGTGGGCTGCCGCCTGTTCGCTTCATCTTCCGCCCATTTGTTTCATCTTCTGGACTGTCTGCCTTCCCCTCTGCGCCTATAAAAGAGAGAGGCCGCGCCTCCTCGCCACATTCTGCCACATCCCTTGCGCCTCGGTTCGAGCATTGCGCTACCTCCATCTTCCCATCCCGTCTTGCGTGCACCGCGAGCCGACAAGAACCTCGAGACCCATTGCTTGAGTCACATGCGGAGAAGAGCGATAAGGTTTTGGGGCGCTATCGGCGCGACCTCTTGGCTTCGTCACGGACTCCCTCACGAGATAGCGACGTCTTCCCGACGAGGACTTCTTCCCGACATCAGCACCCTCTTCCTCGACGACATGCAACGATGGTTCCAACGCCAGTTCCACTTCTCTTCAGGGTACATCTTCTGTCTCAATCTTGTTCTGATCCTATCCAAAGTTTTATGCCTTGCAGTTTGTTTGACTATATGCCTTATTATGTATTCGCTATTTAACATGATTAGTATATTGCCTATTATTCTAGTCATGTTTTATCTAGCGTTTATTATGGATAATTCGCTTGGTAAATTGCTCTATTTCTTAACAATCCAAAAACCTTATTTCAGGCAATTTGCCCCAAGTGGCTTTGTTGCTTCTATGAAGCCACATGTGTTTGAAGGTGTGAATTACAAACGATGGCGTGCGAGAGCAGTGCTCTGGTTTCAGACCATGAGTTGCTATAACGCCATCTATGGCGCACCTGATGGGGAACTTAATCCCGCTCAGGAAGAGGCGTTCCAAAAACTTGATACCACTTTCAAGGCTGCCTTGATCAGCATCCTTGGCGACAATATTGTCAATTCATATCTGTTATTTAGCAATGGCAAAGATATGTGGGATGCCTCGAGAGAAAATTTGGAGTCTCTGATGCTGGTAGTGAACTGTATGTCATGGAACAATTCTATGACTATAAGATGATTGATGACCGCTCCATTGTGGAGCAGGCTCATGAGATACAGTCACTTGCCAGGGAGCTTGAGCACTTCATTTGTGTGTTACCGGACAAGTTTGTTGCCGGAGGCATCATTGCCAAACTTCCCCAGTCATGGAGGAAATTTGCTACTTCTCTGAAGCACAAGAGACAAGAGTTCTCCGTGACGGATCTCATTGGGACTCTTGATGTGGAAGAGAAGGCGAGAGCAAAAGACACACGTGCTCGAGGTACCGAGGGAGGTTCTAATGCCAACACAGTACGGAAAGGAACTTTCAGACTCACAAGTTCAAGAACAAAGGCAAGTTTGATGACAAAGGAAAGTTCGATGGAAAGAACAAGGCCTCACGGTCCACCGACTTCAAGAAGAAGGCGATAAGAGGAAAGGTGCTTGTCATGTGTGCGGTGATCCTAATCATTGGGCTCTGCTTGTCCCAACCGCTTTGACAAGCGCCAAGATGGGAAGAGCAAAGGCGCTAATATTGTCATGGGCGACGTTGAGATGAAAGATGTTGGGTATGGTATATTACCTCTTGTTCTTTCATTATGTCATTCTCCGATTGGTGGATTGACACGGGCGCTAATGTACATGTCTGTTACGATATTTTCATGTTTTCCTCATATCAGTCGGAGGACTCAAACCGTCTTGATGGGGAGCGGCTCGTATGCTTCGCTCATGGTGTTGGTACGGTCGATCTGAAGTTCACTTGAAATCTTGCGCTGAAGAGTGCATCATGTTCCTCAATAAATAAAAATCTTGTTAGCGGATCTCTTACGTCGAGATGGCTACAAGATTGTATTCGAGTCCAATAAATTTGTAATTTCGAAGTATGGAACCTTTATTGGTAAAGGCTATGAATGCGGAGGCTTGTTCCGCTTATCTCTGTCAGACATTTGTAATAAAGTTGTCAATCATATTTACACAAATTTTGAATCAAATGTCCGCACTCTATCTTTGTCATATTAATTTTGGTTGTATGACGCTAGCCAAAATGAATTTAATCCTGATTTCTCAATTGTTAAGGGATCTAAGTGCCAAGTCTGCAAGCTAAACAACCTCGCAAGTCACATACATTGCGAAGTGAGAAATTTAACACCACTAGAGCTCATACATTCCGATCTTTGTGAGATGAATGGTGTGTTGACAAAAGGTGGAAAGAAATATTTCATGACTTTGATCGATGACTCTACGAGATATTGTCATGTGTATCTTCGAAATCAAAAGATGAGGCTTTGAGTTTCTTCAAAATCTATAAAGCCGAGGCAGAAAATCAACTTGATCGAAAGATTAAGAGGCTTAGGTCGATCGTGGTGGAGAGTATTTTTCCAACGAGTTTGATTTCTTTTGTGCGAACATGGCATAATTCATGAGGACGCCTCCTACTCAGCCAAATCAAATGGAGTAGCCGAAAGAAAGAACCGTACTCCAGATTTGGTTAACGCCATGTTAGACACATCGGGTCTTTCTAAGGAATGGTGGGGGGAGGCACTATTGACCGCGTGTCATGTCCTAAACCGAGTTCCCACAAAGAACAAAGAAATTACTCCATTCGAAGAATGGGAGAAGAAAAGACTAAAACTCTCTTACTTACGTACTTGGGGTTGTTTGGCAAAGGTTAATGTACCAATCCCCAAGAAGCGCAAGCTTGGACCAAAAACCATTGATTGTGTTTTTCTGGGCTATGCTTTTCATAGCATTGGTTATAGATTCTTGATAGTAAAATCTGAAGTACCTGACATTCATGTCGGTACAATCATGGAGTCGACTGATGCGACTTTTTTTGAGGATATCTTTCCAATGAAGGATAAACCTAATTCATCAAATCCAGAGATACCTAGTTCATCTGATCAGGAATTTGCTATATTCTCTGAACCTATCATTCCGATTGAACTCTCTGAAAGTCCTAAGGAGGGTGATAATGAAATTCCTAAAAGGAGCAAGAGACAAAGGACTGCAAAGTCTTTTGGTAATGATTTCATTGTGTACCTTGTGGATGACACTCCCACTTCCATTTCAGAAGCTTATGCATCTCCTGATGCTGACTACTGGAAGGAAGCTGTTCATAGTGAGATAAATTCCATCTTAGCTAATGAAACATGGGAGATCACTGATCGTCCTTATGGGTGCAAACCTGTAGGATGTAAATAGGTGTTCAAGAAGAAACTAAGGCCTGATGGTACTATTGAGAAGTACAAGGCAAGGCTAGTGGCCAAGGGTTATACCCAAATGGAAGGTGAAGACTTCTTTGACACTTACTCACCTGTAGCAAGGTTGACCACCATTCGAGTACTACTTTCTCTGGCTGCCTCACACGGTCTTCTCGTTCATCGAATGGACGTTAAGACGACTTTCCTAAATGGAGAGTTGGATGAGGAAATTTATATGGATCAACCAGATGGTTTTGTAGTAAATGGTCAAGAAAGAAAAGTGTGCAAGCTATTGAAGTCTTTGTATGGTCTTAAACAAGCACCTAAGCAGTGGCACGAAAAATTTGATAAAACCTTAACCGCTGCAGGCTTTGTTGTAAACGAAGCTGACAAGTGTGTATACTATCGCCATGGTGGGGGTGAGGGAGTCATCCTTTGTTTGTATGTTGATGACATATCGATTTTGAACCAACCTTAATGCGATTAAGGAGGCCAAAGATTTCTTATCTCGTTCCTTTGAGATGAAGGATGGGAGTAGCGATGTCATCACGAACATCAAGCTATTGAGAGATGATGATGGTGGGATTACATTTGCCCTCCACTATGTGGAAAAGATCTTGAGTTGTTTCGGGTATAGCGACGTCAATTGTTCTCCCACACCGTATGATCCTAGTGTGTTGCTTCGAAAGAATCGAGGAAATGCTAGAGACCAACTAAGATACTCTCAAATCATTGGCTCGCTTATGTATTTAGCTAGTGCCACGAGACCTGACATCGCCTTTGCTGTAAGCAAACTCGGTCGATTTGTCTCAAATCCAGGAGATGATCACTGGCATGCTCTTGAAAGAGTTATGCGATATCTAAAAGGCACTGCGAGCTATGGCATACACTATACCGGGTATCCGAGGGTACTAGAGGGTTATAGTGATTCAAATTGGATATCTGATGCTGATGAGATAAAGGCCACGAGCGGATATGTTTTCACACTTGGTGGTGGCGCTGTTTCTTGGAAGTCTTGCAAGCAGACCATCTTAACGAGGTCAACTATGGAAGCAGAACTCACAACACTAGACACGGCCACTTTGTTGAAGCGAGTGGCTTCGTGAACTCTTGATGGACTTACCTGGTTGAAAAACCTATACCCGCAATTCCAATGAATCGTGATAATCGAACTGTGATTATTAAGGTGAACAGTTCTAAGGATAATATGAAGTCCTCAAGACATGTGAAGAGGGGACTGAAATCTGTCAGGAAAATGAGAAACTCCGGAGTTATTGCATTGGATTATATCCAAACATCTAAAAACTTGGCAGATCCCTTCACAAAGGGTCTATCACACAACGTGATAGAAAATGCATCGAAGGAGATGGGTATGAGACCCACAATTTGAGCTTTCCACAGTGGTAAACCACTCTATGTGATCGGAGATCCCGTGAATTAGAATTGGGAAACAAGCTGTTGGTTAGCTGAGAGGAAAGTATCCCTACTTTAATAAACACCACTCCATAAAGTTGCAATACTTTCCTATTCTGCATGGCAGGTTGATTTATTATCTTAATGTGTTCTAAGTGGCTTGTCCTAAGCAAAGATGTTGTCCTGCAGAACATCTTTTGAAGAACACACCTATATGAGTCTCGATTAAAAGCGTCGATCTATGAGAGTAGGGTGCTCTCTAATAAACTCATGAAAGGTCATGGAGTATGAGGTATAAGCTCCACCAGCGGAAGTCCCAGTAGCCCAAGATGTCGGTCAAGACTTCGTGTGAAGCTAGATTGCAGCAAACTTGCAGTTTAAGGCATAGTCCACTGTACAAGTCGCAACCTAGTGTAGCATAGAATTCTAGGTGGAAGTTCAACTTAACAGTCTCCACTATAGTACCGGTATATAAACAGTGTTTTGGAACCAAAGGCAAATTACATGTGCCTCTGGGATCTGGTGGGGGATTGTTGGAATTTTGGCCAAAATAGTCTAGCTCATTTTCTATTTCAATAATTGCTGAAAATCCTAGAGGCCCATATGGCCCATTCATGCAAGACAAGAGCTGAGACAAATGTTTAGTCGCACATTGCTAGTTGAGTGAAAGTTGGACCAGCTTATAAGGTGAGCTCTCCTACCACTTGGTAAAAGGATGAGAAGGAGAAGGAGAGAGTTCCACACGCGCGCTCCTCCTCCTCGCTCGCCTCGCCACGCCTCGCCTCGCAAATCACGGCCTTGCCATGGTTGGAGTTATGGAATCTCGCCGAGCCGAGCTTTATTTTGCCACGCATAAATGGTATATGAACAGATGTACGGAAGCTGAAACATTTGCTTTGAATGGACTTTTAGTACGAGTTAAATGAATACGAATTGAGTGGAGGCTGTCCGGTGGGCTGCCGCCTGTTCGTTTCATCTTCTGGACTGTCTGCCTTCCCCTCTGCGCCTATAAGAGAGAGAGGTCGCCTCTCGATTCGCCACACATCCCTTGCGCCTCGGTTCGAGCATCGCTTTCTCCTCGTCTTCCGTCCGTCTTGCGGCGTGGGCCGGACGATGAGCCTCAAGACCCCATTGCTTGAGGGAGCGCTATCGGCGACTACGGCTTCACGCACGGACTCCCTCACAGATAGCGGCGTCTTCCGAGGACTTCTCCCGACATCGACCCTCTTCCTCGACATGGCCAACGATGGTTCCAACGCCAGCGGTTCCACTTCTTCTACTGCCGTGTACATCTTCTGTCTCAATCTTGTTCTGATCCTATCCAAAGTTTTATGTCTTGCAGTTTGTTTGACTATATGCCTTATTATGTATTTGCTATTTAACATGATTAGTATATTGCCTATTATTCTAATCATGTTTTATTTAGCGTTTATTATGGATAATTCGCTTGGTAAATTGCTCTATTTCTTAACACTCCTTTGTGTGACGAAGGATTTTGGAGTACTCATGTTTTGAGAATTCAAAAGGATCTTCGAATCAGGCAATTTGAACAATTTTTTTTTGTTGAGAACTGGCAATTTGAACAAGTAGACGTGGAAAGGAGTAGTCACAGGTTAATTTTAATCCAGATGTCACTTGCAAATTAATTTTATCCAAATGTCAACCGCTATCCTCACTTGAAATACGCGTCGGCCAAAACGATGGTCAAACCCAGAAGACCACGACGCAAGACCAAGGGCCATCCTCTCAAAACGAAAAAAAGACCAAGGGCCACAGCTCCAGGCGCCACGTCACCGATCCGCACCTCTCCGTTTTCCACCAACCAGAGCCGAGCACAGGGAGCACACGGATCGTGTGCTTCCTCCACGGAAAGCTGCAGCCGTCAGATGCAACCGCAGTCTGAAAGCTTCCCCGAACGGTAACAAGAAACCGACTCGGTCACCCCGTGCCACCTATAAATTCCCGACCCACCTCCCCCTCTCGTCTCACACATCTCGATTCGTTCCCCAGCCGCCCACCCAAACCCGCAGAGAGCAGTTCCAAAAGTCCAGGAGAAGAGAGGAGCGCGATGGCCCGTACGAAGCAGACCGCGCGCAAGTCCACCGGCGGCAAGGCGCCGAGGAAGCAGCTCGCCACAAAGGCCGCGAGGAAGTCGGCCCCGACGACCGGCGGCGTGAAGAAGCCCCACCGCTACAGGCCCGGCACGGTGGCGCTCCGCGAGATCCGCAAGTACCAGAAGAGCACGGAGCTGCTCATCCGCAAGCTCCCCTTCCAGCGCCTCGTCCGCGAGATCGCCCAGGACTTCAAGACGGACCTCCGCTTCCAGAGCCACGCCGTGCTGGCGCTCCAGGAGGCCGCGGAGGCGTACCTCGTCGGGCTCTTCGAGGACACCAACCTGTGCGCCATCCACGCCAAGCGCGTCACCATCATGCCCAAGGACATCCAGCTCGCGCGCCGCATCCGCGGGGAGCGCGCCTAAGCCAAGCCCCCTCGCGTGGCCGTGAGATCAGTGCCGCGTTCGTCGCAATCTAGTTGATTCCCTTTGGGATTAGGTCGTGTTAGGATATGGAAGTTCTATCTCATTGTAAAAATCCGGTTGATTAAAATAGTTACAATACCTGTCCTGAATTTGTTTCTACAGATTGGGAATTTCCGAGTCTGTGCGTTCTGCTCTTGATTAGTCATTTTGATGTTCCTGGTTTGTTCTCCTGTCGCTGTGGTGCCATTTGTCTGACACATTGTTGTCAATTTGGGGCGGAAAGGAACACGCTCATGAATCTGATCGTTTCTTGTCTGGCTAATTTTAGCGTAGCATGATAATTTTTTTACTGTACTTTGTGTTGGGAAAGAATTGGACAAAATACATGAGGAAATATGTTGTCCCTGTTCTTTCCAATAATAAGTCGATTCCCCCCTTCAGACTTGCAGTTGAGTCGTGGAGACGCGTGTATGAACTGGTAGACCAATCCACAAGTTCAGGTTATGCACAGAAACTGACCCTGAAAAGTTCAAATTTAAGACTGGGAAAGAAACACACAAGCGAACACCCACACCAGTCTTGGCATCTGGTGTGATCAAAATGTTGCTGTATGTTCTGGCCAAGGAAGGGAAACAGTAGAGCCATGAACTGAAGTGCACGGTGTGGAGAGGGCAACAGTAGAGCCATGACGTCGAGCACGGCGGGCAAAATTTTCTGTACAGTTTAGTTGTCTCTGCTTCTAGATCAGGCAGGTTGACCAATAGGAAGATTGACAAAACCTTTTACGCAGCTGAATTAATGATTTGACTGAAGCAAATCTTGTGAAAGAACAAAGAAAAGGGTGTCCTCGCCCTCTCTCACCGCCGTTTTTAATTCAGATTCAATACTAGAATTACCCTTGATCAGGCGATTTTTTTTAAAAAATATACTTCCTCTAGATTTAAATGATCTTGACACTATAAGTTCATTCAAATTTTGACAAATTCAAGTCCAACTAATATGGATCTATGGAGTATATTTTTTGAACAATTTGAAAAGTATTGCACGAATTTAAGAATATCGATATAGCACATCATCAGCTTGGGCCGAGCCAACTACGCCACACGGCTTGGGCTAGACCTAATATAACATATTTGATTTTAATCCCCTCTAATCTATCTAACTCTACATATGTTTAAGATAAGTTGTACATGAAAAAGATGCCCCTTAATGTTATAAATCCATTCTATTGAACAATTTTTAATTTTGTTCCCTTTCAGAGCTTTTTTAAATAAATTTTCTTAAATTTGTCACACACAGGTTGATCATTTAAAATTTCCTTTGAGAGGAAGATTCAGTTCATCATTTCACAAGATAATGTTGTAAGTTTTTCTGTTTTGACATTGTTATACGAGTAGATCTACGTGTAGGTATGTATAATAGGATAGTTTACTCGGTTATGAATGTTAAAACGAAAAACTCACAACACAAAAATTGTGTGAAATGGTGAGGTGATATGTTCAATTTGCATCACCATTCTATATCATAATTTGCCTCTATTCGTTGATATATTTTATATTAAAAGGTATTACTTATGGCTTTTCATCTGTTTTTGCATGTTGGATGGTTCTTGGAGGATAAACTGCCAGAGTCAGGATTCTGATGAAAAAAGCGGTGTTTTGATGCAATTTCGTAAAGATCAGAAAAATACCAAAAAAACTACAGAAAATAATATTTTCCCACAAGACGAAGAATGTCAGAAGGAGAGGCGGAGTTGGGCCACGAGGCCCACACCCCCCAGGCGCGGGCCACCCTGGACCACCTATGGCTCCGCCCTCTCGCTTATATCTTCTCCTCGAAACCCTAAAGTCGGGGGAGCGACCACAGAAAGATTCCGCCGCCTCTGCGGGGCGGAAAACACCGAGAGAGAAAGAGCTCTACGGCAGACATATTTCTTCCAGGGAAATTCCTTACAGGAGAGGGGAGATCCTCGCCATCAACACCATCATCAAGCTAGACTTCATCGGGATCATCATCATCCACACCATCATCTCCACCAGCACCATCGTCACCACTCCATCCCACTGTAATAATCGTGTTGAATCTTGTATAGTTCTTAGGGAAAACTTTCCCGATGTTGATTACTATTGTAGTTGATGCGTGTGAGTTGAACCATTGAATTATTGTTTATGTTTAGATTGTTATCCATCCTTATACCATCTCTGATCTTGATCCATATGATATTTCGTGAGTAGTTCATTTAGTTCTTGAGCACATGGGAGAAGTCATGTTGTTAGTAGTGGATTTGGGTTGAGGTATTATTCGATGGTTTAATATTTAAGTTGTGGTGCTATTCTTCTACTGGTGTCATGTGAACGTCGACTACATGATACATCACCATTTATGGGGCTAGGGGAATGCATTGTGTATTTGACTATTAATTGTGGGGTTGTCGGAGTGACAGATACCTGAACCCCCGTTAGGTAACATTTGCACAAGAGAGTGTAGAATCTCAAAGTTTAAGGCCGTGGTTAGGTTTTATCTTAATTGCTTTCTTGTAGTTGCGGATCCTTGCAAGGGGTTTAATCATAAGTATGTATTAGTCCAAGTAAGGTCGACACATTAGCACATGTTCATCCACACAACACTTTGATACGCCCAATTTGCATCACCATTCTATATCGTAATTCACCTCTATTCATTGATATTTGTCTTATTATGAGGTATTACTTATGGCTTTTCATATCTTTATGCATGTTGGATGATTCTTGGAGGATGGACTGCCGGAGTCTGGATTCTGATGGAAAAGAAGGCGTTTCGGTGCAATTTCGTGAAGATCAGAAAATACCAGAAAAATATGGAAACATATTATTTTACCTGAGGACGAAGGAAGCCAGAAGGAGGAGCGAAGGTGGGCAGGCCCACCTCCTAGGTGCAGCCCCTGAGGCGCGCCTAGCAGTGTGGCCCACCCGCCTGCCCGACTCTCCCTCTTCGCCTATATCTTCCCTACGGAACCCTAAGCGTCAGGGAACGACCACAGATAGATTTCCGCCGCCTCTGGGGGCGGAAAATGTAGGGTTTCGTAGCATGGAAAACA
Organism: Avena longiglumis; assembly: GCA_030063025.1. Classification (NCBI taxonomy): domain Eukaryota; kingdom Viridiplantae; phylum Streptophyta; class Magnoliopsida; order Poales; family Poaceae; genus Avena; species Avena longiglumis. The sequence goes on along the minus strand of CP125977.1, from coordinate 16,110,799 downwards.
AAAATTTTCTACCGCATACAAACAAACAAGCCAAGATCTATCTACTAGATTGTAGCAACGAGTCGATGGAATAACTCACCCTCGAAGATTCCAAAGTGTTTAACGAGAGCGGATTATCGTGGGTGATGTAGTCGTACTCTTCCCGATCTCAAGATCACGTAGACGATCCTTCCGGCTCTGCGTTCGGCGCTCCATGATCGGTCACACGTTCGATACTCGGCGAAGACCTTCCTCTCCCTTGTTCCAGTGAGCGGAGGTTGCGGCACTCTCCTCGCGATTCAAGACAACTGGCGTGGTACCGGAAGTAGAGGGGAGATCTCGTAGGGCTTCGCCTTAAGCCGGAGCGAGTATGGTGGGCTATGAGAAATCCCTCGACGATCTAGGGTTTAGACACGCTGAGGAAGAGGTGCTAGAGCCAGTGACTAGGGCTTGGTGGCGCCCAAGTCGGCGACAAGGAGATCCCTAGGCGGCGACGGCTTGGAGGGCGGCGGCGGCTAGGGTTAGGGTTTTCGGGGCAAGGGACTTGTGTGTCTCTAGGAGGGAGCCCTGCCCCTCCTTATATAGGTGGAGGGGCCGGCCGGCCAAGGGGAGGGAGGGGAATACCTCCCCAACTCGGCTTGGGTGGTGCGCCGCCGGTTGGAGGAGGGAAACCCTCCCCAACTCGGTTTCCCACTCCTTCTCCTCTTTCCAAAACTTGCCGTTTGACTTTCAAACTAGCCGTTTGACTTTTCAAACTAGGATTTGAATAAACCCTCTATTTTGAACAGCGATGACACCGAGTACATGATGCAATCATATCAACTTGATATAACACATTCATGTACCCTTCCCCGGTCTTGAACATTCCGGAACCTTCTAGAACATTCCCGATGAAAACACCGGAACCATTCTCCATCTCCGAAACAGGACTTTCCTTATATGAATCTTATTCTCCGGACCATTCCAGATCTCCTCGTGATATCCCGAATCTCATTCGAGACTCCGAACAACATTCGGTCTCTTTCTCATCATTCCGTAACTACTCAAACAACGTCGAATCCTTAAGTGTGTCTCCCTACGGTTCGTGAATTATGCGGACATGATCGAGACACTTCACCGAACAATAACCAATAGAGGAATCTGGAAATTCATATGGCTCCCACATATTTCTACGATTACTTTGCGATCGAATGAACCACTTACATACGATATCAATTTCCCTTTGTCTCACGATAGTTTACTTATCCGAGGTTATGATCGTCGGTATCTCTGCATACCTAGTTCAATCTCGTTACCGATAAGTACTCTTTTCTCGTTCCCGTGATATGTGATCCCCTGTGAGCCAGTCACATGCTTGCAAGCTAATTGGATGACATTTCACCGAGAGGGCCCAGAGTATATCTATCTGTCATATGGATGGACAAATACCACTCTTGATCCATGTGTTTCAACCAATACTTTCCGAATACTCAATGCCACCTTTATAGCCACCCAGTTACGGTGTGGTGTTTGATGTCATCAAAGCATCCATCCGGTAAAGGTGATATGCATGATCTCATGGTCGAAGGAATTAGATTACTATGTATCAGAAAGCATATAGCAACTGAACTATTAAAATGACTTGATCTTTATGCTACGCTTATCTATAGGAGTATGTCCACCATATCATTCTACTAACGATATGATCTTGTTGTCGATAACATCTCAATGTCCATGATAGGGAAACCACAATCATTTATCAACCAACAAGCGAGTGATGTATAGAGGCTTATACTAGGGACTTCAATTTAGGTTTACAAATCTCACAAGTATCAATGTTTCCTTGTTAATACTATTATAGCATGATTGTAAACATTCATCATAAACACAAAAGATATAATAATAACTACATTTATTATTGCCTCTAGGGCATATCTCCAACAGTCTCCCACTTGCACTAGAGTCATCTAATCTAGATTACATGGTAATATACCGAACACCCATGGCAGTTTGGTGCTGGTCATGTTTTGCCCTCGGGAGAGGTTTAGTCAACGGATCCGCCACATTCAGATCTGTGTGTACTTTGCAAATCTTTATATACCCATCTTGGATATGTTCTCGAATAGCGTGAAAACGTAGCTTGATATGCTTCAGCTTCTTGTGTGACCTTGGTTCTTGCGCATTGGCTATGGCGCCCATGTTATCACGATGAGATAGACATTGGGTCCAGCGCACTAGGAACAACACCCACTCTGTAATGAACTCTTTCATCCATATCGCTTCTTGTGAAGCCTCCGAGCGACCATGTATTCCGATTCATTGAAGATCTCGCCAACGCTTTGCTTTGCACTCCTCCACTAAGTCTGCACCATTCAAAATAAATACGTATCCAGATTGTGATTTAGAATCATCGGATCGGTGTTCCAAATAGCATCGGTGTAACCATTAACAACGAATGTTCATCACCTCCATAAGAAAGAACCATATCCTTAGTTCTTCTTAAGTACTTAAGGATGTTTTTGATCGTCAATGATCCACTCCTGGATCACTTTGATATCTGCTAGTTAAACTAACAGCATATGCAATGTCGGGTCTAGTACATAGCATGGCATACATTAGAGATCCTATGGCTGAGGCATAGGGAGTCTTACTCCTTTCTCTATCTTCTGCCGATGTCGGACTTTGAGTTTTACTCAAGGTCGTATTGGGCAACATGGGCAAGAACCCTTTCTTGCTATCTTCCATTCCAAACCTCTTTAGAACTTTGTCCAAATATGTACTTTGTGACAATGATATTTGGCGTTTCGATCTATCTCTATAAATCTTTATGCCTAATATGTAAGCAGCTTCGCCAAGATCCTTCATTGAAAAACTATTATTCAAATATTCCTTGACACTATTAAGAAGATCTACATCAATCCCAATCAACAATATGTCATCTACATATAGTATTAAGAATGCTACAGAGCTCCCACTCACTTTCTTGTAAATACAAGCTTCTCCATAAGTTTGTATAAAACCAAAACTTTTGATCACCTTATCAAAACGTTGATTCCAACTTCGGGATGCTTGCTTCAATCCATAGATGGACCGTTGAAGTTTGCATACCTTGTTAGCATCTTTAGGATCGACAAAACCTTTGGGTTGCATCATATACAACTCTTCATCAATGTCTCCATTGAGGAATCTTGTTTGACATCCATCGCCATATCTCATAATCATAATATGCGCGATTGCTAACATAATCCTCACAGACTTTAGCTTAAACTCTTGGTGAGAAAGTCTCATCGTAGTCAACTCCTTGAATTTGTCGAAACCCTTTTGCGACAAGTCGAGCTTTATAGACAGTAACATTACCATCAGCATCTGTTTTCTTCTTGAAAATCCATTTGTTCTCGACAGCCTTCCGGCCATCCGGTAAGTCCACCAAAGTCCACACTTGGTTTTCGTACATGGATCCAATCTCGGATTTGATGGCTTCTTGCCATTTATTGGAATCTGGGCTCATAATTGCTTCCTCATATGTCTTAGGGTCATCGGTGTTGTCCACCAACATGACACTCATAACGGGATCATACCAATCTGGAGTGGTATGAGTTCTCGTTGACCTCCGAGGCTCTGTAGCAACTTCAACCGAAGGTTCATGATCATCATCATTAGCTTCCTCTCTTATTGGTGCAGGCACCACAGGAACTTCTTCCGGTGCTACGCTACTCGCAATTTCGAGAGAAGGTTCGATAACCTCGTCGAGTTCTACTTTCCTTCCAGTCACTTCTTTGGAGAGAAATTCCTTCTCTAGGAAGGATCCATTCTTGGCAACGAAGATTTTGCCTTTGGATCTATGATAGAAGGTATACCCAATAGTTTCCTTCGGGTATCCTATGAAGACGCATTTTTCCGCTTTGGGTTCAAGCTTGTCCGGCTGTAACTTCTTTACATAGGCTTCGCATCCCCAAACTTTAAGGAACGACAATCTAGGTTTCTTTCCAAACCATAATTCATATGGTGTCGTTTCAACGGATTTAGACGGTGCCCTATTTAAAGTGAATGCGGCTGTTTCTAATGCATAACCCCAAAATGATAGCGGTAAATCTGTAAGTGACATCATAGAACGAACCATATCTAAGAGAGTTTGATTACGACGTTCGGACACACCATTACGCTGTGGTGTTCCCGGCGGTGTCAACTGTGAAAGTATTCCGCATTTCTTCAAATGCTCGCCAAACTCGCAACTTAGATATTCACCTCCACGATCAGAACGTAGAAATTTAATCTTCTTGTTACGTTGATTCTCTACCTCACTTTGAAATTCCTTAAACTTCTCGAAAGTTTCGGACTTATGTTTCATGAAATAGATATAACCATATCTACTCAAGTCATCCGTGAAGGTAAGAACATAACGATAACCACCGCGCGATGCTACACTCATTGGACCACACACATCGGTATGTATGATTTCCAATAAGTCCGTAGCTCGCTCCATCATACCAGAAAATGGAGTCTTAGTCATTTTACCCATCAGACATGCTTCACATCTATCAAGTGATTCGAAATCAAGTGATTCAAGAAGTCCATCGGAATGGAGTTTCTTCATACGCTTCACTCCAATGTGACCAAGGCAGCGATTGCCACATATAGGTCGAGTTATCGCTCGATTTCAAACGTTTAGCCTCAATGTTATTAATATGTGTATTTCCACTATCGAGATTCAATAAGAATAGACCATCTATCAAAGGTGCATGTGCATAAAACATATTACTCATATAAATCGAACAACCATTATTCTCAGACTTAAACAAGTAACCGTCTCGCAATAAACAAGATCCCGATATAATGTTCATGCTCAACGTAGGCACCAAATAACAATTATTTAAGTATAAAACTAATCCCGATGGTAGATGAAGGGGTAGCGTGCCGACCACGATCACATCAACCTTTGATCCGTTTCCCACGCGCATCGTCACCTCGTTCTTCGTTAGCTTCCGTTTATTCTGCAAAGACTTTTGTTTGAGTTACAAATATGAGCAAGAACCGATTATCAAATACCCGCACTACTACGGTACTAGTGAGATACACATCAATAACATGTATATCGGATATACCTTTCTTCTTGATGTTGCCGTTCTTCAAATCCGCCAAGTACTTTGGGCAATTCCGCTTCGGTGACCTTCTCCCTTGCGTAAAAAAGCACTCGATGTCGCTTAGGTCCAGCCTTGGTCTTCTTCGTCGGCGTGGTAACTTTTTTACCACCCTTCTTGAAGTGTCCCTTCTGCTTAGACTTGCCATTCTTGAATTTGGTGGTCTTATTGACCAACAACACTTGGTGCTCTTTCTTGATCTCCACTTCTGCAGATTTCAACATGGTAAAGAGTTCTAGCAACGTCTTGTTCATGTTTTGCATGTTGTAGTTCATCACAAAGTTCTTGTAACTTGTGGTAGTGATTGGAGGACACGGTAAATCCCCAAAGCATTAGGAATCACAATACCCAAGCTTTGAAGTTTGTTTGCGTGCCCAGACATCTTAAGCACATGCTCCTTGTGAGCTGCCCTCTTCCATCTTGCAGTTAAAGAACTTTTCAGAAGCCTCATAACTTTCAATTGCCGCATGAGTCTCAAAAATCAATTTGAGATCCTCGACAATATCATATGGGTCTGAATTCTCAAACCTTTTCTGAATCTCCGATTCTAAACCATACAAGATAGCACACTGAATGGAGTCTTGAGTCTTCCAGTGAGGTAAACGTTCTTTCTTGCATCGGCATCGATGCCGGTGGGTCACCATGTGCATCCAACATAGGTCAAATTACCGTGTGAGGACAATCCTCAAATTGGGAACCAATCATGAAGTTGCTTCCATTGTTTTCAACTTTTCTTTCTCTAGGAACGCATTAAAATTGATGGTAGGGGCTGCCATTGATCTACAACATATTTGCAATAGTTTAGACTAAGTTTATGACAAATTGAGTTCAAATTAATAATAAAATTAATCTAGGTGAACTCCCACTCAGAACAATATCCCTCACATTGTTTTAGTGATCACACGAACCAAATCCACCACATCAACACCGATCATCACGAGAGTTGATATAGTTTCAATGGCGAACAATCGACATGTTCATCATATCTACTATATGATTCATGCTTTACCTTTTGGTGATCCGTGTTCCGAGACCATGTCTGTACATGCTAGGCTCGTCAAGATCAAACCTTAGTTTCCGCATGAGAAAATCTGGCTTGCTCACGTTGTATACACTTGCGGAATCTAACACACCCGATCATCACGTGGTGCTTCGAAACAACAAGCTTTAGCAACGATGCTAACTGAGGGTGAACACTTTATGACTTGAAATTCATGTGCATAAGGGATCATCTTATAATGCTACCGTCGTCTACTAAGCAATACAAGATGCATAAAGGATTAACATCACATGCAATTCATAATATGTGATATGATATGGCCTTTCTTCATTGTGCTTCCGATCTCCATCTTCTAGCACGAACATGATCTCCATCATCACCGGCATTGCATCAAGGTCAATGACGCTTCTCCATGGTTGTCTTCCACCGGCTTCAACTATTACAACTACTTTGAATAGACACGCGGGTCTTAACACAAATTAAAGACAACGATATGGCTCCTGTCGGTTGCCAACTTACAATAAGGAACATTGCATACATCAAATATAATCACAATCATGGCCATATCACATCACTGCACACCCCTGCAAAACAAAGTTAGACGCCTCTACTTTCTTTTCATATTTTACGTGGTTTGGGGCTTTCAATAAGTGTCGTTCTAACTTACGAACAAGAACCACAACATTGATACTAGTATTGTTAATCACCCATTGTAAATTGGATCTTAACTATGCTAGGAGAAACAGCACCATAAAGCCACTTATGCAATACAAGTTGCATGTCAAGCGTGGAGCAAGTCTCATGAACGATTTCATGTAAGGTTAGCCCGGGCCGCTTCATCCCAACATACCGCAAGATGCAAAGTACACAAGAAGCAATCGACAATAAAAGCATCAACGCCCACAATGACCATTGTGTTATACTCGTGCAACAGATCTACATATAGACACGGCTCTGATACCACTGTAGGGTTTCGTAGCATGGAAAACAAAAATTTTCTACCGCATACAAACAAACAAGCCAAGATCTATCTACTAGATTGTAGCAACGAGTCGATGGAATAACTCACCCTCGAAGATTCCAAAGTGTTTAATGAGAGCGGATTCTCGTGGGTGATGTAGTCGTACTCTTACCGATCTCAAGATCGTGAGCGATCCTTCCGGCTGTGTTCGGCGCTCCGCGATCGGTCACGTTCGGTACTCGACGAAGATCTTCCTCTCCCTTGTTCCAGTGAGCGGAGGTTGTAGCACTCTCCTCGCGATTCGGCAAAGACCTGGCGTGGTACCGGAAGTAGAGGGGAGATCTCGCAGGGCTTCGCCTTAAGCCGGAGCGAGTATGGTGGGCTATGAGAAATCCCTCGACGATCTAGGGTTTAGAAACGCCGAGAAAGAGGTGCTAGAGCCGGTGACTAGGGCTTGGTGGCGCCCAAGTCGGCGGCAAGGAGATCCCTAGGCGGCGGCTTGGAGGGCGGCGACGGCTAGGGTTAGGGTTTTCGGGGCAAGGGACTTGTGTGTCTCTAGGAGGGAGCCCTGCCCCTCCTTATATAGGTGGAGGGGCCGGCCGGTGAGGGAGGGAGTCCCTCCCAACTCGGCTTGGGTGGTGCGCCCGGTTGGAGGAGAAACCCTCCCAACTCGGTTTCCCTCCTCCTCCTCTTTCCAAAACTTGTCGTTTGACTTTCAAACTAGCCGTTTGACTTTTCAAACTAGGATTTGAATAAACCCTCTATTTTGAACAGCGATGACACGAGTACATGATGCAATCATATCAACTTGATATAACACATTCATGTACCCTTCCCCTGAGTCTTGGGACACATTAGGAACCTTCTAGAACATTCGATGAAAACAGGAACCATTCTCCATCTCAAACAAGACTTTCCTTATATGAATCTTATTCTCCGGACCATTCCGGATCTCCTCGTGATATCCCGAATCCCATTCGAGACTCCGAACAACATTCGGTCTCTTTCTCATCATTCCATAACTACTCAAACAACGTCGAATCCTTAAGTGTGTCTCCCTACGGTTCGTGAATTATGCGGACATGATCGAGACACTTCTCCGAACAATAACCAATAGAGGAATCTGGAAATGCATATGGCTCCCACATATTTCTACGATTACTTTGTACATACGATATCAATTTCCCTTTGTCTCACGATAGTTTACTTATCCGAGGTTATGATCGTCGGTATCTCTGCATACCTAGTTCAACCTCGTTACCGATAAGTACTCTTTTATCGTTCCTGTGATATGTGATCCCTTGTGAGCCAGTCACATGCTTGCAAGCTAATTGGATGACATTTCACCGAGAGGGCCCAGAGTATACCTATCCGTCATATGGATGGACAAATCCCACTCTTGATCCATGTGTTTCAACCAATACTTTCCGAATACTCAATGCCACCTTTATAGCCACCCAGTTACGGTGTGGTGTTTGATGTCATCAAAGCATCCATCCGGTAAAGGTGATATGCATGATCTCATGGTCGAAGGAATTAGATTACTATGTATCAGAAAGCATATAGCAATTGAACTATTAAAATGACTTGATCTTTATGCTACGCTTATCTATAGGAGTATGTCCACCATATCATTCTCCTAACGATATGATCTTGTTGTCGATAACATCTCAATGTCCATGATAGGGAAACCACAATCATTTATCAACCAACAAGCTAGTGATGTATAGAGGCTTATACTAGGGACTTCAATTTAGGTTTACAAATCTCACAAGTATCAATGTTTCCTTGTTAATACTATTATAGCATGATTTTAAACATTTATCATAAACACAAAAGATATAATAATAACTACATTTATTATTGCCTCTAGGGCATATCTCCAGCAGAAAATACTGAGAGAGAAATATCTCTCCGGCAGACAGATTTTTGCCGGGGGAATTCCTTCCCGGAGAGGGTAGACCGTTGCCATGAACACCATCATCAAGCTAGGCTTCATCGGGATCATCATCATCATCCACACCATCATCTCCACCAGCACCATCATCACCACCCCGTCCCGCTGTAACAATTGTGTTGGATATTGCTTTAGTTCTTAGGGGAAACTTTCCCCGTGTTGATTACTATTTTAGTTGATGCTTGTGAGTGGAACCATTGGATTATTGTTTATGTTCAGATTGTTATCCATTATCATATCATCTTTGATCTTGATCCATATGATGTCTTGTGAGTAGTTCGTTTAGTTCTTGAGGACATGGGAGAAGTCATGTTGTTAGTAGTGAATCTGTGATGAGTTATTATTCAATGGTTTAGTATTTAAGTTGGTGTGCTATTCTTCTAGTGGTGTCATGTGAACGTCGACTACATGATACTTCACCATTTATGGGCCTAGGGGAATGCATTGTGTATTTGGCTACTAATTGTGGAGTTCTTTGAGTGTGAACTGAACCCCCGTTAGGACACCTTTGCACAAAGGAGCGTAGGATCTCAGAGTTTAAGGCTGTGGTTAGATTTATATCTTAATTACTTTCTTGTAGTTACGGATGTTTGCAGAGGGTTTAATCACAACTATGTATTAGTCCTAGGAAGGGCGGTATGTTAGCACAGGTTCACCCACACAACACTTACAACACCAGAGAAGAGTACTCAGTTATTTGAAGCGAAAGCACTTGACAAAATTCCCATGTGTCCTCGAGAACGTTTGGTCCTTATAAGTATTTCCACCGGCTTGTCCTTTGCTAAGAAAGGATTAGGCCACTTGCTCCGTTTGTTCGTTACTTTTGTTACTTGCTCCTTGCTTTGTTGCCTTGTCAGAAAACCACTCGAAATCCGTTTGCTAAGTATTCACAGGGATTTCCTGCTCCATACCACTACTCAACACCTTCTGCTCCTCGTTGGGATCGACACTCCTATTTATAGAAAGTACTAGGATACACCCCCTATACTTGTGGGTCATCAATACTATTTTCTGGCGCCGTTGCCGGGGTGTGAAGCGCTATTGAAGAGTGGAACTGGTAAGGGAAACTTTCACTGTGAGTATTGCTTTTGTTATTGTTTGTTACTTTGTTTACAATATGGATAACCCACTTGGTTTTTTGTTTGGGAAAACTACTACCACTTCTAGGGTAGTAGATGAACCACCTCCTGTTGAGATAGATCCTTTTAAGATACCTATAAGTATTGTTAATCGTGTTATGGATAATTATTATTTTGGGGATGGAACCGTCCATCCTGGTGATCACTTGCTTTTTATCCATGAATTATGCGGGTTGTTTAAGTGTGCAGATATCACAACTGAACAGGTGAAGAAGAAGTTACTCTCCATATCCTTGAAAGGGAGAGCTGAAGAATGGTATAAGTTGCTGAAGAATGGACAATCCATGGAATGGGAGGAGATGGCATCTCTCTTTTACTCTAAATTTTATCCCCCAGTGAAATTCATAAGGATAGAAATCTTATTTATAACTTTTGGCCTCTTGATGGAAAGAGTACAGCTCAAGCTTGGGGGACATTGAAGTTACTAATGCTTAAATGTCCTATTCATGAACTCCCTAACAATATTATTCTCAATAAATTTTATGCTAGGCTTTCTCTTCATGATAAAGATTTACTAGATGCTTCTTGTGCTGGATCATTCACACGTATGAAGGAAGAAGCTTAATGGGATTTACTAGACCGTATTCAAGATTACACTGAAGCTTGGGAGAATGACAAAGAAAGAAAGTCTGGTATAAACTATGATTATGAATGCATTAAATCCTTTATGGGAACTGATAGCTTCTTGTAGGGTTTCGTAGCATGGAAAACAAAAAATTTCTATCGCATACAAACAAACAAGCCAAGATCTATCTACTAGATTATAGCAACGAGTCGATGGAATAACTCACCCTCGAAGATTCCAAAGTGTTTAACGAGAGCGGATTCTCGTGGGTGATGTAGTCGTACTCTTCCCGATCTCAAGATCGCGTAGACGATCCTTCCGGCGCTGCGTTCGGCAGCGCTCCCTGATCGGTCACGTTAAATTTTCGACGAAGACCTTCCTCTCCCTTGTTCCAAAGAGCGGAGGTTGTAGCACTCTCCTCGCGATTCCCAAAGACACGGCGTGGTAGGAAGTAGAGGGAGATCTCGCAAACTTCGCCTTAAGCGGAGGCAGTATGGTGGACTATGAGAGAGCCCTCGATGATCTAGGGTTTAGACACGCGAGGAGGAGGCTTGGCGGCTAGGGTTGCTAGGCGTGACGGTTTGCCCTAGGCGTGGCCGAGGAGGTGGCGGCGCCGGCGGCTAGGGTTTAGAGGTGGAGGTGTTGGGTGTCAAGGAGGGGAGCCATGCCCCTCCTTTTATAGGTGGAGGGGCCAGCCAAGGGGAGGAGAGTCCCTCCCCAACTCGGCTTCAAGGTGGGTCGGCGGTGGAGGGGTGGAACTCCTCCCCCAACTCGGTTTCCACCTCCCTCTCCACTTCCCAAAATAGCCGTTTGACTTTCAAATTGGCGTTTGACTTTTTCAAACTAGGATTTGATTAAACCCTTTATTTTGTTCAGCGATGACACCTAGTACATGATGCAATCATACCAAGTTGATATAACACATTCATGTACCCTTCCCTTGGTCTGGACATTCCAGAACCTTCTAGAACATTCCCGATGAAAACACCGGAACCATTCCCCAACTCCGAAACAGGACTTTCCTTATATGAATCTTATTTTCCGGACCATTCCGGATCTCCTCGTGATATCCCGGATCCCATCCGAGACTCCGAATAACATTCGGTCTCTTTCTCATCATTCCATAACTACTCAAACAACGTCGAATCCTTAAGTGTGTCTCCCTACGGTTCGTGAATTATGCGGACATGATCGAGACACTTCTCCGAACAATAACCAATAGAGGAATCTGTAAATTCATATGGCTCCCACATATTTCTACGATTACTTTGCGATCGAATGAACCACTTACATACGATACCAATTTCCCTTTGTCTCACGATAGTTTACTTATCCGAGGTTATGATCGTCGGTATCTCAGCATACCTAGTTCAACCTCATTACCGATAAGTACTCTTTTCTCGTTCCCGTGATATGTGATCCCTTGTGATCCAGTCACATGCTTGCAAGCTAATTGGATGACATTTCACCGAGAGGGCCCAGAGTATATCTATCCGTCATATGGATGGACAAATCCCACTCTTGATCCATGTGTCTCAACCAATACTTTCCGAACACTCAATGCCACCTTTATAGCCACCCAGTTACGGTGTGGTGTTTGATGTCATCAAAGCATCCATCCGGTAAAGGTGATATGCATAATCTCATGGTCGAAGGAATTAGGTTACTATGTATCAGAAAGCATATAGCAATTGAACTATTAAAATGACTTGATCTTTATGCTACGCTTATCTATAGGATTATGTCCACCATATCATTCTCCTAACGATATGATCTTGTTGTTAATAACATCTCAATGTTCATGATAGGGAAACCTCAATCATTTATTAACCAACAAGCTAGTGATGTATAGAGGCTTTACTAGGGACTTCAATTTAAGTTTACAAATCACACAAGTATTAATGTTTCGTTGTTAATACTATTATAGCATGAATGTAAACATTTATCATAAACACAAAGATATAATAATAACTACATTTATTATTGCCTCTAGGGCATATCTCCAACAGTCTCCCACTTGCACTAGAGTCATCTAATCTAGATTACATGGTAATATACCGAACACCCATGGCAGTTTCGTGCTGGTCATGTTTTGCCCTGGGGAGAGGTTTAGTCAACGGATCCGCCACATTCAGATCTGTGTGTACTTTGCAAATCTTTATGTCCCCATCTTGGGCATGTTCTCGAATAGCGTGAAAACGCAGTTTGATGTGCTTCAGCTTCTTGTGTGACATTGGTTCTTGCGCATTGGCTATGGCGCCCATGTTATCACAGTAGATAGACATTGGGTCCAGCGCACTAGGAACCACACCCAGCTCTGTAATGAACTCTTTCATCCATATCGCTTCTTGTGAAGCCTCCGAAGCAGCCATGTATTCCGATTCAGTTGAAGATCTCGCCACAACGCTTTGCTTTGCACTCCTCCAGCTAACTGCTGCACCATTCAAAGTAAATACGTATATAGATTGTGATTTAGAATCATCCAGATCGGTGTTCCAACTAGCATCGGTGTAACCATTAACAACGAGTTGTTCATCACCTCCATAAGAAAGAACCATATCCTTAGTTCTTCTCAAGTACTTAAGGATGTTTTTGACCGCTGTCCAATGATCCACTCCTGGATCACTTTGATATCTGCAATGTTGGGTCTAGTAGCATGGCATACATTAGAGATCCTATGGCTGAGGCATAGGGAGTCTTACTCATCCTTTCTCTATCTTCTGCCGATGTCGGACTTTGAGTTTTACTCAAGGTCGTATTGGGCAACATGGGCAAGAACCCTTTCTTGCTATCTTCCATTCCAAACCTCTTTAGAACTTTGTCCAAATATGTACTTTGTGACAATGATATTAGGCGTCTCGATCTATCTCTATAAATCTTTATGCCCAATATGTAAGCTGCTTCGCCAAGATCCTTCATAGAAAAACTATTATTCAAATATTCCTTGACACTATTAAGAAGGTCTACATCATTCCCAATCAACAATATGTCATCTACATATAGTATTAAGAATGCTACAGAGCTCCCACTCACTTTCTTGTAAATACAAGCTTCTCCATAAGTTTGTATAAAACCAAAACTTTTGATCACCTTATCAAAACGTTGATTCCAACTTCGGGATGCTTGCTTCAATCCATAGATGGACCGTTGAAGTTTGCATACCTTGTTAGCATCTTTAGGATCGACAAAACCTTTGGGTTGCATCATATACAACTCTTCATCAATATCTCTATTGAGGAATGTTGTTTTGACATCCATCTACCATATCTCATAATCATAATATGAAGTGATTGCTAACATAATCCTCACAGACTTTAGCTTCGCTACAGGTGAGAAAGTCTCATCGTAGTCAACTCCTTGAATTTGTCGAAACCCCTTTGCGACAAGTCAAGCTTTATAGACAGTAACATTACCATCAGCATATGTTTTCTTCTTGAAAATCCATTTGTTCTCGACAGCCTTCCGGCCATCCGGTAAGTCCACCAAAGTCCATACTTGGTTTTCGTACATGGATCCAATCTCGGATTTCATGGCTTCTTGCCATTTGTTGGAATCTAGGCTCATCATCGCTTCCTCATATGTCGCAGGGTCATCAGTGTTGTCCACCAACATGACACTCATAACGGGATCATACCAATCTGGAGTGGTACGAGTTCTCGTTGACCTCCGAGGCTCTGTAGCAACTTCAACCGAAGTTTCATGATCATCATCATTAGCTTCCTCTCTTATTGGTGCAGGCACCACAGGAACTTCTTCCGGTGCTGCGCTACTCGCAATTTCGAGAGAAGGTTCGACAACCTCGTCGAGTTCTACTTTCCTTTCAGTCACTTCTTTCGAGAGAAATTCCTTCTCTAGAAAGGATCCATTCTTGGCAACGAAGATTTTGCCTTCGGATCTATGATAGAAGGTATACCCAATAGTTTCCTTCGGGTATCCTATGAAGACGCATTTTTCCGCTTTGGGTTCAAGCTTGTCCGACTGTAACTTCTTTACATAGGCTTCGCATCCCCAAACTTTAAGGAACGACAATCTAGGTTTCTTTCCAAACCATAATTCATATGGTGTCGTTTCAACGGATTTAGACGGTGCCCTATTTAAAGTGAATGCGGCTGTTTCTAATGCATAACCCCAAAATGATAGCGATAAATCTGTAAGTGACATCATAGAACGAACCATATCTAAGAGAGTTCGATTACGACGTTCGGACACACCATTACGTTGTGGTGTTCCCGGCGGTGTCAATTGTGAAAGTATTCCGCATTTCTTTAAATGCTCGCCAAACTCGTAACTTAGATATTCACCTCCACGATCAGAACGTAGAAATTTAATCTTCTTGTTACGTTGATTCTCTACCTCACTTTGAAATTCCTTAAACTTCTCGAAAGTTTCGGACTTATGTTTCATGAAATAGATATACCCATATCTACTCAAGTCATCCGTGAAGGTAAGAACATAACGATAACCATCGCGATGCTACACTCATTGGACCACACATCGGTATGTATGATTTCCAATAAGTCCGTAGCTCGCTCCATCATACCAGAAAATGGAGTCTTAGTCATTTTACCCATCAGACATGCTTCGCATCTATCAAGTGATTCGAAATCAAGTGATTCAAGAAGTCCATCGGAATGGAGTTTCTTCATACGCTTCATTCCAATGTGACCAAGACGACAGTGCCACATATAGGTCGAGTTATCGCTCGATTTCAAACGTTTAGCCTCAATGTTATTAATATGTGTATTTACACTATCGAGATTCAATAAGAATAGACCATCTATCAAAGGTGCATGTGCATAAAACATATTACTCATATAAATCGAACAACCATTATTCTCGGACTTAAACAAGTAACCGTCTCACAATAAACAAGATCCCGATATAATGTTCATGCTTAACGCAGGCACCAAATAACAATTATTTAAGTATAAAACTAATCCCGATGGTAGATGAAGGGGTAGTGTGCCGACCGCGATCACATCAACCATTGATCCGTTTCCCACGTGCATCGTCACCTCGTTCTTCGCTAGCTTCCGTTTATTCTGCAACACCTGTTTCGAGTTACAAATATGAGAAACCGAACCAGTATCAAATACCCAGGCACTACAACGAGTACTAGTGAGATACACATCAATAACATGTATATCGGATATACCTTTCTTCTTGATGTTGCCATTCTTCAAATCCGCCAAGTACTTTGGGCAATTCCGCTTCCAGTGACCTTCTCCCTTGCAGTAAAAGCACTCAGTATCAGGCTTAGGTCCAGCCCTGGTCTTCTTCGTCGGCGCGTAACTTTCTTACCACCCTTCTTGAAGTGTCCCTTTTGCTTAGACTTGCCTTTCTTGAATTTGGTGGTCTTATTGACCATCAACACTTGGTGCTCTTTCTTGATCTCCACTTCTGCAGATTTCAACATAGCAAAGAGTTACGCAATGCTTGTTCATGTTTTGCATATTGTAGTTCATCACAAAGTTCTTGTAACTTGGTGGTAGTGATTGGAGGACACGGTAAATCCCCAAAGCATTAGGAATCACTATACCCAAGCTTTGAAGTTTGTTTGCGTGCCCAGACATCTTAAGCACATGCTCACTGACGGAGCTGCCCTCTTCCATCTTGCAGTTAAAGAACTTTTCAGAAGCCTCATAGCTCTCAATCGCCGCGTGAATCTCAAAGATCAATTTGAGATCACGGACAATATCATGTGGGTCTGAATTCTCAAACCTTTTCTGAAGCTCCGATTCTAAACCATACAAGATAGCACACTGAACTGTGGAGTACCGAGTCTTTCGAGCGAGGTAAACATTCTTTACTTCGTCGGCAGCATCAGCTGCAAGCGGGTCACCCAGCGGTGTATCCAGCACATAGGTCAAATTACAAGCTGTGAGGACAATCCTCAAATTGCGGAACCAATCCGCGAAGTTGCTTCCATTGTTTTTCAACTTTTCTCTCTCTAGGAACGCATTAAAATTGATGGTAGGGGCCGCTATTGATCTACAACATATTTGCAATAGTTTAGACTAAGTTTATGACAAATTGAGTTCTAATTAATAGTTAAATTAATCTAGGTGAACTCCCACTCAAAACAATATCCCTCACATTGTTTTAGTGATCACACGAACCAAATCCACCACATCAACACCGATCATCACGAGAGTTGATATAGTTTCAATGGCGAACAATCCACATGTTTATCATATCTACTATATGATTCATGCTTTACCTTTCGGTGATCCGTGTTCCGAGACCATGTCTGTACATGCTAGGCTCGTCAAGATCAAACTTTAGCTTCCGCATGAGCAAATCTGGCTTGCTCTCGTTGTATACACTTGCGGAATCTAACACACCCGATCATCACGTGGTGCTTCGAAACAACAAGCTTTAGCAACGGTGCTAACTAAGGGTGAACACTTTATGACTTGAAATTCATGTGCATGAGGGATCATCTTATAATGCTACCGTCGTTAACTAAGCAATACAAGATGTATAAAGGATTAACATCACATGCAATTCATAATATGTGATATGATATGGCCTTTCTTCTTTGTGCTTCCGATCTCCATCTTCAAGCATGAACATGATCTCCATCATCACCGGCATTGCATCAAGGCCAATGACGCTTCTCCATGGTTGTCGTCCACCGGCTTCAACTATTACAACTACTTTGAATAGACACGTGGGTCTTAACATAAATTAAAGACAACCATATGGCTCCTGCCGGTTGCCAACTTACAATAAGGAACATTGCATACATCATATATAATCACAATCATGGCCATATCACATCACTGCACACCCCTGCAAAACAAAGTTAGACGCCTCTACTTTCTTTGCATGTTTTACGTGGTTTGGGGCTTTCAATAAGTGTCGTGCTAACTTACGAACATGAACCACAACATTGATACTAGTATTGTTAATCACCCGTTGTAAATTGGATCTTAATTATGCTAGGAGAAACAGGCACCCGCAAATCCACTTATGCAATACAAGTTGCATGTCAAGCGTGGAGCAAGTCTCATGAACGATGTCATGTAAGGTTAGCCCGGGCCGCTTCATCCCAACATCCCGCAAGATGCAAAGTACACAAGAAGCAATCGACAATAAAAGCATCAACGCCCACAATGACCATTGTGTTCTACTCGTGCAACAGATCTACATATAGACACGGCTCTGATACCACTGTAGGGTTTCGTAGCATGGAAAACAAAAAAAATCTATCGCATACAAACAAACAAGCCAAGATCTATCTGCTAGATTGTAGCAACGAGTCGATGGAATAACTCACCCTCGAAGATTCCAAAGTGTTTAACGAGAGCGGATTCTCGTGGGTGATGTAGTCGTACTCTTCCCGATCTCAAGATCGCGTGAGCGATCCTTCCGGCTGCGTTAGCGGCGCTCCGATCGGTCACACGTTCGGTTTTCGACGAAGACCTTCCTCTCCCTTGTTCCAGGCAGCGGAGGTTGTAGCACTCTCCTCGCGATTACAGCGGCACTGTGGCGTGTAACGGAGTAGAGGGAGATCTCGCAGGCTTCGCCTTAAGCGGGCAGTATGGTGGACTATGAGAGAGCCCTCGACGATCTAGGGTTTAGACACGCCGAGGAGGAGGCTTGGCCGGCGTCTAGGGTTGCTAGGCGGCGACGGCGGTTTGTCCTAGGGCGGCGGCGGCAGCAGGAGGTGGCGGCGCCGGCGGCTAGGGTTTAGAGATGGAGGTGTTGGGTGTCAAGGAGGGGAGCCCTGCCCCTCCTTTTATAGGTGGAGGGGCCGGCCAAGGGGAGGGGAGTCCCTCTCCAACTCGGCTTCAAGGTGGGCCGGCGGTGGAGGGGAGGAACTCCTCCCCCAACTCGGTTTCCACCTCCCTCTCCACTTCCCAAAATAGCCGTTTGACTTTCAAATTGGCGTTTGACTTTTTCAAACTAGGATTTGATTAAACCCTTTATTTTGTTCAGCGATGACACCTAGTACATGATGCAATCATACCAACTTGATATAACACATTCATGTACCCTTCCCTTGAGTGCGGACATTCGGAACCTTCTAGAACATTCGATGAAAACACGGAACCATTCCCCAACTCAAAGCAGGACTTTCCTTATATGAATCTTATTTTCCGGACCATTCGGATCTCCTCGTGATATCCCGGATCCCATCCGAGACTCGAACAACATTCGGTCTCTTTCTCATCATTCCATAACTACTCAAACAATGTCGAATCCTTAAGTGTGTCTCCTACGGTTCGTGAATTATGCGAACATGATCGAGACACTTCTCGAACAATAACCAATAGAGGAATGAAATTCATATGGCTCCACATATTTCTCGATTACTGCGATCGAATGAACCACTTACATACGATACCAATTTCCCTTTGTCTCACGATAGTTTACTTATTCGAGGTTATGATCGTCGGTATCTCTGCATACCTAGTTCAACCTCGATAAGTACTCTTTTCTCGTTCCCGTGATATGTGATCCCTTGTGAGCCAGTCACATGCTTGCAAGCTAATTGGATGACATTTCACCGAGAGGGCCCAGAGTATATCTATCCGTCATATGGATGGACAAATCCCACTCTTGATCCATGTGTCTCAACCAATACTTTCCGAACACTCAATGCCACCTTTATAGCCACCCAGTTACGGTGTGGTGTTTGATGTCATCAAAGCATCCATCCGGTAAGGTGATATGCACGATCTCATGGTCGAAGGAATTAGGTTACTATGTATCAGAAAGCATATAGGAATTTAACTATTAAAATGACTTGATCTTTATGCTACGCTTATCTATAGGAGTATGTCCACCATATCATTCTCCTAACGATATGATCTTGTTGTTAATAACATCTCAATGTTCATGATAGGGAAACCTCAATCATTTATTAACCAACAAGCTAGTGATGTATAGAGGCTTTACTAGGGACTTCAATTTAAGTTTACAAATCACACAAGTATTAATGTTTCCTTGTTAATACTATTATAGCATGAATGTATACAAATCACACAAGTATTAATGTTTCCTTGTTAATACTATTATAGCATGAATGTAAACATTTATCATAAACACAAAGATATAATAATAACTACATTTATTATTGCCTCTAGGGCATATCTCCAACACTTCTGTGATATTAGCAATGAGTTTGGTCTTGATTCCCAAAATATTGCCAGCTAGTTTAAGGCCTTTGCCTCTTACATTGAAATTCCTAAGAAGAAGTGGAATAAGTACCATGCTCCTTATAAAGATGTTGTTGGTCATGTTCCTGTTAGAAGTACTCAAGTTTGTACTACTAATCATATTTTGCCTGAACCCCATGTTGAGAAAATGCCTTTCCCAGCAAAGGTAAAGGAGTATTCTATGATTATTAGTGCAAATAGCAAAGGTACAATGAAAACTATGGAGCCTAGTAAGCATTTGAGTGATGAACCTGTGGTATCTATTGTGAAAGACACTGTCACTAGAAATATAGAGGATGAGCATATTGTCTTCTGTGAATACGCTTCCAATATTATTTCTCATCCTGGTAAGGTTAGAAAAGTTAGTGTCCTTGTGCTTTCTGTTAAAATTGGTGATCATTGCTACTATGGTTTATGTGATATTGGTGCTAGTTCTAGTGCTATTCCTTATAAGCTTTACAGGGAAATTATGCATGAGATTGGTCCTTGTGAGCTTGAGGACATCGATGTGGTTATTCACCTTGCTAACAAGGAGACCATTTGCCCCATTGGCATTGTAAGAGATGTGGAGGTTCTTTGTGGTAAGATTAAGTATCCTGCTGATTTTCTAGTGCTTAATTCAACAACTAGCAAAACTTGTCCTATCATTTTTGGTAGACATTTTGAAAGTACCGACTAGATATGACTAGAGGAGGGGTGAATAGGCGTCTACCCAATTTTAATTTGTTTCTCACTTCTAGGCTCAACGAGAAAGAAAGTTATCTAGATGTGCAACTAAGTGAACAACTTAAATGCAAAATAACTAACAAGAACCACAAGAACGGTAAAGAGCAAGAAGTAAAGGAAGGGAACGAAGTAACCGGAGCGGGGACACGGAGATATAATTCCCGTAGTTCACTCCCAAGGAGCTACGTCTATGTTGGAGAGTTGTCGGGGCCACACAAGGTCACCCGAGCGCCACAAAGGCCTCACCTTCTTCTCCGGTGAGCTCCCCCACAAAGGAGGCCTCAAAACCCACTAACCGGTGACCTTGAATGCGCCAACCGAAACCTTTACACCAAGGTTGAGGGGGAAGCTCCACAACTCAATTGGAGGCCCTCAACGACACCTCGAAGCTTCACAACACAAGCCTTAGCTCCGAGGATGCCCTACACCGTCTAGGGTTTCAAGAAACCTAAGAGCAACAAGATCCATAAAGGATGGCTGGGGGAAATCAAATCTTCTTTGGTGGAAGTGTAGATCTAGGTCACCTCCCTCACCTCTCAAAAGATCAAGTCATTTGAGTGGCTAGAGAGAGATATCTAGTAAGGTGAAGCTCAAGCATTAATGGAGGAGAGAGAAAATTTTCGAAGTGAGTGGGAGGAAGAAGAGGGGCGCCTTAAATAGGCCCCCTCCGCACTGAACCGTTATAGCCCCCGCGACTTCCGGTGAGAGGCCGGAAGTTCCGCCCAGCACGGCTCCAACGGTCATCAGACCGTTGACGCCCGCTCCAAAAGCTCGACCGAAAGTTCTGGCGAACTTCCGATGCAAGTTCCGACCCAAGTTCCGGCAAATAGAACACTTCAAACAGAAGGTTACTGATCCTTCAGTGGAACTTGGAGCGGAACAAGGGGCGGAACTTTTGGGTCACGAACCAAGTCTGACCGGAAGTTCAGGTGGCTGGGCGGAAGTTTCGATGCAAGTTTCGGCCCAAGTTCCAGAAAATAGAACACTTCAAAGAGAAGGTTACTGATCCTTCAGCGGAACTTGGAGCGGAACTAGGATCGGAACAAAGCTCAGATCATCCCGCAAAAAAAATCCTGAGCAGAACTTCCGGCGCCAGGCCGGAAGTTCCGGTGAGACAAAGAAGGCTTCAACAGATCAGAAACACACTCTCTCACGGAATAGTAGGATGGTTGTGGCGGTGCATATAGGTTTGTGCAAGAACAAGTGATTTCCCACAGCCTTCCGAGATGGACCCCCTCTTAATAGTAAGGCGACCTAAAACAACAAAAGGAGAGCAACTAGAAGAAAAACTAAAGGCCACCGTCTTCATGAGATCCCAAGAGAGCATCCACACATATTTAAGGAAACATTAACAACATTTTTCCTGAAACTCAAGCGCACAATTAGATCACAAATGGGATTGTCATTATCACCAAAAATAGCATAGGAAAATATAGTCCTTTCACCTTTCTTGAATACTTGTGGAGCTATTATTATTGTAAGAAGGAAAAAGTTTTAACTAAGTTTGATGGAGATTCTTATGAGTTTAACTTTTCCAAATTTGCTAAAGCTTCTTGTGAAAATAGCTTGCCTAATAAAGATTTCAGGATAGAACAACTTGCTTCTATTGATCCGGTCTATGACCTTGGTCCTCCTTTTGGTGACTGTAAGTATGCTTATTCTAATGATACAGTTGTTTCCAATGATAAAGTTGTTTCCAGTGTCCATAACCGGGGACACGGCTAAGTACTTAGATTTTGATCTTCTGCAGAAGTTGTACACTTTACCCACATGACACAATCTCGTCTTGACGCCAACAGTGGCCACTGGATAAGTACACACCAAATGGAGTACCGGCAGATCGAGAACGTGACAAAGTCTTTCCATAGAAGTCCTCCCAATACACAATGCTAGCTTGTCTACGAGGCACCAATGTAAGGATATATTTCCAATACACGAATCAAGATAACCTGAGTAGGTGCAAATGCAAGGGTCTTCCACTATGTAATTGACTAAGTCAGAGCCCATTTAGCATGTGGCTGTACACGTAAGCCACTATACAAGAAACATGTTCAATCACTAAGTCCCTGGGTGGTTTTCTACTAGTGCACATAAAAAAAGATAGCCATATAAACATGGTTCCCTTTGTTGCCACCTTGTCCAAAATTGAGTATCCTCATTCCACCCAGGTTGTTCATTGAGTACTTGTTTTATTATATAAAACATACATATTTCCAACACTTCATATATTCATAACATAGTATTCCACGCCAAGTATATAGCAGGGCTAAGCATACTACAACTATGAGGTTTTCACTACGGAATATGGATTTCCTAATAGGACATAGCATAGCATAGTAATATAGTAGCCTTATCATGCATACTACAAAAATTCCACTAAGTGTAATGAAAATAGTAGGACATGGATGATAGTGTCACTTGCCTTTTTAGTAGAGAATATTGGTTCACTCCTTGATCTTGCAAATATCACACTCTTCAAATTTTACTACAATTCAATCAAGCAAGCACATATTCAAACTAACATTCAAACAATTCACCACATAAAACAATAACATCAAGTAATGCATGCAAGCATGCAAAAGATGGTTTTATTTTAAAAAGTAGTTTATATTAGGCTCTAATCATTTTAAAGCTACTATTGGTCATTTACAAAAGTGGTAAAACCATTTAAATTCAAGTCGGTGAAAATGGTCATTTAAATCTTTTTTTTGCTAAGAATGATTTAAAACAAAGTAATATTTTGTAGTTTTAGCCAAATATATTCTTTAAACACAAATGTTAGTGTTTATGGTTAAAGGGTTTAATATTAATCCATTTGCAAAAGGTTTCACCTAGATTCCATTTTTAAATCAAACAATATTTTTTATTTGCTAGAAATGCCTTTAACAAAGTAATAATTTACTAAGGTTCATCAAATATGTTTTCAAATTCCAAAACTTGGTGTTTAGGGTCAGAGAGTTTAAATCACATCATTTTCCAAAAGGTTTTACTTTAAAAGCATTCTTAAACCATAATCAATATTTTTACTTAGCTAGAAATTCTTTTATTCAAAGATTTAATTCCTAAGTGTCACCAAATATACTTTTAATTCTACAAGTTGGTTTCTATGGTCAGTAGGTTCAAAACAATCCATTTACAAAATATTTTACCCTAAAAACATTTTTAGAATAAATTTTATACTCATAATAAGCCTACACATGTTTCTACAAAAACTACAAATTTTACAGAAGCAAAATACTAAAAAAAAATGACATGGTTGGAAAGTATTCTTTTTGCTGATTCCATTGATATAAAATTTGCAAAATTTGGACGTGTAGATTAAAAGTTATGAATTTTTCAAGTTTGAATATCTCATATATACATTTATGTTTTTAAATCAAAACATCGTGGCGTAATGCTACTAGTGCATACGGTTAGTGCGGATTGCGCTATGTGGATCATTAGATCTAAATAAGATCGTGCGACACTGATCAAAACTTACCCCTTCAGTTAAAGTCTAATCTTAACCAGACGATTCAGATCTAACGGCTACGGCGCGACTACCAGGAACTGGCGGCGCTGGGTGATGACGGACGGCGGCGCGCACTCAGGCAGTGACGTTGCCGCTGAACTAGGACGCGCGGGAGAGAGTGAAGATGCTCACCAGACTCACCGTGAAGCGCTGATGCTCGATGTTGCCTCTGTTGGCCAAGGGGCGCACAGACGCGTTGACGATTGCTCGCCGGAGTAGGCGTCGGCGTCGGGCACGCTCGGTTGTTGACAAAGGCGAGGATTGCGGGCGCGCTAAGACAAACAGAGGGTGGCGTTAGATGCGTATGATGTCGGGGATCACACTCGTATCAACTAGAGGAAGAGGGGAAGCTCAGAGGATACCGGGGGCATCGCCGGAGTTGGAGCAGGAGGCGGCAGCGTTCAGAGGTTGTCCTTATCGATGCTCTGGGGCACGCGTGGCCAAGAGCATCGGCACTGGGAGATGCGCAAGAGGCTGCTGGTCAAGCTCATGCAAAGCAGGGGCCGTGGGGGTGACTATCCTCGCCGGAATCGACGGAGGAGCTCGTCGGAGCAGAGGTTGGTTGGGCTTGCAATTCTTGCAGACTGGTGGCCGAGAGGGAGCGGTGTCTGGGGGTAAAGGAAGAAAGGGCGTAGGCGTTTAAGAGTGCGTCGTCTCTGGCGAGGTTTAATCGCGCATTGATGCGAATTTACCGAAGTTAATCGCGGTAGAAACGGCGAGGTTGCGAGGGGGAACGGTCGACGCGGGTGGAAACGATGGACATGTAGTGTGGGGTCCGTTGGTTAGCGACTAAGAGGATATGCGCATGGGGTCACCAAGTCAGGGACTACGCGGGTGTGCTTGCGAGTGAAAAACGGTTCAGGGAGAGAGTGGGAGGTGGGCTCGCTGGGCTGGTCTGGGCCTGGGGTTAGTTGGGCTGGGTCCAACTC
The DNA here is from genome assembly GCA_030063025.1 of Avena longiglumis. Lineage (NCBI taxonomy): Eukaryota > Viridiplantae > Streptophyta > Magnoliopsida > Poales > Poaceae > Avena > Avena longiglumis. The sequence goes on along the minus strand of CP125977.1, from coordinate 16,085,748 downwards.
ATTTTTTTCTTGTTCTGGTTCTTTTTCCTTTTCTGTTTTGATTTTCTGTTTTCAAATTCAATATTCATTTGAATTCAGATTTATTTTCAAACCTTCTTCAAACTTTTCAGTAGTTTTCTATACTGTTTTAAATGTGTTTTAAAGTCCATTTTAGGATAAATAATTTTATTCCTTCATTTTATTATTTATGTAAATAGACACTTGTCATTATTTAAATAGGATTTTAAATATTTTCAAACTTCTATTTGAATTCTATTTTTTATCAAACCTTTTTCAGTAGGTTTAATTCATGAGTGCAAATAATTCATATTGAATTATTATTTAAAATACTTTAATATGAGTTAATGTTCATTTAAATTGGGAATTATCTTTATTTAAATAAAATTAGATATTAATAAATCCTTATGATTTTATTTAAATAATCTTTTACTCTTTTTATTAATCAATAATATTTCATATTATTTGTTTGGCCAAGATTTAATTTGATTTTTAAATATTCCTTATTTATTTATTTATTTCTTCCTTTGCCTTATAAAATCCATATCTTTTTATTTAAAGATCCAAAATTGGTGATTCCAATTTGCATAACTTGATTTAATATATTTTTATCTTTCTAAATTCCTTTAGGATTTATTTGCTCAAGATTTGGCATGGATTTTAGATAAGGGCTTTATTAGCTTTGGAAATTAATTCCTTTTAACTTATTAAATTCATAAGTTTTTATCCAGGGTTCTATTCTTCTAGTGGTGTCATGTAAACGTTGACTACATGATACTTCACCATTTATGGCCTAGGGTAATGCATTGTATATTTGGCTACTAATTGTGGGGTTGCCGGAGTGACAGAAACCTGAACCCCGTTAGGAAACCTTTGCACAAGGGAGTGTAGGATCTCAGAGTTTAAGTATGTGGTTAGGTTTTTATCTTAATTGCTTTCTTATAGTTGCGGATGCTTGCAAGGGGTTTAATCACAAGTATGTATTAGTCCAAGTAAGGTCGGTACATTAGCACGGGTTCACCCACACAACACTTATAAAACCAAAGAATATTAATCAGCTATATGAAGTGAAGGCACTTGACAGTTTTTTCATGTGTCCGCGAGAACGTTTGATCGTTATTAGTATTTCCACCGGCTTATCCTTTGCTAAGAAAAGATTGTGCCACTTGCTAGAATTATTTGCTATTTTTATTTACTTGCACTTTATTTCCTTGTTTTATTAGAAAACTCTTAAAAATTTGTTTGCTAAGTATTTACAGAGATTTCCTGCTCCATACCACAAGTCAACACCTTTCGCTCCTTGTTGGGATCGACACTCCTATTTATCAAAAGTACTACGATACATCCTCTATACTTGTGGGTCATCATGAGACGAAGCTACATCTTAAATGGAAATTTCAAACGGTTGTCTGTGTGCAAAAAGTTTGGAAAAAATTCGTTCAGACGTACAAACATGAACACAAAATAGACTCTAAAAGGTAAACGAAACTAGAAACCAATCATGAGAATGGATTGTTAGCATCGGTTGACATCATTTTTAAGTATAACTTATTTTAAATTGATGCGTGGTTATATAGATCAGAGATGATTAAGTTAACCACGTTTAGTAAGAAAAGTTCGTGTGTCTAGGTTGCACACGGGAAGAAGATTTTGCACCAGGGGCCTGTCCCCATGGAAATGGCCAAAATCGGCGTTTCCAGCGGGCCAACTTTTTGCCTGCTTTAAATCTCGTGTTGTGCAAAAATTTCATACGATCCAACCAGCCAAACAGGCTTACTTCTTCTCTCGCTGTGTGAGAAACAAAGATCGGCCCAACCAAAACACACCCTAAGCCTCAATCGGCCAGGCGCGGGATAAATGCATGTCTCTACGGGCCCCATGCTAGCCGAGTGCACATTCGAATCACTCACGCCCTGGTCAATTGGAACCAGGGCAGTAACGTGACGCGCGTCGGCTGCCCACTCCTATCCTTTTCAACCTGCTTGGTTGTGACCAATTGTTTTTTCCTCCGGCTTGGTCTTGACCGATTGCTTTCTGAATCAGCTTGGCCCTGACCGATTGGAATAATCGGCTTGCTCGTGGTCGATTGCATGCTGACGGCCTTACTAGTGGACAATGTGCCATACGTCCCGGTTTTTAAGGGCTTTAGTCCCGGTTCCCCAACCGGGACGGGGCAATCGGGACTAAAGCCCTAACCTTTAGTCCCGGTTGCCCCACCAACCGGGACAAAAGCAGCACACGTGGAAGCAGCTCCGTGCAAGGGGGGGGGACCTTTAGTCCCGGTTTGTAATACGAACCGGCATTAAAAGTTTTTTTAATTTTTTTTTTTAAAATATGATTTTTTTTCAATTTTTTATTTGGCTCGTTAATCTCCCACATCTCTCAATTTTAATACTAATTATACTTAATCTTAGTTTAAATCGTACTAACAGTCAAACTTCCCATCCGGTCACCCATCCTAGCACTACTCCACCCTCAGCACGCTTAATTTCTTCATTCCATCTCTCCCACCTGCGCGAAAGACCAATATATCTTGTTGTCAAAACTAGTATATCAATCTTATTAACTCATATCGATATGTGACACATTTTTATTTTTTGAAATTAAGAACAACTATTTTTAGTAAACAACAATAAATAATTAATAATAAAATTTTATTCTAATGAAAGTAAAAACTAATTAAATTAATATTTTATTCATTTTTGCCATTTATTCATTTAATATGACATAAACAATATCTTCAAATCTGTAAATCGAAATTTAACAAATAATATATCCATTATTATTAGAAAAATGCGAGGAATTCAAATATGACATAAAAAATACTAAAATAATTTTTTTCTAAAATAATTTTTTTTTGAATTTTAAGAATCCAAAACGGCCTAAGTATGTTGAAATCAAAGAGCTAATTTTTTCTGCATGTTTTGATAGGTTGAGCGCTTCGTCTAATTTTTCCTGCGACGGACTGTACGGACGCGAAAAACAAACTCTATTTAGCGCCCGGGTTTAACGCCACGCGATGAGGGACAAGGGCGCTTGCCTAATTTTCTTTTTTGTACGTATTGTATTTAATCAGTTAAACGTTTATCTAAACGTCTGGCAGTGTACCTGACCTAACTACGGTTTGAAGGGCGCTTGCCTAAATTTCTGAAACTCGGGCAAAATAGAGTATGTTGAAAGTCATAGATTGTAACAATATATTGTACAATAAACACTGAGTGAGACATATATTTGATGATGATGTTATATGTGTCTCGTGTGGAATACATTTTTTAGATTCTTTTCCAACAAAGTTTGATCCTTACATGATAGTTTTTCTAATAGACATGACGAGAACATATTCTTCCTATTGAGGAAAAACTTCTTGTGAATTAACATATCAGTGTCACGATTGTAGTTAGGGCCACCACCGACTGTTAGAAGACACTTGCATATAGACCATACAACGAACAAACTAAATGCATGAGACCTTTAGTCCCGGTTCATATCACCAACCGGGACTAAAGGTCCCGTTTGACCCGGGACTAAAGACGTATGGCGTTCTAGCCGTTGGAACCGGGACTAATGTTCACATTAGTCCCGGGTCCAATCATAACCGGGATTAATTCTCCAAACTAGGGTGGACGTATGGCTCTTTTTCTACTAGTGCCTGTCAATTGGGCAATCAGTGCGGCCCAAACCAATTGAACCGCAACTAGCTTGGCCCAGGCAGACGATGTGCTATATATCAAAATTCTTAATTTTGTGGAATACTTCTCTAATTGATTAAAAAAGTGTATTATTTTTAAAATGGCCTTGATCAGTATAGAAGAGGAGCTAGATTCAGGAAAAATTGGTCCGTTTGCCGAGAGGGCCCCCGCTATGGAGGTTGAAGAAGCGCCAACATGGCACCAATAAGGGTCGGCCAAGGATCATGGAGGAAAACCTGGCCACCGTGTGTTCCGCTTGCAGGAGCAGAAGCAAAAGTTCCTTCCACCGTCGTAGAAGAACAGAAGGCTCCTAGCAACAACCACTCCCCTTGCCTCCATGACTGGCCAGAGTGCGGTATAGAGCACCTCCATTCCACCACAAACGGTTGCCAAATGCGATGATTTCACTTACGGAGAAGGTGGTCCTGCCCGCCTCCCTGAGCTCCTCCCTCCCCTTGCCTCCACGGTCCGACAAAGAGCAGAGCACCGCACGCAGGAAGAACCCTCGGAGGCTTTGGATCCGGCCACACAAATCCATCGCAAAACTCCAAACTACTGGCAAGAAGCCAAACCTAATACTAGTAGGGACACACCGAGCACCTCCTTCCTCCTCTCCGAGGGGTGGCACTACTAGAGAGAGCTCGAAGGAGGGATCGGGAACCGGGGGCAACTCTCAAAACGAGAGAGGAGGGGAACATAGCTACAATAGAGGGGCAAACAGTAGTTTGAGTCGAAGCAATCAATTCAAGCCATCTACCAAATAGGGAGTGGAGATCTAAATGTGAATTTCAAATCAATGTCATCACATGCTTCGATTGCAATGTACCGCTTCTCAATGACAATAGGAAAAAAGAAATAACTAAAGAACATTGCTCTACGGAGATATCTTTTCCAGGTGAAACTTTTCTTGCTTTACCAACATTCCACTTGTATCCAGTTTCTGGTGCAGATGCAATCTAGATTGCCCCCACCGCTCGACTATCGAGCTTCTCGGCTTGTTAAGATCATAACTGTTAAATCCATTAAGAATAACAAGCATAAATTATTGTTTCGCCCGTATTGGCCACGTTCTCCGGACCTTCTTACTACATAAATGGATGAGACAGGGGAGGCAATACATGCACCGATGACTAGACGCTGGCCAATAGGGACGCAAACGACTAGGGATGAGGCTGGTTGAGGACTGCGGGGCGGCGAACAATAAATGATGGATATAGGGACGCCATCGGCTAAACGTGAGTGAAATGCTAGGGCATAGGTGCCACCACAACGTATATTGGAGAATTTGAGGGGCTGATACCGATCAAACATCTCTCTCTCTCTCTCTCAACCCCCTCTCTGCTACTGTAGTTGAAACCTCCCGCCGCAGATCCGGCCCGAACCGAGGCCTCTCTCGCCGGGGACGCCGGCGAGGGATGGCTGAGGGGAGGTGCCGGCGGTAATTGTAGCTATAGGTGTAGGTGTTTTCCCGTAGTGGAGTCTTGGAGCTGGAATCTGGATCTTTGCGGCAAGATCCAGGGCGTCGAGTTCTTCTACGTCTGGTCGTGGCTTCAACGGTTGAAGCGCCGCGCGGAAGGGCTTGCGTCTCCTTAATAAAGCCGGTGTTCGCCGTGGTGCGGAGCTGCGCTCCTCCTCTCTGGCCGTGGAAGCGGGAGAGGCGAAGAGGCAGGTGTTGTGGCTTGTTCTTCCGGCCGTGGTGGCGAGGAGAACACCGCGCGCCTTTCGCAGCGGCCGCGGTGTTGTGGTGTTGTGCCCGGATCTGGGCCTTCCGGCCGTGGCGGTGAGAGGGCTGTGGCGGCGGCTACGCTTCTTCGCCATCATCGAGCTACTCCTTGGTGCTTTCGGCGGTGCCGGGAGGTCACCGGTCTCCTCTCTGTCGGTGCAGTGGTTGCGATTGCTGCGGAGGTTGCAGACTCGGCCTCGACCATAAAGCTCGGGTGTGCCTTCGTGGTGTCGACGGCGACTAGCTACCTCTCGATCTCGGCCGCCATGGTGGCGAGGGAAGGAAGGAGGTTGGCTATTTGTCTGCCGATACTTGCGATTGGGGCCGCTGTTCCCAGCGGCGATGCTGCGTTTTCTCGGCGATCTCCAAGCGGAAGCAATATGCCAACCGCTATCTTTGGCTCAGAGGATGGCCTCGCGAGCTCGAGAGGCCTCTGTGTTCGAAGCTATTTAACCGCCTCCGGCCTTTTCTCTCCTCTCGCTCCCCAATACGACGTTGGCCAAGTGGTTCGTCCCTTCCCGACGACGGCCAAGGCTGGGCGAGTGTCAAGCGGCATGCAGACTCGATTGCTTTCGATCTTTCGAGGGTGCAATGTGTAAACTTGAAGGGCCCAGTTGCTATCTTGTTTTTTCTTTTGGGTCTTATTGTATTTTGTACTCTCCGCTTTGACTAATGGCAGCATCTCGGTCCTTCGGGACCTTTCACCGTTCAAAAAAAAAAAAAAGAATTTGAGATAGGAGTAATATAAGACGACGAAAATTGGGGATTTAGAAAAGTAATTAGGTGTTCTCTATATACGATTATGTCGCCAGATCAAAGTTGCTTCGATTGTGCCTGTGCTAAATTGTTCAGCTTAGTTAGACAGTTATATGAGCTGCAAATTGACAACATTTGCGAGCAGCTCGCGAGCTTAGTCGTTTAGCTCATTACCGATAACAGGCTGATAATTATCGTGTGGCTTCTTCATTAATGAAACGAGTCAACCCAAATAGGCGCTCGTTAAGCTCGTGGAGCCTCGAGCTTTATGTATAGCGTATATTATCCCTTTCAAAAAGGTGATCAATGTAGAAGTATATTTCGTGATCCAGGAAGAAAGCAAACACATATCTAGTTCTCGAGTATTATGAATACCAAGATCTCCATACTCTTCTTTCCTAGCTAATAGAATCCCAGTTATCTGTAATTGCAATGTTCAATTATACAAATCGAACAATTATATTACTCTTGTGATGAAAGATTTTGGAGTACTTATCTTCTGAGAATTCAAAAGGATCATCGAACCAAATAGCCATTTAGGCAATTTGAATCAAGTAGACGTGGAAAGGAGTAGTCACAAGTTAATTTAAATCCAAATGCCACCCGACTTTTTTTAAAATCCAAATGTCAACCGCTATCTCACTTGAAATACGCGTCGGCCCAAGCTATGGTCAACCCCAGAAGGCCACCACACAAGACCTAGGGCCACCCTCTCAAAAGAAAAAAAGAAAAGACCAACGGCCACAGCTCCCAGCGCCACGTCACCGATCCGCACCTCTCCGTTTTGCACCAACCAGAGCCGAGCACACGGATCGTGTGCTTCCTCCACGCAAAGCTGCAGCCGTCAGATGCAAACGCAGTCTGAAAGCTTCCCCGAACAGCAACAAGAAACCGCCTCGGTCACCCCGTGCCACCTATAAATTCCCGACCCACCTCCCCCTCTCGTCTCACACATCTCGATTCGTTCCCCAGCCGCCCACCCAAACCCGCAGAGAGCAGTTCCAAAAGTCCAGGAGAAGAGAGGAGCGCGATGGCCCGTACGAAGCAGACCGCGCGCAAGTCCACCGGCGGCAAGGCGCCGAGGAAGCAGCTCGCCACAAAGGCCGCGAGGAAGTCTGCCCCGACGACCGGCGGCGTGAAGAAGCCCCACCGCTACAGGCCCGGCACGGTGGCGCTCCGCGAGATCCGCAAGTACCAGAAGAGCACGGAGCTGCTCATCCGCAAGCTCCCCTTCCAGCGCCTCGTCCGCGAGATCGCGCAGGACTTCAAGACCGACCTCCGCTTCCAGAGCCACGCCGTTCTGGCGCTCCAGGAGGCCGCCGAGGCGTACCTCGTCGGGCTGTTCGAGGACACCAACCTCTGCGCCATCCACGCCAAGCGCGTCACCATCATGCCCAAGGACATCCAGCTCGCCCGCCGCATCCGTGGCGAGCGCGCCTAAGCCAATCGCCGGCGCCTCGGAGTACCGACGCTGCTCCACCGCGATATTACTTGATTGATCCCCTTCTGGATTTAGATCGTCTTAGGTCTTCGTGATAGGAAAGATTTATTTCGTTCTGAAAATCTGGTCTGTTGCTACCATAGTTGTTATTACAATACTTCGGTCTCTGCTAAATGCAGAGGAATTATATATATTCAGTACCACTATCGATATCACCTGAGTAATTGTGGATTTGTTTGTTCCTGTGGCCCTTTTATCCGTTTTGGTCGATTCTAGTACATATCTTGTGAGTATGGTCTGCTGTCGCTGTCGTGCCTTCTGGCCGACGGATTGCTGTTGCGGTGGGCAATTTGGGGTCCTGCTTGGAACACGCACCTGATTGTGATAGCGTTGCCGGCCAGAGAACATACTCTTTTTCATTTTTTGAGGGACAGCACTACGCGTCCCTTCGGGATATGTGGTTTTTATCCCCCGGTTTCCAACCAACCACGTGTCCAATTTTTGGATTTAAAATCGCCATACATTTTCTTCTGTTTTTACATCAGAAAAAACTGTCACCCGAAAATAAAAACAGACCACGCCGGAGACCTCGCCGAAGACCGTGTAGAAAAAAAGTTGACCTAATGTAGCAAACCCGACCTCACCGGAGGCTTTCGCCCGTGTAGCAAAAACGTTACGCTATTGTAGCAAAAACGCAAAACGGTGGTAGCAAAAAAGTTGTGCTAATGTAGTAGATCTGATCTCTTGTCAAGATGACTCATGGGAGATCGTGTAGCAAAAACTCAACGCTATGAGTTTGTAGCAAAATTAGCCCTCGCTTCGCCCAAGGTTGCAATATCATGCACTCATAGTAGCAACATCGCAGACCCAAGGTAGCAGATCCGTATGCCGTCGGTAGCAACGGTTTATACCCAGGGTAGCAAAAGCCCACCTCGCCAGAGACTGGGAGACTTTTGCCGAGAGATCTCATGGGAGAACATTATAGGAAAAACTTTACGTTATTATAGCAAAACCGCTAAATGGTGGTAGCAAAAGAAATATACTATTGTAGCAAATCTAGCTTCGGACACCTCATGGGATATCTCGTCGGAGACCTTTGTAGCAAAACACACAAAAAGGTTGTAGCAAAAGATTATGCGAAAGTAGCAAAAAATACTAATATGTAGCGTAAAAAATGATAAGATAGCAAATACTGCATGACGAGTAACATAATTAGCAACATCGTCCAACATTGGTAGCAACCCATGCCAAGTAGAGTAGCAAACACCGGAGATTGTAGTAGCAACCCGAATGCCTTAGGTAGCACCTCGTCGCTGAAGGCCTTGGTTGTAGTACTACCGTAGCAAAAAAGCTAGCAGAGAAGGGTAACATCACATGCCTCGCCCCGCCATGGCCTCATTCTCCCACCTTCTCTGACCTCGGTCCCTCTCGGCAGCAGCAACACAGGCTAATGCGCGGAGGAGATGACGGTGTGGCGGACGAGCTAGGCGGGAGGCGGGCATGAGGCGAGCTCGAGGCGGGGAGTGGCAGACGACGGCGGTGGCGGGCGAGATCTGCATTAGGCGGGACGAGCAGCGACCATGGCTTCCTTGTCGAGGAGGATGTCGTGAGGTGGCGGAGGCGGCACATGGAGAGGGAGGCGAGCCAGGGCAGTCGCGCGGGTGCAGATGAGGTGGAGGCGACGTGAGATTGAGACGGTGCGGTGGCGGCTCTTGGCTGCGATTTTGAGATAGACAGGGAGATGTAGAAGACGAAGTCACCGGGATCAAGGAGGAGATAAGGTTGAGTTTTTTTTTTGACCAACGTGGGCTGGTGGAGCCAATGATCGTGTACCTCACGATAGGCTTCCATCCAACGGACACGCACCCGGGGGACGCGACGACGCGATCCCCCGGGGGAACAGTATCATTTTCCTTTTTTGAGTGCGGCTACCCAAAGAGTTTAGTGGACTTCATATTATATCAGGCAATCAGCGAATTGCTCAGCAGGTTACAATATTTTTTTTTTTGAACGAGAAGGGACCGGAAGGTCCCAGAGCTGGCATTAATAAATCAAAATTGATACAATACTGCGAAAATAACCTGAAAGAAAACAAATAACAACCATGTCCTTCCAATTTATACAAGCTCGTATTAACATAGTACTCGTATTAAAATTTCCAATATAGTACTCGTATTAACATTTCCATTGTCATGATAATCTTAGCAATCCTCGATTTCGTCTTGATTCCGTAGTTCGCGATTTCTATTTTATAAGAACGGAAATCCAGGGGTAGAAGTAGTCAAGTTTCGTCAGCAACATCCGCATCAGCCAATGCCAATGTGAACAAGCCGACAGAGGTAGCCCCAACTCGATCCTCCACGCATTGCTCGACAAATGGTCCGGTCTACCCAGGATCCCGGTTACGTCCTCAGAACGCCAGACTCAGCGAAAACGGGCGTGAGCCAGCTCTGTCGGCGAGAGAGGACACCACTCCCACCAATTCGCCGAGCTCCCCGCCCTTTTCTTTCCCCTCCCGTCTTTCTTCCCCATTCCCCCACCCCGAAGCTTGCCGATCACCGTGCCCGACATGCCGCCCAAGAGTTTCGTCCAACCCAGATCGATCCTCGGCGAGGGTCTGACGGAGAAGAAGGCGAGGAAGCCGAGAGCGCCGTCGACCAAGCCGGAGGACATGTCCTCGGCCGAGTGGGAGAAGAGGGAGCACGCCAGGCGGATCTCGTCGGCCGAGCGGAAGGATAGAAAGGAGAGGGCGAAGCTCCGACAACAGCAAGCGGAGGAGGAGAAGGCGACGGTGAAGGCGGCGGCGGAAGAACAGGCGATGGACGACAACACCGTGTCGGCCACGCCGCAGGAGCCCATCCCCATCGACGACTGATCGTTGTTTCCCCTGTTATGTAATAAAAATATGTCGCCGAACATATAGACGCATCTGTCGAACACCTTGTGGCCGAGCACTCGCCGGCGGGAACTATGCAGATTCAAATATATAGCCATTTTGTGTCCGCCTGGGTACTCGGCCTGGGTAGCCGAGTGGGAAACTGGGCGTACCCAGACCGAAAACTTGCGCCGTCCGGCCAAAAAAAGGTCCGGATTTCGGCCTGGGTTCGGCCAACGAGTGAAGATGCTCTAATGGTGTGGAGTCTAAATGGTTTTTGTCTTGCGATAAATTTGGTGATGGGTGTTGTTTCGGCTCTGGGAATGCTCCTCTCCGAGACAAAAACAAACTTCGGAGCGGACCTGTAAAAAAAATCGATGCACCTTAGATCGGCTGCTTATCTATAGCCTGAGGGGGCGGATACGGGTCAAAATCCGGTCAGAACCCTTGCCCTCTTCCTTCCCTCACCGATGTCAAATCTATCGTGCTCTGGTGACCTAAAGCCACTGCCAGCCGCATATACTTTCAATCGGTGACACGTAGATGCTGAGGATGTCGTCAATCGGGGTTGGGGCAGCCAGATGGGCAGGTACGCACCCATGAGGGACAGTAGAACCGCCGTCGCCGCCTCGAGCTCCAATGAGGAGCGGCGGGCGCACTTGGCATCACTAGGCGTGAAGAAACGCGCGTAGCAGAAGTAGACGGACAGTGGTGTGATGCCGCCAGCCTCTCCGCTAGTATGACTTCACCAACGACAATGGGGAGGCGGGGAGCTCATAGAGAGGAGCCAGTTTGAGAGGAGGAGTCGTGGAAGAGGGAAGACGTCGTGGAGGAGGAGGAGAACCGCGGCGAGCGTGACATGGTCCCGGATGACTTCCTTGACGATGACAACACACTGCAGGCAGCCATGAGCATTATGCTTAAGGCGTCGACTGCAAAGACGAAGGAGGCGGCCAAGCGCGAGTCAGAGGAGACATGGACAACCATCCAAGCGATAGCGGTGCTGTAGGCGGTGACGCACCATATCAAACTTGAGCTCGTCGCGTGGGAGGTCATCACTGTCGATCCGATAAGGAGTGAGTACCGTGCTGCCGCAACCCGCGGGCTCCGGTGAGGGATCCGTGCCGGATTTTGGTCCTTAGGGTTAGGGTTAGCGACAACTATTACATTTTTGTATGATCCGAATCGCCCCCGATAGCCGCCGCATCAAGCCGGAAGCCGGCCGCCGATTCAAGGTCGATTCCGGCCCCGACGAGGACGTTTCTTTCGGCAAAAGGGCCATCAGAGCATGGGGCTCGTAGATCGGAATGCCGTAGGCAGGCACCATCCGACGAGGTTCATTGCGACGAGCTTTTCAAACCGACGGTGGCCTCGAGATTCGTCGGCGTCCGGTCGTCGTGTTGCACCGGCAAAGGGATTTATATGACCACCATAGGGTAGCAAAGGTCGTCGCGGAGCCCTAGCGGCGTCCTCAGCCCTTTTGCCTGGCTCAATCGTCCCAGTCACGGTCTCCACCTCCGCCGTCCTCAAGGTATTCGATGATATTGCACAACGAGTTTTCTTTTTGGATTGTTTGTAATAATGAATAATTCTTATTTACATTTTATATGGTTTGTTATATTGATACTTTGGTTCAAATAGGTTGATTTGCGAAAAACAAAATTTAAGTCCTCTAAGTTATTTGGGATTGGATCTACGACGCTAAGTTTAGAGGACTAAATATAGGATTTTAAGTTTTAATTCAGCCAAAAGTCCTCTAAAATAATAAAAAAATCGATTAGAGTTGCTCTAATAACGTAATCCTATTTGCCTAAAGATGAACACATAAAAAACTGTCTTTAAATTTTCTTTGAAAAAAATACTCTCTCCATTCCAAAAATATATGTCTGAACTTTTTTTAAATTTAAATAAATCTATATACTATATAGTATCTAGATTCAATTAAAATTTGATAAATCTGACACATCGAGACGAAGGGAGTACTTCCAATTCCAAATGCGAGCAAGGCGAGGCAGGTCGTGCCAACTCGATCGTCCACGTGCGCGCACACGGGCGAAAGCACATGCACATGCGCAGGCGCGCGCTCCCGATCGAACCGCCGGAAAACACAAGTGTTCTCTCGCTGGGCGACAAGAAAGAAGACGAGAAGCAACCAGAGATAGCACACGCGGCCGCCGTGATGGTGCGTGTACGTCCGCGATCTCGCGTCCCCGGATCGCTATCCTCGCGCGGGTGCTGTCGGCCAATCGGAGCGCTCCACCCGCCGGTATAAATGGCGGGCCTCAAACCGGCCCATCACCACGAGATCACTGCGAGCTTTCAGTTCCGCTTGCAAGCAGAGGTGCTCTGTTTCGTCTGATGGCGACCGAGACGAAGGAGGCTGTTGACATGCCGGAGGTGGTGGGAGCCGGCGAGGAGGCAGCGGTGATGGGGGAGGAGGTGGAAGAGGCCAAGGAGGCAGCGGTGATGGAGGAGGCGAAGGAGGCTGGTCCGGGTGAGGAGAAGGCGGACGGTGAGGCGAAGAAGCCGGAGGTGGAGGCGGATGAGGGGACGGCGAAGGCGAAGAAGCCGAGGAGCAGGAAGCCCCGGTCGGAGGGGCCGCACCACCCGCCCTACTTCGAGGTAAGCAACCGGGACGCTCTGATCTGGCGCGATCAAGTAATCTCTGACCTTGTATCGAGCTCTGAAATGATTCGATTTTGTTTTTTCTCGGCCAGATGATCAAGGAGGCGATCCTGGCGGACGGCAAGGCGGAGGCGAGCACGTACGCGATCGCGAAGCGCGTCGGGGAGCGGCACGGGGACGCGCTCCCGGGGAACTACCGCAAGGTGCTGGCCGTGCAGCTCCGGAACCTGGCCGCCAAGGGCAGGCTCGTCAGGGTCAAGGCCTCCTTCAGGCTCGCCCCCGCCGAGGAGAAGAAGAAGACGCGCGGGACGGCGACCAAGAAGACCGCGTCCAAGAAGGCGGCGCGCGCGAAGAGGGCGAAGAAGGCGGCGCCGCAGGCGAAGCCGAAGCCGAAGCAGCCCAAGTCGATCCGCGCCGGCGTGGCCAGGAAGGCCAACAAGGCCAGCGCCTGAGCTGATGCCGCCGACGGCGCGCGCGACGTGCCCGCCCCTGTACAAATCTCGCTGCTAGGATGGTCGATCGAGCGTTGTGTTCTTCGCTCCGCCTTGTAAGTAAGTGTGCCGCCCGTGTTTGTTCCTGGGAATAATGACGCTCTCGCTGTGGTTTCGTTTGGAAGACCCAAGTACTATAGCAGAGTTTCGCTGTGGTCTTGGTACTACTGAAAACTCTGCTGTGATCCATGTCGTGGGAAGTGTTGTGTTCATCTGCTGGTTCTTTGTCTGATTAGTACTGTACTTCGGTGTTATCCAGTTCAGACGAAGATCGATCCTGGCCAGTCCGAATCTTGCCAAGGAAGGGGAAGCACCGCTGCTGTCAAGTCTGAACTCTGAACCAAAGTGCAGGAGGAAATAGTCTGGTCTCTGGTTCGAACTTGGTAGGCACGGGGAAAATAATCCTACAGTACGTAGACCCATCACCATATCTAAAACACCGAGTGTTTCTCCGGTCCAACATTTTTTTAGACGGGTTTGTCCTCCCACCAAATCACAAATTACCTCTAACGTCCACCGGTCTATAAAAAGAGTCTTGTCCTATATATGCACAGATCGTCCCTCGATCTATCAATCAACTCAACAGCACAATCTTTCCTAGCGAGTCCCTTATCGATCTATTTTTATGAGCAGTTTTTTCGTAGAGGATCGATATCAGATCGTGAGCGGTTTTTTCGTCAAGGATCGATACCAGATCATGAGCGGTTTTTTCGTCGAGAATCGATATCAGATCGCGAGTGGTTTTTTCATGGAGGACCTGGCTAGGAACCCTAACCCGACCAAGGAGGACGTCGGCAATATCCTTGACTCCTCCACTCTGTAATCACCCACGTGTATTGGATAGGATGCAAATGATGTTCAAGGAGATCCGTAAAATATTTGTACCCATCAAGGAGATCCGTAAAATATTTGTACCCAGCATCTGGGTGTCCCGTTTCTCCACAGGCGTCGTCATCCCCGACGGCGGCGAGTGGCGCTACATCGAGTTCCTGGGCGTCGTCAAGAGGATCAAGAGGTGGAGCGTGTGCAGTTCTCCAAGGACGGCGGATGCTTCAGCAGAAATTACGAGGTGTCCAATACCTGGTCCAGATTCCAGGACGTTGTCGTTGCCGGAGTTAGGAGATCGTCGATTTCCTCAAAAAACACGAAGAGTACACCGTGCTCGTTCTCTCTGGCCTCCCCCAGACTGGGAAGAGGCAACTAGCTCGCGCCGTCGCGAGGAGGCTGGGCCGCCGGGGTGCCGTTCTTCTCTTGCGTTGCCTCGGTGTTCGTGGAGCTCTTCATCGGAGGGTGAGGGACCTGTTTGAGAAGGCCAAGGCCTAGGCGCCAGCATCTTCATCGATCAGGTTGATGTCGTCGGGAGGCAACGTGGTGCCGCGATGGGCATACCATCGACCAACTGTTTATGAGATAGATGGATTCTCCGAAAATAGCGGTATAGCCCTGCTCTGAGATTGTTTCTTGTGTGCTGAAATTGAGTATTTTCTGTGTCAGCGACACGCACTTCACGAGAAGATAAAAGGGAAGCATGCTAAGGAAAAGGGGTTTGGAGAAAAGAAAATATGCTACTCCCTTCATCTCAAAATAGATGTCGGAGGTTTGTCAAAATTTGGCTGAATCTATATACTAATAGTGTCTAAATTTATCCAAATTTTAATAAATCCGCGACATCTATTTTGAGACAGGGGGAGTACTTGCGAATTAGAATAATCAATTGATCAAGGAGCGGATGTCACCGAGCAAGTTAAAAAAATTGTCTATGCTGCGACGTGCCACATATTTTTAAAAAACTCACCACCGGCACAACACAGACTAAATTCTTCCGCCGCAACGCGCGAGCATTTTGCTAGTATGTAGAAAAAAGACTAATTAACGGACGAGACAGACACGTGGCAGGCATAGAAGTGGTCTACCAATAGACCCGGTCTCATAGGAGGCACGGGGAAAACTAATCCTATGAGACCCAAAACATAGCAAAACTTATTAATAAACCAGCAACAAATTCATCTACGTACTATCTCTTTGACTGAAAAGAGTTTTCGTGTGCGTGCTATCTGACTTGTAGAATTAAATCATGCTCTAATTGGGTCTCTTTTAAATATTCTTTTACAGTACTATGTTTCATAGGAAGCATTCAATCTACCCGGGCCTATTGAAAAATGTTGTTTTGTTTTCCTATGGTTTAGTCAAACAATAATACTACTTAGTTTAAAAAATAAGGAATTAAGTGGGCACGACATTGCTTTTTACCAAATTTTCGTCTGGTTATGTAACATTCCAAAAATACTAAACTTGGATCATCAAACTCTAATCATCAAGATTAGGGTTAACAAAAAAAAATTTAAATAAAAATATGAAAGCATGCATGTGTGTATGCATCCCATTTTGAATTCTTTTAAATTGCCTTGTTTATGTGTTTTTTGCTTGTAAAAGGAGTCTTAGGTGAAATAAACATCATCTAAACAATTTCCAAACTTTTTCTAAAGACAAATAAATTAAAATAAGCCGAATTGAGTGATTGGTCATTTTGACTAATTTAACTTCTATGTCTACTTTGGCTGTCCCAAACTTTCAGAACTTAACAACTTGTTTGGATCTTTACACCCCTTGATAGTATTCTTAACAAAGTATCAAGGCCCATCTTGTGATCATCCAAAAACTTTCAAATGCATAGTTTAAATGACAATTCAAAATTGAATCTTTATCATATGGGATGATCCCACTTTTTTAAAAACCACTCAAATAAGCTCAACTTTCAAAACTCAAGCATCTGCAGACTCACCAGCACCAACCTAGCACACCCACCAAAAATCTTTTTAAAATTCAAAACTTGAATTCTTGCGGCCATTTCATCAAACACCTTGCTGATTCAAATCAAATAAAATCTAAACACTATTGTGAGCAGTGATTGTAGCCTAACTTGTTCCCTCTCTAGGTCACAACAGTCTCAGTAGATCATCTAGTAAACTAAACCAAGCACTACCCCACCGTAAGCTTGGCAATGCCATCAATGGTGAATAACCGAAGCTCACCATGTCACCTCAGTGTGGACAGCAAGCTAGGAGAAGAAACAAGCCTAGCCAACATGTCTGGGAGCAAGCCAACACCCCACTCCACATCGCCTTTCGGCGTTGCCAACCCCTGGACCACACGCACAGACCGTGCCCAGCTCGCCAGCAACCATGCCGAGCATGCGCCAGAACGCCGCCCTCGACACACACCCATAGACAGCACGCCGCCCTCGCCGCGTGCATACACGATCACCACCGTCCCAGGAGACCGTCAGACATCCCCGTTCGCCGCCCCATGCCTCATAGCCACCGCTCGCCGTCGAAGACGCCGCCTCGGCCGCGCGGAGCATCGCTTGTTCCAGACCGTTTGCCACCGCCCCTACATGCGCATTAAAGCCGTAGAGCATCGCCAGGAGACAACCAAGCGATCGCCACCATCGGCCATGCCTCTAGTAGCCCGTAGCCATGTCGCCTACGTCGCCTGCCCATCTCGTTCGGTCTCGTCGTCGCGACTATAAATAGAGGCCACCCCCAGCCGAATTAAGCACACCATCTCACTCCCCTCTCCTCACTGATCATTCCACCCCGTTCCCGAAGCAAGGCGAGCAGCGCTTCGCCGGAATTTCAACGGAGCCCGCCGCTGCTGGAGAAGAAGGGAGCCAGCGATTGGAGCCGCCCCAGGAGAAGCTGTCGGTACCAGGAGGTTCGCCATCGTCGACTTCGTCGTTCGCCCGCCTCGCCGACCCTCGCGTGAGCCTCGGTGAGCCCTCGACGACCCCCACCTACCGCGTTAGGGTTCAGTCTCGCCGGCGTTGCCCGACGTGGACGACGACCCTCAGCCCTTGGATTAGAACTAGATCGAACGCACCATATTGCCCTGTACCGCTTCGCACCCCCTCGTCTCACTGACGCGTGGGGACAGCAACTTAACCAGCCCGCGTAAGCGCTGTGCTTAGCAGGCCGGCCCAGTATCGTTTCCCGCGCAGCCCAGTCATTTGAATTTAATCTTTTCCATTTTATTTCAAACACAGTTATGTACCTAGTTTCAAAAATTAACCCAGCTCGATTCAGTGAACCAAATTGAATGAAACCATTTTTGCTAGAAAGATCTAGAAGTGCTGAATCCAAACCCGTTGGATTTAAATCATTTGGATCTGTAGATCACTCTTGGTAAAAATAACAAGGCAAAAGGTTTTTTGCATTCAAACATTTTTAAAATTTAAACCATAATAGATTTTGAGTTGATTCCAACTCTCAAAAATCACATTTGATCATACCTTTCAGAATATATAAAAATATATAGGTTTACTTACAGAAATAATGACCAAGTAATAAAATAATGTCACATAAGCATTTCTAGTCACTTTATTGAATTAAAAATAAAAGGTTAAACCTTATTAAATTGTGACACCACTTTAAATCACATTCCCATGGACTAAAATGTGGTGATGACATGTGTCAACATGATCCCATGTTTGGTTTGGAGAATATTAAATCTTAAGTATTTTTTCAATGAGTAGAAATTACTTTTCTAAAAATAAAAGGAATTAAACCAAGCTTTGATCTTGTAATGTTAGTGATGATGCTAGATCATCTATAGGACCCCTTTTTGTGGGATGATTGCAAGTAGTTAAGTATTGTTTGGTGATTGTGTACCTCGTATTTATTCATAGACGCTAGTACCGACCAAGGATACGAGGAGGAAGGAGGATACTACGAAGAAGAAGCCGAGGAGAACTTCAACCACTGCTCTGCACAAGGCAAGCCTAATACTACTAGTTGAATGTGCAAGCTAACACTTGCAAGATACTATACTTATGCAAGCCTTACTAATCAAGTTGACCTATCCAAGCCAATACTTGCTTGTCACCATGCCAACTATATGCCTTAAGCATAGATGATCCTACCCACTTGATAAACCAATCCTAGTTTTATTTGCAAGCTTTCTACTTTATTTTTTTATCAAAGCTATTACTTGGAGTTTACTTAAGTGAATTGTAGATACTAGAAGGATAATTGAAGGTTGCATAAATAGCATAAAATTTGGCCTAAGCTAGATAATCTTGATGTCATCCTAAGGCCTGGGATTGAACTTAGTTAAAACTCCACTTGTTTACCACCCCTCATTAGTACTTACCCCCATTTGTAGATGCTAGTGCTAAGCATAAAACCTGATCAAATTTAGATGGGGATACTTGGTGGAAAAATGGTTATGAAAACCTTGGAATGATGGATCATTCTATCGAAATGTTTTGGACATGTGTTTCCGAACACCAGATGATTTATGGTGATGAAAATGTTGAGGCATGAGCCTTAGCCCTTTATAAAATTGATGGTTTTCTGGATGCGATACCATTCCAATTTTACCGTACAACCACAATACCCGAGAATTGGGTAGGGCTTGACTGGAAACTTATATACCTTAGTATTAGTTCCCTCACGGCCAAGGTCTGAGATGAGGCTACCTTGTGAAGATTGTCCACCTATGCAGTACCCAAGATGACCGTTGGTCATGGTTGGGAGGCCAAACTCACAGGAGAGGTGCTTATACTAGGGCGTGTAATTAAAAGGTTAGGATTTATTATCCGCAATACTGAGTATGGTGAATTCAGGATTTGTTCCTGACGGATGTATTGAATGTCGTGGTGAAAGTGTACAATCTCTGCAGAGTGTCAAACTATTCGAATAGCCGCGTCCGCGGTTATGGATAATTGGAGTGGCCATACTGTTTCCCTGTCATATGTTTTCAAAATGACTTGTGAAATGATCTGAGACTTTGACTTGACCACAACCGAGTTGTGGCATGAGATACAAGTTCCCACTTAGGATTATAAAACTTTATTAGAGGTAAATCTGGCTTTTGCAAAACAACCCTAGAGCTTAGTGTCCTATTACAAAAACCCTTCACTTGTTAGTATTAGTTTGCGAGTACTTAAAGAGTACTCATGGCTTTGTCCTGGCTATTCCCATGGCCAGACTATGAAGAGGAGTACCTGGAAGATGGACCCCAGGAAGGTTACGACAACTAGGATCATCTCCCATCGTCGGCATTGCCTGTGACCCCGAAGATGGAGCTTCGTCTACGCTACCGTTACTATTACGTATTCCGCTGCTTGTGTTGTATTAAGACTGGATCATGAGATCCTTATTTGTGTAAGACCTTATGTATGGTTTGTAATGGATGATGTACTGTGGTATCCAATTCTGTTATGTCTCGCAAAAATGGTAATCCTGGGATTGCGATGTATGGTGTAACACCCTCAGAATCGGCCCTATGCAAGTTTTAGCGAAACCCGCCAAACCCGCATAGAAACGATTCGAAGGTGCCCACCAGGCACTTTCGTGCGGGTGGAAAACAAAGTAATAACATTACACAACAGTCCTCGATGGGACCCACAGAACAGATATAGATACAACACGACTCCATGAGTCAAGAATACAAATATAATATACAAAGATCCAAATCACCTTGAAAACGATAGTGCGTCCAGCTACGGACAAGATGCAAATGGGGCTAAGAGCCCTGAAGAATAACCAATGGCGTCCATAACCCTGCCCAGGCCAAGCCGGAAGGGTAACCCTGCTAACGGCGTCGATCTCAAAACCTGCTTAAACAAAAGGGGTGCCGACAAAGGGCAAAGGAAAAAGAAGGAGGCGTCGATCGAGGCCAGTACACGGCGAGACTAGAATTCGGCGGTCCTCGCCTACATAGGTATGGTGGACGGAAGCGGCAGCGGCAGCATGCACTAAACAACCTATAGAGACTCGATACAACTGGCGGCTATCCGAGAGGGGTGAGGAAGACCTATTCGGAACCAACCTGATACTACCACCAAACAAACCCATCCTGGCGTTTCCCCCTCGAGACCAAACGAGGAAGTCAACCGAGGAACTCACACAGTTGACAGTTTTACTTATTCAGTTATAGTTGCGGCACTTTACTAGTCAGGTTTAGATAATCATCCTGATAAAAATAAGCAGTGGGCACTTTTAGTTAACCAATTCCGTTATAGTGGCAGCACTTACTAGTCAGGTACAATGATCATGAGATAACCACAAAACCCAACAGTTGTTGGTACTTTTACTTAGCCATTCCGTTGTAGTGAAGCTGATTACTAGGCAAATCAGATACAAGTCAATTCATAACAGTAAACTTTAGTTATAGTTGTCTATGATCAAGCACTGTGCTCCAAGTCGTCCATAACCGCGGACACGGCTTCTCGAAAAGATTTAACCCTGCAGGGGTGCACCAAAGTATCCACAGCACTTGACCCTTTTGCCGATCGGTTAACATACACCCATCGGTATGTCGGCGGGCCTAAGTCACGGCGTTCCTGCACAAAGCAAATGCGTGGGGCCACCCACCAAGTCGACACCCGCGAAGTCGGCCGGTCTCGAGACGGACTTGGGGTTGGGTGGACGGTCAGAACGACAGCAAATCCCCAACGGGACTCGACACCGCAAAACGTGTCCCGATCCTAAACAGTACACGTGCTATCTGTCGCACAATTTAAATAAAGCAGTAAGCATGGCATAAGTACAGGATAGTAAAAACACCTCAAACTAGTTGTGGCCTCCAGTACAATACTTTGAAATCAGGTAATAATCAATGGGGGGCCCATATCTCCCCACCTGTGGTTAGCGCGCTCGATCTCGGAACAGGTGTCAAGAACTCGGGTCCTACGGGACACAAGTGGGCGGTCGGAAACCAAATATTACCTATCACCCACCGATGCCTCTGCTTAATTCAATTTTAGTTATTAAACAGTAATTAAAGTGAACGATAAGTAAAACCATGATCATCTCCACATTGGACATGCGGCACTTCTCCAACAATTGTGGTACGTGACGACAAGCAAAACACTTGAGCAAGCGACTACGACACGCGGGTCCAACTATCTACCAAACAACAGGTAATAGGATGTGTACAAGGCTATATGTGGCTGCAAGGGATATCACGGGTACGAAAACTAGAGCATCGCAACACAGATAGCAAAGATCAACAGGAGGGAATAAATACTAGAAAAGTAAGATAGGTAGAAAGGGGGAGGTGCTCGCCTGAAAACATTGCCGAAGGTTCAACCGAAGATCGGGGCGAAGCTCACATCAACTCAACGGCCTTATCCGCGAAGAAGCAAAACACTAGAATAGCACCAGATGCAAGATTTAATACAACGGCAGAAGATCGGCATGATGCATGTATGGTGCATGGCATGGCAAAGGTGCGATACAATTAGGTCAATATTAAGCGGAACCGGGGTCCCGACAATTATTTAGGTGGTTCATGTTGTTTAGCCACCCTGCGTTTTAAATGTTGTTTTAACATGGCAAGAGATAGTACCGGGTTCGCTACACCAATTTAAATGAGGCCAATATAAGGCTAGATTTGCCCGCATATGGGCCCCGTATTTAATTATTAGGTGAATCGGCATAAGGCCCCCAAACCACAGACAAGTATGCATGCAAGGATGACAATTTAATATGCAACCAGTTGTTATTATATTATAAAATAGGGCTCGGAAAGGGGTCACACATTTAGGGTTCGGCAGATCTTGTTTTCCGGGGTTCGGGGTTCGACAGGGTCCAGGGTTCGACGGGTTCGGTCTCGGCGGGATCGTTCTCTCGTGCAACTGAGGTAGATCTTGGCGTTCCGGAAGCAGGACTTGGTTCGGCGTCGAGGCGTAGCGGGGCCGCCCTGGTCGGTGCCGAACTTGTCGTTGCGCAGATCTTGTCGGGTCCTCGAGTCGGGTCGGTCTTGGCGTTCGGGGTGAAGTGCTTGTCGTTCTCGTGGTGATCTTTGCGTCCTCCCGGTTCGGGTCTTGGCGTCCGAGGGTAGATCTTGGCGTGTCGAGGGTTCGGTCTCTGGTCCATGTAGGAGATCACCGGGTGTCGATGAAGATCTTGGCGAGGGGTGAACTTGGGGTTTCGGGGTTTGATTGCCGGTGTCGAGCTTGGTTCCGCGTTGGTGGTCTTGGCTACCGTGTAGAAGACATTCGATCATCGGATCCGTGTCGGCGCACCCGGGGTCTCGGCGGCACTTGTCGTCTTGCGAGTACGTCCGTCACGTCACGACCTTGAAGGAGATCTTGGCGGTTGCTAGACAAATCCTCGCATGCATCCCAAACGTTTTGTGCATCACTGTCTCAATTTTGTTGTCTTGATCTCTGCGTGCCAGGAGGTGAGCGAGGCGGGCGTTGGCGAGGTCGCGCTCGGTGGAGACGCTGGCGGCGGCGGGCCGGAGGTCGACGAGGACGTCGGGGAGGAGCTCGAGGGGCGGCGCCGAGGGCTTCGCTGGCGCGCCAGCGAACGGCGACAGCAGACGGCCATGGCGGAGCGGCGGCGGCAGTGGCGGGCAGCGGCGGAAGCGAGCACGGGCGAGAGGCGGCGGCGGCAGCGGACGCCGGGTTCACGTCTGGCGGGGCACGACGCGAGCGGTGAGGCTCGAGCGGGTGGCTGACGGCGGCGGCGAAGCGGAAATACTTGGCGTGAGCTCCGTGAGGAAGCGGCGGTGGAGGAGGTTTGGCGGTGCGGGGCCGTGGCAGCGAGAGACCATGGCACAGAGGGAGGCGAGAGCGGTGGGAGGCGGTCGGCGGTGGAGTCCGGGAGGCAGGCTCGCCGGCCAGCGGCGAGAGGAACGAGGCGGAGGGTAGCCGGGAGGCGAGGTGGATGCGCGGAAGGGCGGAGGAGAGGGCGGGCGAGGTGGATGCAGCGAGGGGGAGGAGGAGGAGCGGTGGCCGGAGGCGGGAGAGGCGACGGTGGGCGGTGGCGGTTGCGGCGGAGGTGAGGCGTGCTCAGCGGGGCGGTGGGCGAGCAGGCGGCGAGGCGGCCAGCAGGCAGGTGGCGGAGAGGAGAGACGGGTGAGGCGCTGGGGCTCGCCACGGGAGAGGAGAGCGGGGCACAGGCTGCAGGAGGAAGACGAGGAGAGGAAGGCCGGGACAGGCGGTTCGGGCGGTGTCGCGTCAGGTGGGGCCAAAGGGTGGGGCCCTTGGTGTGGGATGGAACGTGTGTTGCTGTGTGGTGTGTGTGTGGCCAGGTGTGTGTGCGTCGGATGGGTGGTGTGGGCTGAGGAGAGAGAGGAGAGAGGGTAGGTGGTGAGGTGGCGGTTTGGGGTTGGCTAGGGGAGGAGAGGGTGATGTGTCACGACGGGTTGGCCGGGGTGATATGGCCAAAGGTGTGGGTAGATTATCCGGTAGGTTTAGGATTAGAGGCGGACCGATTTGAAAAATAGGTGGTGGTTCGGTCGACACGCCCGCTCATCGCCCGCTAAAATAATTAATTAAATTATTTATTTCAACCAGCTTTTTTGCAAACTGACAACGAGCCAAACAAAATACTCCGGTGACCCGGGTTTGCGCGATAATTAAGGTGGGGCGTTTTAGAAAATAAAACGGGCTTTGCGAAAATAGTTTTATGCAAACAATGCATGATGATGACGATGCAATGCACAAATTCAATGCGATTTTCTAGTAGTGGTTTTGCGGGATGCCACAATTCGACACCACTAACAATGGATCTCGCCCTCGAGATCCGCCTCATGGTACCGGAAGGAAAGGTCGGCGATCTGAATCTTCTCGCTTCGTGCGGATCTTCGCGACACCACTAACAAGACGTCGTCGATCCCGTTCGTCAACACTCCGGATAAACAACGGACGAAGTTAAAGGTAAGGCCACCTCTAACTTCCATGGAAGGAGTAGAGTTGCATCGATCCACCATTCAATGTACATAAGCGAATGATAAGAGTAGTGGTATGGTCGCGACTCCATCCCGCACTCAAAGCATTACTATGTACACGAATAGACAGATTATGCAACCGACCCTCAGGATTCAGACTGAAGATCTCGACAAGCGAGGTTCGGATCAAAGGAGTGATGCAGACTCTGCATCGGATCTGGCGTAGATGATGTCGTCGCGTCGGAAAACACCGGAAGGCACGAACAAAGAACAAAGAATGGTACCACGGAAGACGGATTCCTCAGGCAGCGTGAACACGGGACGGTAGAACACCGTTATCAAATAAGGAAGCGAAACCCTGAAGGTACGACGGAACCCAACCACGAGAAATCCTGGACTCGAAGAAAAGATAAGAGAGCAGATTCAAAACACGTCGAGATAAGAGGAGAATAGCAGAGGGGTAAGGAGTAAAATCAGACCTAATCAGAACTATCCAACCGATTTTGCAAAATAGTTTTGACACTCTACTTCGGCCGTTAGCTAGGTTATCCTACAGGCTGGACTTGTGGGGTATCGCAACTGCTGAGCTCTGATACCACTCTGTAACACCCTCAGAATCGGCCCTATGCAAGTTTTAGCGAAACCCGCCAAACCCGCATAGAAACGATTCGAAGGTGCCCACCAGGCACTTTCGTGCGGGTGGAAAACAAAGTAATAACATTACACAACAGTCCTCGATGGGACCCACAGAACAGATATAGATACAACACGACTCCATGAGTCAAGAATACAAATATAATATACAAAGATCCAAATCACCTTGAAAACGATAGTGCGTCCAGCTACGGACAAGATGCAAATGGGGCTAAGAGCCCTGAAGAATAACCAATGGCGTCCATAACCTCGAGCCAAGCCGGAAGGGTAACCCCGCTAACGGCGTCGATCTCAAAACCTGCTTAAACAAAGGGTGCCAACAAAGGGCAAAGGAAAAGAAGGAGCGTCAAGATCTTGAGGCCAAGACACGCGAGACTAGAATTGCGGTCCTCGCCTACATAGGTATGGTGGGCCGGCGGCAAGGCATGCACTAAACAACCTATAGAGACTCGATACAACTGGCGGCTATCCGAGAGGGGTGAGGAAGACCTATTCGGAACCAACCTGATACTACCACCAAACAAACCCATCCTGGCGTTTCCCCCTCGAGACCAAACGAGGAAGTCAACCGAGGAACTCACACAGTTGGCAGTTTTACTTATTCAGTTATAATTGCGGCACTTTACTAGTCAGGTTTAGATAATCATCCTGATAAAAATAAGCAGTGGGCACTTTTAGTTAACCAATTCCGTTATAGTGGCAGCACTTACTAGTCAGGTACAATGATCATGGGATAACCACAAAACCCAACAGTTGTTGGTACTTTTACTTAGCCATTCCGTTGTAGTGAAGCTGATTACTAGGCAAATCGGATACAAGTCAATTCATAACAGTAAACTTTAGTTATAGTTGTCTATGATCAAGCACTGTGCTCCAAGTCGTCCATAACCGCGGACACGGCTTCTCGAAAAGATTTAACCTGAGGGTGCACCAAAGTATCCACAGGCACTTGACCCTTTTGCCGATCGGTTAACATACACCCATCGGTATGTCGGCGGGGCCTAAGTCACGACGCGTTCCTGCACCCAAAGCAAATGCGTGGGGCCACCCCACCAAGTCGACACCATAACGAAGTCGGCCGGTCTCGAGACGGACTTGGGGTTGGGTGCGGCTGTGAACGACAAGAAATCCCCAACGGGACTGTCGACACCGCGAAAACGTGTCCCGATCCTAAACAGTACACGTGCTATCTGTCGCACAATTTAAATAAAGCAGTAAGAATGGCATAAGTACAGGATAGTAAAAACACCTCAAACTAGTTGTGGCCCCCAGTACAATACTTTGAAATCAGGTAATAATCAATGGGGGGCCCATATCTCCCCTTTGTGGTTAGCGCTCGATCTCGGAACAGGTGTCAAGAACTCGGGTCCTACGGGACACAAGTGGGCGGTCGGAAACCAAATATTACCTATCACCCACCGATGCCTCTGCTTAATTCAATTTTAGTTGTTAAACAGTAATTAAAGTGAACGATAAGTAAAACCATGATCATCTCCACATTGGACATGCGGCACTTCTCCAACAATTGTGGTACGTGACGACAAGCAAAACACTTGAGCAAGCGACTACGACACGCGGGTCCAACTATCTACCAAACAATGTAATAGGATGTGTACAAGGCTATATGTGGCTGCAAGGGATATCACGGGTACGAAAACTAGAGCATCGCAACACAGATAGCAAAGATCAACAGGAGGGAATAAATACTAGAAAAGTAAGATAGGTAGAAAGGGGGAGGTGCTCGCCTGAAAACATTGCCGAAGGTTCAACCGAAGATCGGGGCGAAGCTCACATCAACTCAACGGCCTTATCCGCGAAGAAGCAAAACACTAGAATAGCACCAGATGCAAGATTTAATACAACGGCAGAAGATCGGCATGATGCATGTATGGTGCATGGCATGGCAAAGGTGCGATACAATTAGGTCAATATTAAGCGGAACCGGGGTCCCGACAATTATTTAGGTGGTTCATGTTGTTTAGCTACCCTGCGTTTTAAATGGTGTTTTAACATGGCAAGAGATAGTACCGGGTTCGCTACACCAATTTAAATGAGGCCAATATAAGGCTAGATTTGCCCGCATATGGGCCCCGTATTTAATTATTAGGTGAATCGGCATAAGGCCCCAAACCACGCATAAGTATGCAAGGATGACAATTTAATATGCAACCAGTTGTTATTATATTATAAAATAGGGCTCGGAAAGGGTCACACATTTAGGGTTCGCAGATCTTGTTTTCTCGGGTTCGGGTTCGACAGGTCCGTGGTTCGACGGTTCGGTCTCGGCGGATCGTTCTCGTCGCAACCGAGGTAGATCTTGGCGTGCCCGGGCGAAGCGTGACTTGGTCGGTGCCGAACTTGTCGCTGGCGCAGATCTTGTCGGGTCTCTCGAGTCGGCCGGTCTTGGCGTCGGGTGAAGTGCTTGTCGCTCGTGGTGATCTTTGCGCGTCCTTCCGTTCGGTCTTGGCGCCCGAGGGTAGATCTTGGCGTGTCGAGGTTTCGCCTCGGTCCATGTAGGAGATCACCGGTGTCGGCGAAGATCTTGGCGAGGGTGAACTTGGGGTTTCGGGTTTGATTGCCGAGCTTAGCTTGGTTGGTGGTCTTGGCTACCGTAGAAGACATTCGGTCATCGGATTCGTGTTGCGGCGCACCGGGTCTCGGCGCACTTGTCGCCTCTTGTAGTACGTCCGCCACGCCACGACCTTGAAGGAGATCTTGGCGGTTGCTAGACAAACTCGCATGCATCCCAAACGCTTTTGCATCAACGTCTCAATTTTGTTGTCTTGATCTCTGCGTGTGAGGTGAGCGAGGCGGGCGTTGGCAGGTCGCGCGGTGGAGACGCCGGGCGGCGGGCGGAGGTCGACGAGGACGCCGAGGAGGAGCTCGAGGCGGCGCCGAGGGGGCCGGCGCCGGCCGCGCGCCAGCGATTGACGCACATGGGCGGAGGCCGCAGGGCGGGCAAAGCGGCGCGGTGGTGGCGGCGGCGGGCGGAGCACGGGCGGAGAGGCGAGGCCGGCGAAGCAGCGGACGCCGGGTTCACGTCTGGCGGGCACGGCCGAGCGGTGAGGGCTCGAGTGGTGACGGGACGGGCGGCGAAGTGAGGCAGCTCGGGAGGCGAAAGCGTGGGAGAGGAGGTTAGCTGGCCTGAGGCGGTGGATGCGCGGAGGAGAGGGCAGGCCAGGTGGATGCAATGAGGGAGGAGGAGGGCGGTGGAGGCGGAGAGGCGACGTGGGCGGCGGTTGCGGAGGGTGGAGGCGTGTCGAGGGCGCGGACGCGAGCAGGCGGAGAGGGCGAGGCAGGCAGACGGTGGCGGCCGAGAGAGGAGAGACGGGTGAGGGAGGCGCTGGCTCGCCATGGGACGGGAGAGGCGGGCGGGCACTGCGCCAAGGAGGAAGACGAGGAGAGGAAGGCGGGGGATGCGCTTGTGCGTGCAGGCTTTGGGGTGGGGGGCCAGGGTGGGATGGAACGTGTGTTGTGTGGTGTGTGTGTGTGTGGCCCAGGTGTGTGCGTCGGAAGGGTGACGTGGTGGAGGGAGAGAGGAGAGAGAGGGGGGTGGGTGGTGGCGCAGTTTGGGGTTGGCTAGGGGGAGGGACAGGGTGATGTGTCACGACGGGGTTGGCCGGGGTGATGTGGCCAAAGGGTGTGGGTAGATTATCTGGTAGGCTTAGGATTAGAGGCGGACCGATTTGAAAAATAGGGGTGGTCGTTCGGGTCGACACGGCCCGTTCGACTGCCCCCGCTAAAATAATTAATTAAATTATTTATTTCAAACAGTTTTTTTGCAAACTGACAACGAGCCAAACAAAATACTCAGGTGACCTGGGTTTGCGCGATAATTAAGGTGGGGCGTTTTAGAAAACAAAACGGGCTTTGCGAAAATAGTTTTATGCAAACAATGCATGATGATGACGATGCAATGCACAAATTCAATGCGATTTTCTAGTAGTGGTTTTGCGGGATGCCACATATGGCATAACAGGCATCTAGGATTAAAAATCCGGGTGTTGACAAGTTGGTATCAGAGCCATCCTAACCATAGGAGACCCTAGTTAGACTGGACGTTTGAATCAAAAACTTAGTTTCAAAACCAAAGGAAGCAAATATTGACAAAAACTTATTCCCATTCTTATCACCTTGATTCTTTCATAAAAAAATTCATGTTCCTAAAAAACTCTTGCAAAATACATAAAATTTGACACACTTGATCACTCTACTAACTTACTCATCCTATATTCTTTTAGATGGACGTGAAGTACATTAAGTTTTACCAGTTGGGGAATGTAGGAGACCTTATCTTTGAGAGGGATTTGGATCAGCTTTCGGAACTTCTGGAGCGTCCACACCCCGAGTTCTTCGGAGCCCAGCTCAATGATCAAGGAGGAGAAGATCTGCAGTGGCTAATTGTTGCAAGTCTCCGAGGAAAGATTGAACCTCCCACTGCGGAAGGAATTCAATTCACCTTAAGAGAGAACAACTGGCTCGATGGACTTTCCAGGGCCATGCAGGAAGCTCTTGCCCGTCTGTGTGGGCAAAGTATCAACCAGATCAAGGGAACCCGCTTTGAGTTATGCCCAAGGCGTGATGATAATGGACAACCACTGGAAGCCCCATACCACCACGAACTAAAGATTCAATTGGACCACCTCAGCTTCATGATGTACGATCGTCAGCAGGAGTTGGACAACTGTCGTGACTACTCCAACCACAAGTCCGCCATCATCAAGACGAAGGATCAGACCATCGCTATGCTAGCGAAAGATCGCAAGTCTCGCCGTCGTCAGCTCGACAAGAAGGAGCGCATCATTGCTCGTCTTCGCCACCGTATCTCGTCTTTGGAGGAGATCATCCACGAGAGAGACATGAAGTTGGAAGAAAGGGAGAATGCCGGAGAGGATATTCGTGGAGACCCCTACTCCTATCTCAACGATGATGATGATTTTCTGGAAGATCAGGCTATGGATTTATTCACCGATGAGGATGACTACGCCTTCATCAATGACGACAAGGATGACGAGGATGACGACTACACCGACTCCGAGGAGTAGTAGCACTTGAGCACTAGCGTAGTGAGTAGTATTTGGTCCACTGTATCGTAGTTTCCAGAATGGTTCCTAAAACCATATGTTTTTCTTGTTTTGTGGTGTGTGTTTGTATCGTGTGAATGAATGAATGAAAAGCAAGTTGCTAGAAAATCTGAGTCAAACTTTTAAAAAAAATCAAAGCCCCAGAACCTTAGAAATTTCCCTCTTTTCTCATGATCTATCTCAATCTTCAGATGCCACGCGGAGGAAGTGCTTCATCCCCGGACCCGATGTTGCAGATCCTGCAAATGTTGGTTTCGGACCGCGAAGCTGAAAGAGCGGAACGTCAATCCAACCTAGCCACCCTGCAACAGATAGCTCAGCTTGCCCACAACAACCAAGGCCACGGAAATCAGGACAACCATGGATCTAAGCTCAAGAATTTCCAGAACACCACCCACCTATTTTCACTAAGTCTGAAGAGCCCCTAGATGCTGACGATTGGCTGCAGACCATGGAAAATAACCTAGAAGTCGCCAGAGTGGAAGCTAACAAGAAAGTTTTGTTTGCCACCCATTATCTAGACGGAGATGCCAGGGCATGGTGAACAATGTTCGTGCCATGAACGGAGGCCAGATGATGACCTGGGAGGAATTCAAGGTCAAGTTCAGCAGAACCCATGTGCCACCGGGTTTGATCAAGAGGATGAGAGACGAGTTCAGAGAACTGAAGCAAGGAAGGATGACCGTAGTAGAATACCGTGACAATTTTTTGTCTTTAGCTAGGTATGCCCTGGATGAGATCGACACCGAAGCCAAGAAGAAAAAGAGATTACTGAATGGTTTGCACGATGAGATACAGACAATGTTAATCAATATCCCCTTTGCTGATATTGAAGCCCTTGTTGACTCTGCCATCCAGATGGAAGGAAATATCAACCAAGCCAATGAGAACCGCAAGCGTCGCATGATGCATCAACCAGGAACCCATCAGACCCCAAAGTATCGCCCTAACCCATCTCCAGGATTTGCCCCAAGAACCAACAGACCCCCGATGAACCGTCCAACCTATCACAATCGTGGAAACCCTAGGCTCGGAGGAAATCACAACAACCCCGGCAACTCTAACAATTTCAACCGTGCCCCACCCAAGTTCAACAACAATGCTACTGCCAACCCCAACACTGCCCCGAGGACTGGAAGCAATGTTGTGCCTATTGCAGCAAAGGACAAGTCGCAAGTGACTTGTTATGACTGTGGAAATAAGGGCCACTATTCCAACGAGTGCCCTAACAATAAGAATGCTGTAGCCCCCAATGCAAATGCCCCAGCTCAGCAGCAGCGTCGTGTTCAGCCAGGAAGAAGGTTTGCCCCAGGGAATTCACTCAACCGCAACGGTCGTCTTTTCCTCATGCATGCTGAAGAAGCTCAGGAAGCGCCAGACGTCGTGCTGGGTATGTTTTCTGTTAATTCAGTACTTGCAAGAGTGTTGTTTGATTCTGGTGCATCGCATTCATTTGTCACCGAAGAATTTGCATGCACTAGTAAAAGTCAACCAACAAAACTGAAGCATGTTATGATCGTTCAAATCCCCGGTTCAACCACCAAAGCTAGGAAAATTTGCAAAGTCGTCCCTATCTGAATCCATGGCATAGATTTTTATGCTAATCTGATAGTACTCGGAACTAAAGGTTTGGAAGTAGTATTAGGAATGGATTGGATGTCCAAACATAAAGGATTAATTGATTGTGCCAAGAAAGCCATCACCATGACCAAGACAAATTTAATATCACGAGCATATATATGAAACCTTACCTCATTCATTCAAGCAACAAGAGTATAGCCCAACCTACCATTGACCAAGTCCTGAATACCCGTGAATGTATTTCCGATGTTTTGTCCCAGATGCCCCGGGATGATATGATATCGAGTTTATCATTGAACTAATCCCCGGAACAGGACCCATAGCCCAGAGACCCTATAGTATGAACACGTCGGAACTGGCAGAACTGAAGAATCAACTGGATTCCATGTTGGAAATTGGATTGATTCAACCAAGTGCGTCACCTTGGAGATCACCTGTTTTGTTTGTGGATAAGAAGGATGGAGGTAACCGTTTGTGTACGGATTACCGGAAGTTGAATGATGTCACCATCAAGAACAAGTACCCCTTGCCCAAGATAGGAGATTTGTTTGATCAGTTGACCGGTGCCAAAGTGTTCTCTAAGATTGATCTTAGGACTGGCTATCATCAACTCAAGATTCGTGCAAAAGATATTCCAAAGACTGCCTTTACCACCCGATATGGATTATACGAGTATACCGTTATGTCCTTTGGATTAACCAATGCCCCCGCTTATTTAATGAATCTCATGAATAAGATTTTTATGGGCTTCCTAGATAAGTTTGTCATTGTTTTCATCGATGACATTCTAATTTATTCCAAATCGGAAGAAGAACATGAGCTACACCTAAGGACCATTCTTGGAACCCTTAGAGAGCATTAGTTGTATGCCAAGTTTAGCAAATGTGAATTCTGGTTACAAGAAGTAGGATTCCTTGGTCACATTGTATCAGCCGGAGGAATTGCCGTTGACCCTGCAAAGGTGAAGATGTCGAAGATTGGCAATCCCCAACCACTCAAACCCAAGTTCGTGCATTTCTCGGATTGGCGGGATATTACCGCAAGTTCGTAAAAGGATTCTCGAGTATCGCCAGACCCATGACCCAATTGCTGAAGAAGGACAAGAAGTTTGAATGGACTGACAAATGTGAAGCGAGTTTTCAAGAACTCGAGAGGAGATTGATTTCAGCCCCAATCTTAATCATGCCAGATATCACGAAGCCCTTCGATGTGTATTGTGATGCATCCAAGATCGACCTCGGATGTGTGCTAATGCAAGAAGGCAAAGTTATATCTTATCTATCTCGACAACTGAAACAACATGAGCAAAATTACCCAACCCATGACCTCGAACTCGCAGTCGTAGTTCTAGCCCTAAAGACATGGAGGCATTACCTGATGGGAAATCGTTGTGAGATTTATTCGGATCACAAGAGCCTGAAGTATATATTCACTCAGAAGGAGCTGAATATGAGGCATAGAAGATGGATTGATCTAATCAAGGATTACGATATGGACATTCACTATCACCCCGGTAAAGCCAACGTGGTAGCAGATGCCCTTAGCAGATTGCCGTGCCGCTTGAACTCCATGATTTTGAAGGAGCAACCAAGTTTTCACAAGGAGATGGAAGATTTCCGAATGGAACTAGTGAGTGAAGGATTTTTGGCTAGCATAGAACTTCAACCAACTTTGATCAGTCATATCAAAGAGGCGCAGAAGGGAAATGCTAGTATCGACGGAATCAAGCGTCGTATTGGTACAGGCAAGGTACCCGGATTCACCGAAGACGAAGATGGATATCTGTGGTACAAAGGACGCCTTTGTGTACCAGCAGATTCTGAGTTGAAAGAAGTGATTCTGAAGGAAGCTCATGATACTCTTTATTCTATCCACCCCGGAGGGACTAAGGTGTATCAAGATTTGAAAGAGCAATTTTGGTGGAATAATATGAAGAGAGAAATCGGAAGCTATATCGCCAAGTGTGATATATGTCAGCGAGTCAAGGCAGGACATCAAAGACCCGCTGGACTGTTGCAACCATTGCAGATTCCGGAATGGAAATGGGATTCCGTTGGAATGGACTTTATCACCGGATTGCCTACTTATAGTAGGGGACATGACTCTATCTGGGTCATAGTTGATCGATTGTCCAAAGTCGCCCATTTCTTACCCGTCAAGACCACCTATCAGAGTTCTAAGCTAGCGGAGTTATACATCGCTAGGATAGTTAGTTTCACGAGTTCAAGAATCTGATTTTGATCGAGGATTCAATTTACCAAGAGAGAAGGTTTAGGAAGAAATAGATTAAGACAACCTTAGATTTCAAGACCGTGATATGGACAAGCGGGTAAATCAAATCAAATACGGAAATGTCAATAATAAGAAATACTAAAGATATGCTAGAATATGTGGGAAGAAATGGAAGACGTTGAATTTTATTTAGAATTTTTACAACAACACAATTTAAATTTTAGTGCAAATGGAAAATTTATAATGAAATCATGTTTTTTGAGAAACTCATGGACCCTTGAGACTGGTTTTTTTTTGGAGAGCATATTTTGGAGAAGAGAATAGAAGTAGAAAAGATTCTTAATCACAAGTTCACAGAGCACCACAAAGCCGAGAGTTACACAAGAAGAAAGGCCGAGAGAGACGCTTGAGACTCGCAGGATATATTTTGATTTTGTGTAAGTGTAGTGTCGATGGAAAGATGAAATGCATGCAGAAAGGAGAAAGTTAGCCCTAGTTATTAGATATCCTTCCTTCAAGATTCATTCCCGAAGAGTGTTGAGAAGTGAATTGCGGACGAAGAGATGTCAGATGTCATGTCAATGTGTTCCACATTTCTACTTACAAGCAATGCCTCAAGTTCAGAGAGAGAAGAAGTGTTCAAGAATATCGATCACCGGACCATAGAGATCAACGATGACCTGACCTATCCCGAAGTACCCATCCGTATTTTGGAAGAACCTTTCCGAACCACCAGGACCCGAAGCATCAAGTTTCTCAAAATTCAGTGGAGCAACCACACAGAAGAGGAAGCTACCTGGGAGCGCGAAGATCACATCAGGACGGAGTTTCCCGATCTCTTCAAATCCTAGGTAATCTTTTCGTCCTTTTTCAAATCTCGGGACGAGATTTTGTTTAAGGGGGGAAGGTTTGTAACATCCCAAAAATACTAAACTTGGATCATCAAACTCTAATCATCAAAATTAGGGTTAACAAAAACTTTTCTAAATAAAAATATGAAAGCATGCATGTGTGTATGCATCCCATTTTGAATTCTTTTGAATTGCCTTGTTTATGTGTTTCTTTTCTTTTAAAAGGATTCTTAGGTGAAATAAACATCATCTAAACAATTCCCAAACTTTTCCCAAAGACAAATAAATCAAAATAATCCAAATTGAGTGAATGGTCATTTTGACCAATTTAACTCCCATGCCTACTTTGGTTGTTCCAAACTTTCAGAACTTAACATCAACTTGTTTGGATCTTTACACCCCTTGATAGTACTCTTAACAAAGTATCAAGGACCACCTTATGATCATCCAGAAACTTTCAAATGCATAGTTTAAATGACAATTCAAAATTGAATCTTTATCATATGGGAAGATCCCACTTTTTCAAAAACCACTCAAACAAGCTCAACTTTCAAAACCCAAGAATCCGTAGACTCACCAGCACCAACCTACCACACCCACCAAAAATCTTTTCAAAATTCAAAACTTGAATTCTTGCAGCCATTTCATCAAACACCTTGCTGATTCAAATCAAATAAAATCTAAACACTATTGTGAGCAGTGATTGGAGCCTAACTTGTTCCCTCTCTAGCTCATAACAGCCTCAGTAGATCATCTAGCAAAATAAACCAAGAACTAGCCCCACTGTAAGCTTGGCAATGCCATCAATGGTGAACAACCGAAGCTCACCATGTCACCCCAGTGTGGACAGCAAGCTAGGAGAAGAAACAAGCCTAGCCAACATGTATGGGAGCAAGCCAACACCCCATGGCCACTCCCTGTCCAGCGCTCGAGCGTTGCCAATCCCTGGACCACACGCACAGACCGTGCCCAGCTCGCCAGCAACCATGCCGAGCATGCGCCAGAGCGCCGCCCTCGACACACGCCCACAGACCGCATGCCGCCCTCGCCGCGTGCATACACGATCACCACCGTCCCAGGAGACCGCCAGACATCCCCGTTCGCCGCCCCATGCCTCACAGCCACCGCTCGCCGTCGAAGACGCCGCTACCGCTGAGCATCGCGTGTTCCGCCGTTTGCCACCGCCTACATGCGCTAAAGTGAGAGCATCGCCAGAGACCACCAAGCGATCGCCACCATCGCCATGCCTCTAGCAGCTCGTAGCCATGTCGCCGCCCATCCTGCTCGGTCTGCTGTCGCGACTATAAATAGAGGCCACCCGGCGAATTGAGCATACCATCTCACTCTCTCCTCACCGATCGTTCCACCCGTTCCCGAAGCAAGGCGAGCGCTTTGTCGAAATTTCACCGAGCTCACTGGAGAAGAAGGGAGCCAGCGATTGGAGTCGCCCCAGGAGAAGCTGCCGGTACCAAGAGGTTCGCCGTCATCGACTTCGTCGTTCGCCGGCCTCGCCGACCCTCGCCTGAGCCCCGGTGAGCCCCCGACGACCCCCACCTGCCGCGTTAGGGTTCAGTCTCGACGGCGTTGTCCGACGTGGACGACGACCCTCAGCCGTTGGATTAGAACTAGATCGAACGCACCATATTGCCCCATACCGCTTCGCACCCCCTCGTCTCACTGACGCGTGGGTACAACAACTTAACCAGCCCGCGTAAGTGTTGTGCTTAGCAGGCCGGCCCAGTATCGTTTCCCGCACAGCCCAGTCATTTAAATTTAACCTTTTCCATTTTATTTCAAACATAGTTCTGTACCTAGTTTCAAAAATCAACCCAGCTCGATTCAGTGAACCAAATTGAATGAAACCAATTTTCTTAGAAAGGTCTGGAAGTTTTGAATCCAAGCCCGTTGGATTTAAATCATTTAGATCTGTAGATCACCCTTGGTAAAAATAACAAGGCAGAAGCTTTTTTGCATTCAAACAATTTTCAAATTTAAACCATAATAGCTTTTGAGTTGATTCAAACTCTCAAAAATCACATTTGATCATACCTTTCAGAATATATAAAAATATATAGGTTTACTTACAGAAATAATGACCAAGTAATAAAAGAATGCCACATAAGCATTTCTAGTCACTTTATTTAATTAAAAATAAAAGGTTAAACCTTATTAAATTGTGACACCACTTTAAATCACATTCCCATGGACTAAAATATGTGGTGATGACATGTGTCAACATTATCCCATGTTTGGTTTGGAGAATATTAAATCTTAAGTAGTTTTTTAATGAGTAGAAATTACTTTTTAAAAAATAAAAGGAATTAAACCAATCTTTGATCTTGTAATGTTAGTGATGATGCTAGATCATCTATAGGACCCCTTTTTGTGGGATGATTGCAAGTAGTTAAGTATTGTTTGGTGATTGTGTACCTCGTATTTATTCATAGACGCTAGTACCGACCAAGGATACGAGAAGGAAAGAGGATACTACGAAGAAGAAGCCGAAGAGAACTTCAACCACTACTCTGCACAAGGCAAGCCTAATACTACTAGTTGAATGTGCAAGCTAACACTTGCAAGATACTATACTTATGCAAGCCTTACTAATCAAGTTGACCTATGCAAGCCAATACTTGCTTGTCACCATGCCAACTATATGCCTTAAGCATAGATGATGCTACCCACTTGATAAACCAATCCTAGTTTTATTTCCAAGCATTCTACTTTTTTTTATCAAAGCTATTACTTAGAGTTTACTTAAGTGAATTGTAGATACTAGGATAATTGAAGGTTGCATAAAGAGCATAAAATTTGGCCTAAGCTAGATAATCTTGATGTCATCCTAAGATCCGAGATTGAACTTAGTTAAAACTCCACTTGTTTACCACCCCTCATTAGTACTTACCCCCACTTGTAGATGCTAGTGCTAAGCATAAAACCTGATCAAATTTAGATGGGAATACTTGGTGGAAAAATGGTTGTGAAAACCTTGGAATGATGGATCATTCTATTGAAATGTTTTGGACATGTGTTTCCGAACACCAGATGATTTATGGTGATGAAAATGTTGAGGCATGAGCCTTAGCCCTTTATAAAACTGATGGTTGTCTGGATGCGATACCATTCCAATTTTACCGTACAACCAGAATACCCGAGAATTTGGTAGGGCTTGACTGGAAACTTATATACCTTAGTATTAGTTCCCTCACGGCCAAGGTCTGAGCTAAGGTTACCTTGTGAAGATTGTCCACCTGTGCAATACCCAAGATGACCGTTGGTCATGGTTGGGAGGCCAAACTCACAGGAGAGGTGCTTATACTAGGGCGTGTAATTGAAAGGTTAGGATTGATTATCCGCATACTGAGTATGGTGAATTCAGGATTTGTTCCTGACGGATGTATCGAATGTCGTGGTGAAAGTGTACAATCTCTGCAGAGTGTCAAACTATTCGAATAGCCGCGTCCGCGGTTATGGATAATTGGAGTGGCCATATTGTTTCCCCGTCAGATGTTTTCAAAATGACTTGTGAAATGATCTGAGACTTTGACTTGACCACAACAGAGTTGTGGCATGAGATACAAGTTCCCACTTAGGATTATAAAACTTTAACTAGCATTCGTTGTTTTCAAACTTAGTAGCGGTAAATCTGGCTTTTGCAAAACAACCCTAGAGCTTAGTGTCCTATTACAAAAACCCTTCACTTGTTAGTATTAGTTTGCGAGTACTTAAAGAGTACTCATGGCTTTGTCCCTGGCTATTCCCATGGCCAGAATATGAAGAGGAGTACCTGGAAGATGGACCCTTAGGAAGGTTACGACAACTAGGATCATCTCCCATCGTCAGCATTGCTGTGACCCCGAAGATGGAGCTTCGCCTATGCTACCATTACTATTACGTATTCCGCTGCTTGTGTTGTATTAAGACCGGATCATTAGATCCTTATTTGTGTAAGACCTTATGTATGGTTTGTAATGGATGATGTACTGTGGTATCTAATTCTGTTATGTCTCGCAAAAATGGTAATCCTGGGATTGCGATGTATGGCATAACAAGCATCTGGGATTAAAAATTCGGGTGTTGACAGGTTATCAAGTTGTATGTATCTAAGAGGCCCTCGAAGGATTAACGTTGGTGTTGCTTTGACACAATTATCTGGAAATATCAACTAGCAATGTGAGTGAAAACAACATTTATGCAATGAAAACTTCTTGCTATTTCCCGCAAGGCCGCACGAGTTCTTCTCGTCTCTTTCCCGGAACCAAAGTCCATATCTCAATGTTGTTTTGAGTGAGCTTGCAACACTCCTCCCTGTCTTCCTCTTTTTTTAGGGCTTTCAGGAGAAAGTACAAGTCATCCCTTCCGCTCACCCTCATACGGCAATCGCGTTTATCATTCAATCTTTCCCCTCCAACTTTAGTCTTGAATTAAAAAATAGTAGGTACAGCTAGTCCATGAATAGCCTGTCATCGCACTGTAAAAATAAGACATGTTTGATCTATGGTCATCCAGGTCCTACTAAAAGGATCTACTAAATTCATCAAAGTTGTTCTAAAGATCGGATATTAACGGAATTCCTTGTCGGCTTCCTGTGAAATACTCGTTTGAAAGACCAAACACATACGTTTGAGAACTAGTAAAATGGGGCAAATTAACAACTAAACAAGACCGAAATTTGACTTATATTGTGTGTTTATGTTGAACATATGGAGCTAACGTAATAATGTTACCTTTCAATAATAATAAAACTTCTAATTTCTTTCCTAATTTCTTGAAGGTTATGCATATGGCTACACATTGGTTAGTTCTTACCTTTCAATAAAAATAAAGCTTCTAATTTCTTGGTGGTTATGCACATGGCTACACATTGCACAGTTCTTACTGTGGAGTGTGAAGGCACATGATTCTTTTATTATGTCTGAATGCAGCCATTTGGAGATGGTAGCTCGTACCTTTTTCAACATGGTTGGCCGTCTAGTAATATAATTTATGTCACATGAGTTGTAGTAATTAATCTGGTCGTCTCTAAATTTGTACTTTGTATGTAAGGATATAATTTGGCAATAAAGATGTCTACATGTCCCAAATGACGGAGAGACTAGGGTTTCCTTTCCTTTTTCAATATTAGGTTAAAATTTTGAGCTACAAGTTCTCAATTTCGAGCGGGGTTGAGATCACAAGATCATCGAAATCACCCACAAAGGTCAATTGATTACGAGCATCATATTCAAACCTTATTATTTAGCATACAAATACAACACAAAGTTTTTTTATAAAGAAAATATATTATTATCACGAAGATACCAATTACATTAACCCTCTACAACTACAACATGTCCAATGACATCACAGATGCACAAAAAAATAAAACAAAGACCCCATTGTGGTGATGAACACTCGCAACAACAACACACTAACCACCATTGTCTAGATGAATACCAAGTGGCAGTACTTATTGTATTGCTCGGAAATAACATCATGGTTTTCATCACCAGATCCTTGCTTGTGCCTCTGTTTGTCTTGATTGCCATTGTCCATGAATATGTCTTGTTTTCCCAAGCAACCTTATCATTTTTTGTGCCACACGAATGGCTTGTTTTTGTGTCGTCTACCACAATATCCTCCTCCGCTGGCACACATCAAGACCGAACCTAAGTACCCAGTTGTGACGAATGCATCAGGAAAGAAAAAGCTTAGCTTGGGTGAGATATATTAGTGTGGACTATCTTCTTATCTACCATAAACCTATTCTCCCATGCCCTAAATGCCTTCTCAAATGTGCCCCGAAGGCTGAAATGCTTGAAATTAAACTGTTCTTTGTCATCGCGAGTAAAATTCTAAGAGGGCACCGTCAGAAGGTTCATAGAGGAGAAATCATTTGCATTATATCTGATATTTCGACATGTGTATCCAACGTATGGCCGGTAGAACTTGCCTACATATTGAATGTGGAAAACCATACTAAACAATAATCATAACTCAGTATACAGTATACCAAGGTCAACAGTATCATCTTCAGGAACACATATCCATCATGTCTAGAGATGGTCTACAAGAATGTTTGCATCGTGAGCTTATCCCACTCATTTAGCCACTGGTGGACCTGGATTTGGAGAAGACCTGGCCTAATTTCTAATTGTCCACAAAACTATGAAAAAGTTTGCCTTTGAATTTCATCCCAGTAACAACATATATTAGCCAAAGCACGCTAAAAATGCATAAGTTGAGTTATGACGTGAACCGCAAGTTCAATGTTTAACCAAATGACAATAAGAAAAGAACAAAAAGGTGTAGTGGCATAATCGCATAATCAAGACGCATCTTTAGTATACTACCTAAATAACGAAGCCTTGATCAGCTAGTAATACCGGCATGACAACCCTAGCACAGAAACGATCAGCGGAAAACAACCCTAAAAAGTCCCTAACGACAAGTTTTCTCAAGGAAACCATATGGTTTGGCGACGAGCGGCAGGCCGGACTTGAGCCGCACGGAGATCCCGTTCAGCTCGCGCATGTCCAGCGACACCCCGGCGGCATGCGCCAAGTCGAAATGGTACATCAAGCTCGCGAGCGCCAACTCCACGGTCGGCACGGCGACCCCAACACCGGGGCAGCCCCTCCGCCCGGCGCCGAACGGTATGAGCTCGAAGTCCTGCCCCCTGTAGTCCACGGCGCTATCGAGAAACCTCTCCGGCACGAACTCCTCCGCGCGGTCCCACGTCGCCGGGTCCCGGCCGATGGCCCACGCGTTGACGACGACCCTTGTGAGCGCCGGGACATGGTGGGCGAGTATCTCGGCGTCGTCAGGCGGCTCCCGGGGCACGAGGAGCGGGATCGGAGGGTGCAGCCGTAGCGTCTCCCTGACCACGGCCTTGAGATATGGCAGGTTCTCCAGGTGGTCCTCGGTGACGACGTGCCCGGCGACGCTGCCGACGGCCACCCGGATCTCGTCCTGGAGCCGCCGCATGCTGTTCGGGTGCGTGACGAGCTCCGCGATGGCCCACTGCAGCGTCGTGCTCGCGGTGTCCGTCCCCGCCGCGAACATGTCCTGCTCGCATCCACGGAAATATGTCAATCAACTGTTTAATGGCACATAACGAGTAATTATAATAAAAGAAAACAAACGAACCAGGATAATGGCTTTGATTTCTATGGCGTCGAGCCGAATGCCAGCGTCTTTGTCGGTCTCGTTCACGTCTAGCAGCACGTCCACGAAATCCCTGTGACCGTCGACGTTGACAACATCGACTCCCGTTTGACGCCGGCGGCGGTGGTCGCCGATCACCTTCTCCAGCACACCGTCGAGGGCCTCGAACGTCCGTCTGATCTTCCCCTCCGTGCCCCTCACGGTGTCCAGCCACCCCAGCCACGGCAGGAGCTCCGCCACAGGCGCCGTGCCGAGCAGCTCCGCGAAATCCGCCAAGACCTTCCTCAGGTTCAGCTGGCGTCCCTGGTGAGCGTCGCCGTTGTACAGGCCGCGCGCGCTGTCGTCACCAAACGCGGCGCGCGAGACCACCGTGTTGGCGTAGAGGACGAGGAGGTCGCACAGGTCGACGACGGCGCCTCCCGCTCCCGCGGCGCGGACGCGGTCGACGAGCGCGGCGGCCTCCTCTTCCCGGATGCGGCGGAAGGAGCGGATGCGGAGCGGGCTGAGGAGGTGGACCACGCACACGCGGCGCGCCTGGCGCCAGTACTCGCCGTAGGGCGCGAAGGCCACGTCGCGGCCGTAGAGGAGCCGCTCGGCCATGGCGCTCCGCGGCCGGCTCGCGAAGGCCAGGTCGCGGGTCCTCATCACCTCCTCCGCGGCGGCCGCCGAGGACACGATCACGGCGGGCACGCGGCCGAGCCGGAGCAGCAGGACCGGGCCGTGCGACGCGGCCAGGGACCGGAGCGCGCGGTGCGGCAGGGAGCCCAGGAGATGGAGGTGGCCCAGGACCGGGAGGCCGCGCGGCGACGGCGGCAGTGGCAGCTGCCTCCGGGTTCCATCGCTGCCGGGGCTCCGCCTACGGAAGAGGTAAAGGAGAGACGCGACGAAGGGAAGCAGGAAGATCACGAGCGCAGTAGGCGAGACGAAGGCCATGTCGATCGTCTCGACGAGCGTATGCGTTCTGGCGCCCCTACTCGTACGTGAAGGCACCAGCTAAGAGCAGCCCGAGACCACAAAAATTCACGTTAGGGCACGTACATTGCAGACACTTAAGGGAGGCGCTAGCCATTTAATCTAGGGCACAAAAATTCACTTTAGGGCACGTACATTGCAGACGTTTCATTTGGTTCGTGGCTATTTTTTCAGCTTCGGCGGAAACAAAAGCATCGGACGCTTGAAAATAGTGTAGAAAATATGCTCGAAAGCAGCCGACCCTTGCAGTTTGTGATGACTAACTATTCAACGCAGAGATTCCACATAGTTGTGGGCGTTCCGGTCCTATCCAACGATGTTCAGAGTTCTACGATTCGTGCTATTCTCTTTTACACTTACAGCCTGTACAAAATACATCATCGCACCCCTATGGGAGCCGAAGTGGACATGTAAGTTGTACACTTCACGGTCCTATCCATCAAAAGCTGACTGCAGAAGTTTCTCGGCGCCGGTGGCACATCCCTCCGACGAACCTGCCAATGTCGATGAACACAGGTCAGGGTCCGTGGTCGGCCGCCTCGTCCCAGAGTGGAGCCGTGTACATTCCCACCTCCATTACGTTGGAGGTCCGCGGCGGCTGTCGCCTGTCGGTGACGGGAGAGATGGCCACGTCATCTGTAGGTGACGGGATGAGTGGCAAATGGCAGGAAGTTGGGACGACGGCCGACTTGCTCCTCCATATTTCCCGATCTGACGTTGCTTCGTTTTGCCTGACTGGATTTGCTATTCTATTTCCTCTTCTAATCCACTGCTTCTAGTCTGTTGGCCTCGCTTTTGTACAGGTTATTTTTCTGAACTTGTGGAATATCGATATATGGTGGAAGTTCTGTCCCTCTCTGTTTGCTTTTCTCTTGATACCGGTGATGGTCCAAATCGGTTGATGGATACAAAATGATTTTTGATAATCAAACCGTAGCGTTCAGATCTCGTCGGACTACTTGTCCTAACACAATCTGGATACATGCATGTTTAGACCTGTAGATGTGGTTTCAGACTAGATATAAAAGAAGTACATGCGTTGTTCTGTAGAAAAGGAAGGCCTTGCCAATAAAAATTGGATGTAAACCAGGGTATTTTATAGAATGTGTCAAACAGCTCGCACGAATCTCACAGCCAGATTGGACGACCGGGATAAGCCCGGAACGCCCACATGTACGTAGAGTTTGATTTCCGCTAACTATTTAAGCGTCCCAATTAAGAGTCCAGCACAGTACGTGTATGAATCAGTTGTGTGTGGACGTGTGGTGTGTAGAGAAAGGACAAGCTGTGGCATGGACGTGTTGGATAGAAACGGAAATGGATCGTGGCATGGACATGCGGTGCTGTGGTTGAGAGATGCCTGTTCCCAAGTCGCTTTTCTCCAACTTTTCTTGGAAAAAATTATACATACAGTAAGTGCA
The DNA here is from genome assembly GCA_030063025.1 of Avena longiglumis. Classification (NCBI taxonomy): domain Eukaryota; kingdom Viridiplantae; phylum Streptophyta; class Magnoliopsida; order Poales; family Poaceae; genus Avena; species Avena longiglumis. The sequence continues at coordinate 16,041,527 of CP125977.1, read as the reverse complement.
ATTTCATTCAGATTTTGGAGATATATTACAAACTTTGAATAATTTTTTTCTAAACTAAATTACTCTAACGGCAGCCACTACCGCCGTGGTAGTAGTACTCGAATTAGCGATAGTCGGACTCGTTAAGCTCATTCTTCCCGCCCTTGTCGGGCTCAGCTTTGATGCCGATGGGCCAGCGCCGCCGTTGCAACCGGTGGCGCTGTAGGAGCCGACGGGCATCCACTACACCTTGGACCAAATATAGAGGCACATTTTGTTAGCACCACTCTACTAGATTCACTCAAAAAGATCAAGGGATTCAATTACAAGTAGAGAATTCAGCTAGTTCCATGAACTTCAGAGGAAGGAGAAGGGGATCACGAGACAGAGAAGAAGGAAACCGAAACAAAGGAGGCCGAAGCCGTCCAGTTCCAAGCCGCGTTGTATGTAGCCTTCCCTGAGTATTTATACCAGATCCCTTCTGTGCGGTCCAAGCCCAGCAGCACATGGCCCAGCCCATGTGACAGGAGGGTTGGTCGCTAACACATTTCTACCAGAAAAGGTTAGAGGGCTATTGAGCTGCCAGCAAAACAAAGGTTTTCGCCCCGGCTGTTTTCCCTACCATCTAAAAACCATGCCCATTATTTTTATTTTGCTGGTTGTTACTTTGCCCTTCTTGTTGTAGCCTTATCCGCGGTTGTGTTTCTTCCCTACGAGACTGATTGGCCTGTCAGCATCGCGGATAATGGCCGCCTGCATCATGCATCGACTTCTGATTGCGACGGAGAGCAGCGCCTCCCAGGAGGTGTGATCGTTCAGCGAGTCAAAGACACATGATTCCAAACGGTGCAGTCCTTGGGGTCTTCGAGGCTCTGGAGTGCCCTCTTCCGGCGAAGGTAGCCGACAAGCATCGACTCTCCCAGTCGACCTTCTCCTCCTGCTTCGACTCTGGCTTGGGGCGACACGGGTTCCCGAAGGGCAGTAACGGTTGGTGCGGCTCGCGAACCACAATGCCCCACGCGAGGTTGCGCCTCCTTGGCGGAATGGAGAACTCCCCCTTCACCTCGCACTTCGGGGAAAGGTAAGGGAGAAGCACGAGGAAGACGGTGTGGAATGTGCTTAGCCCGGACTATGACGAGTGGGACGAGGAGGAACGACATGGGCATTGTCTCCTTGGGAAGCCACCGGGGAGCTGGTGGAAATAATGGCATCTCTATGCGAGAGCCACCATGCCTGATTCCCTCGAGGATGAAATCAGGGTGCGACCCGACTGATACATCCAACCACTTGCTCTTTTGAGAATAATTACACACATGTGTGGTTTCAAGTGACGTCTCAATTGCTAAATTTTTGTTGGTATTTCTGTGCTCCCATCGTGTCAAACTATAAATGTAGGTTATACTTTCCATATAATAGTTCAACTACTCCTCCACTTATGGGTATCAAGATATTTTTTGACGATGTTGCCAGCAGACTAGCTTTATTTGTGAGATCACTTTTAATCATTTACTTGTTGCACTTTTTTTACGAGAAAGGATAAAGAACCTGCTAAATAGTCTCTTTACTTTCCATTACTATAGGAGGTAAGAATTTGCTAGTAGGCCACAATTTCCATCTACTGTTGTTGGTTCTACTATTTCCATAGTATCATTAATTATTATTTTTAGATCTTTATTATCTAGGACACCTGCTAAATATTAACCATTGGATGACAGTTTGGATAAAGAGGGAACACCGGATTTATCTTTATTTCTATCCAAAGTGACTGAAAGAGAAAGGCAACCAGAAAAATAAATTGCTACATCTCTTAGTTCCAGTTCATCACCTTCTAGTGAAGATATTGCTTTCACTAGAGCTTTTATGAGTTTTGATCTCGATACTAATATTAATTAGTTTTATGCTTGCATAAATGCACCTCATGAAGAAATGTTTTCTATTGCTAGAGGTTGTTATGAACTTGCAATTTATATTAAAGATGCTTATAACTTTATTGTTGATTCTAAAATTATAGAAAAGGTTGAAGATATTAAGGCCCTGTTTGGGAGCTAAGTTTTTCTGAAGTATTCTGAGAATACTTCGGTTTCTAAAAATACTAAAGTATTAAATACTTCAAAGCGTTTGGGTCAGAGGAAAAATATGGTTTTGCAAACTGAAGTATCAACAAAACTACAGTTTTTTCACCGTATTAAAAACTTTAGCCGGAACCTCTTTTTTATCTAAAACGGAGAAACGCCAGCTTCGCTCCACCAAAAACGCATCTGCTCTTCCCGCATGTTCTTCTTTATCTAAGGCGCCGCCGGAGCCATGTCCTCTTCATCAGGAAAGAAGAGACCAACCTCACCATCTGGAAAAGAAGGTTCGTATGATTTAATTCTAGTGGTCTTGCTCCAGCGGTCTCATTCTAATCGTAATCTGAGATCTCCAATTCAGGCTGCGTGCCATCTACTAGTTTTACCTATCAGCACATACGCACAGTGCGATGTCTTTATGTATTTGTTTCATGCATCTAGATTCATGCGGAAAGAGCAGGGTAATCTAGTATATATACGTAGATGTCTCTTCCTATTTATAGATGTGTTTTCACCGGACTGATATTGTAGATGTGTTTTTGCAATCTAGTATATATTCGTAGATGTGTTTCGGTGGACTGACTTATTCGCCTTGCGGAGCTCTCCGCCGGCCATCCGGCCGCCGGCGACCCGGACGCCGACGCTCCGGCACCTGGTGTTCAAGTGTATAAGAACTCATAAGCTATTAGACATGGCTCTATATAAGCTATTAGACATGGCTCCGTCACCCGACGCTCCGGCACCTGATACTATTAGATATGCTCACTTTAAATTATGCTTTGTGATAGGGCATGTAACTTGTCTATTTCCTCTATATAAGCTACGAAGTTTAAACACTTATCAATTGATGTGCATTGTAGACCAGCAAACATGAACTCATATGCTGAATTTTATGATCACTAATATTAAATAACACTTGTTGCAGAAAAAAAGATCAGGGCATCATGGACCCAAGGCCAGACAGCATTTCTAGTATACATGATGAAAGAGTATGATGATGCAGGAAAGTTTCGTGGCCAAAATGGTTGGACGAAGGAAGGATGGACCGCTATGACAAACCGCTTAAACTCCAAGCACCCTGGAGCTGATTTTACAAAGAAGCAGGTGAAAGATAGAGAACAAAGGCTCAAACAGGATCACAACGTGGTTAGGTCTATTTTAGAGAAGAGTGGATTTGGTTGGGATCCCGAGAAGGGAGTGCCAACAGCCCCAGATGAAAAATGGGATGAGCTATCCAAAGAGCAGCGGAAGTGGAGATTCAAAGCATTCCCCCACTACGATGTTTTATACGAAATCTATGAAGGTCTTTTATTGTAACAATGATAAGATAAAAAATATATTCTCTTGTGATGTCACTAACAATTTACTTACTTTCTACTCAGGTAGAATAGCATCAGGGAAGCATTGCAAAAGGACAACAGATAGTATTGGAGAGAGGTACAACATGCCTTATTATGCAGAGCATGGAAGCTACACAGATGAAGTTCTAAGGGATGCTGGGTTGGAATCACCTGAGCCAACACTATCTGCTCCAGGATGTTCCATGCCCCAATATGACTGGAACCAAAATATATATGGAGATGATGTCGATCTATCATATGGTGGATTTACAGAACCTGAAGGAAGTACTGTAAATCATTCTTCAGCTGTAGAAGATCAGGCATGTGTGGACTCACCTCGAAAGAAGAGGCTTCGAAATTCAAAAGGATCTGATGGAACAGGTGAGAAAACTAAGGCTAAAAAAGGCAAGGATGTTGTGCTGGAAAACCTTGTTTCTATGAGGGAAGAAGAACTTAAGACCTATAAAGAAATGAAGACGAAGCAAATTGATAGCTACAAAGATGTCAAGATGGCGCAAATGGAAAGGAAAGATCCTAAAAATGACCCTTATGGCATGCCCAACTGCATTCAGAAACTGAAAACGTTGGGACTCACACCAAGTGAACAATATAAGATGATCAACCATCTCAAAGTTGATATGCTAAACCGTCAGACATTCATAGAAGTGGAGGCTGATGTTCTTGATGTGATTATTAAAGAAGTGGTGCAACAACAGGTCTGAAGGTTGTCTACGTACGAATGAGGAAATTTTTATTTTTAATAATTACACCGTTTGATTTATATGTCCTGCGTATCCCCACAAGACCTTGTCAAGTAGTTATGCACTTTTGCTTGTTAGAATAAAATTCTTTTTGTACTTCGTACGGTTTTGCAATCTAAACTTGACATGCAATGTTGATCTCTACTGTTCCTGCCCATGCAATGTTATTACTGCATGCGGACCTGCTCCTCTTCTCATTGCATGCATGCCTAGTTCGTAATTACATTATCTCTAGAATGTAAATATAGGTAGACGATACATTAATTTTATTAATGATACTTCTGAATTACAAAAATATTATGGAAACAAATGAATTCTATAGAAAAAAAATATGGAAGTACATACAAATCAAGTGGTACTTCTTGTGTTCCGTCTAAGATAGTCTTGATAGTCTTGCCACATTGCATTAGCTATTTCGTCCCTTTTTGAGTTACCTAGTGCTCGCCGCACGTTGAGAGAATGTATATCACTTGTATACTGCGTATCTCCACTAGGGACGTCAATTATTTTGGTCGGATCAATATCCGATTCAATTTGATCCAACCATTGTTCTCCACCCTCGTGATTGCGAATAAAATTGTGTAGAACACAACATGTTATTGCAATTTCTGCTTGTGAGTCAATGGGATATTGTGTAGCGCACTTGAGTATTGGAAAACGCTTCTTCAGAGTACCAATGATACGCTCAATATGATTACGAAGTTGTGCATGTCTCAAGTTGAATAGCTCTTGAGGGTTTTGTGGCTGCTGATTGCTTCTTCCCTGCTCTTGCAAATGGTACCTCACATTGCGATAAGGTGCGATGAAGTTAGGTGTGTTCGCATAACCCGCATCTACCAAGTAAAATTTTCCTTCAGGGACATAGAAGTTGTTTTGAAGTGCATCTTGTAGCACTCGAGCGTCAGAAGCCGATCCTTCCCATCCGGCGCTAACATGAACAAAATGATTTTCAAAATCACATGCAACCATGACATTTTGTGACAATGTTCCTTTTCTATTACGGTAAGGATCTTGCTCTGTTGGAGATATGCTAATCGGAATATGTGTCCCATCTATGGCTCCAATGCAATCCTACAGAGAAAAAATAATATGATAAAAAAATTGTGTGATGTACATTTATATTTGATTACTAATATTATAACGAATAATACCTTAAAATATGGCATGAATTTTGGGTTGCTTGCAACTTTGAAAGGAACATTAATTGGAGGTAGCCGTATTACACTTGATGACAATATCATGAGTGCATTCAACACAATATGAAAATAGCGGCTTATGGTCTCACCGCTATGCTGACATTGCCCTTGAAGTGTACGATTACTTGCATTCTTAGAAACGGCGTAAAGAAATATGGCAACCTGTTCTTCTACGGAGACAAAATCTGTATCTCTTAGACCACATCTCTCTCGAAGGCACTCCACCAAGTTATGAAAGATATGCTTTTCCATCCGAAAATCCCGCCTACATCTCAATTCATGACCCTCGAGAACTTCTTTCACATACATATCACCGGTAAGAATGGAAGTATGAATCCGTGTGCGGTTGGATGAGCTTTTTTCAGTAGCATATAAAGCTTTGATAATGGCCAATTCATTATCTTGTCTTTGTTTGCGCATCAGAAAGTTTCCCCACATAACTGAAAATAATTGCTTGATAATAGAACGAACCTTCTAACCTGTGGCATATCACATATATGGTGTACAAATTTCTCAACATTTGTAAGTATTTCATTTACAATTTAAAATGAAAAAGGCAGTATCATGCTATAGGCACTAACATGTCTGATTGAAATAAAATGAACAAAATTTAACAAAAGTATATAAGTACGCGCATAGCTTTGTTACAATGGAATAAGAAAGCACAAGAAGCCCGGCAAGGCATGTACCTGCTCCCGCCGACGGCAGAGCACCAGACCAGAATAAAGGCAAGATGCTACGACGAGTAACGATGTTACAACACGGCGTAGTAATGTGTAAAGAGGATTTGACTTAGAGTATAATTTATAGGTGCCATTTATAGGTATAGTAATTAGTTGGAGCTGAAGCATTCAACATGAGCAACTCACGCACAGCCATGCATGTCTAGCCATGCACGCATCTATGGGGTCAAACCGGATCATGCATGCAGCCATAATGACCAGTCAAACAAACAATAATACTCCACTTTCCAAACGCTTTTGAGTTTTTGTCAAAGCGGAGAAAAACTATAGTAAGGTGAAACTGAAGTATTTGTTACCTACACATTACAATACTTTAGTTTAGAAATACTACGGTCTAGAAAAAACTTCATTGCCAAACTAAGCCTAAGTTTTATGAAAAAATATGAAGAGTTTCCCTTTGAATACTTATCTAAGCTCACAGAACTAGCCGTGTTATTTGGTAAGGATAAAATTCAAGAACACCGGTACAATACTACCTTTTAAAGTTATTTCCTTTCTTCTTGGGTGCAAATCTGTCCAACGGGCCGGCCCGGCATGGCCCATGCCCAGCACGCGCCAAATGGTCCTGGCACGACATCAGACGTGCTGTGTCGTTCAGACGGGGCCTGCTTCCCGTGCCCGGCACGACACTGCCTTAAACGGGCGGCGCTCGTTAGCAGTTTTCTGCAAGCCCATTAAAAATAGCCTTAAAAACAGCCGGACTAGTACTCTAACACAAAAGATTCTGTTGTCTGTTGGTCAAGCGCGGGTTAGAAAGGGAGGTGGTCTTGAGTTCGACCCCTCTGTGAGCTATTTTTGCCTATATTACTGAGTTTTATGGCTGATAGCTTGCTTCACGGGTCGGGCAGGCCCGCGTGCCTGAGACTACGGCCCAGAAACGGCACCGGTGTTTCACGGCACGCCACGGGCCGGGCTGGTCTGGTGCCCGGATTATTTCGCGTGTCGCTGGCCGGCCCGTAAAAGCCCGACCCGGTGGCCAGGTTTGCTTGGGTGGAGGGTGCCAAAAAAATGTCACCACGACACGTCTCTCCCACTGTTCCGACCCAGGACAACGTCCATGGCGGTTCCTCGATTCCCACCCATGGCGGTCTTCGGGGGTCAAGCTCGGGTCATCCTACCCTGTCCCTGCCTGCTTCCCCTCCACCCACTCCTAGAAACCCGCTCAGGTTCCGCGACTCGCAAAGCTCATTGCCGACGGCGAGATTCCTGGATTTCGAATCTAGGGATCATCGGAGGTTGACACTGGCGATTCCTAGAGGTGATGGAGGAGGTTCGGGAGGGGGACAGAGGAGGAATGAGGGGGATATTTGGTGGCCCGAATCACCCACCACCGGGACGTCGGCTCTCTAGGGTGGTTTCGGATTGGGGTGCGCGGAGAGGACGCTCCCGGCGGCTCCGTGCGGGGGGTGCGCAGGTGCTTCCGGCGAATCATTCGACCTCTGCATCGGCTCATTTGTCCCAATACCCATCGGGGGGTTGCCTGACCAGGCGAGGCGCACGGAGGAGGCGGAGGAGCATGGCGTTGAGCAAGCTCATGATGTGTACCGCATCGGGGATCGCGCTGGAGTTGGCGGCTACTCCTGTGAAGGCCAGTCGAAAGAGGGGAAGACCGAGGCGGGAGTGCTCTCCGCTCTCTCGATTTGTTCAAGTTTGCCGGCGGGGATTGTTGAAGGGGATTGGGACGGTCCCTGTGGCACCGGAGTTCTCGAGGAAGGAATGGTCAGCTGCTCTGGCTCTGCTCGACCTCAACTTGCAGACAGTGTTGTTGCGGCGACACTAGAAGCTCTGTAGGAGGACCGTATTTCATGGCTCTCAGCTGTTCCACAAGTCGACAGTTCAGACAGTTAGCATGTAAGGAAGGGAGGCAACGCAGGAGAAAGTTCAGCCTCTGGAGGGGGCCAGTGGTCAGTGAGGAAGGAAAAAGGATGGTGGTTGGGGTGGAGGGGAAAGTATTGATGACTTTTTCTCCCAGCTCTGGTTGCCTGGAGATCCACATATCCAGCTGCAGAAATATCCACTACAAGCTCGAACCCTTCCCCTGAAGCCCAATATAAAAAACCACCTCCGGAATCCTAGGGTTCGTGTCCCTCTCACTCTGGTGGCGACGCTTACCGAACATCTTTCTGGCTTACAGTGCCTTGGGCTTGAAGTTTCTCTAGATCCTGAAGCTTGTGTTGGTGAAGGAAGGATGGGAGATCGTGGAAGGGGAGGAAAAGGGCGTGGGATAGGGAATGCTGCTGGTCAGGATCAGTGGCAGAACCAACATCTTCAACCTCAACAGGGGCAGCCTCAGCAACAAGGTATGCATCAGGTGCAGTTTAGCCAGTTCCCTCAGTTCTTTGCTGGGCAAACTCCTTTTGGTTTTGCTCCTGGTGGTATGATGCCTCCCTGGGGTTTCAATGGTCCTTTTCCTCCATTCCAACATCCTCCACAGTTTGGAGGAGGCTCCAATCAATGGATTGCCCCTACAATCAATTCTTCTCAAAACCAGCAGCTTCAGAGTCAGGGGATTGACCAGGAGGATAAAGCAAAGCCCACCCAGAAAGCTAAGAAAAAGCAGGGGGTGTCTGTGGGGAGAGTGGACCAGGTTTTTGCTAATCCCAGTGGTCAGATGAGCTACTTTGATGGTATTTGCTTGGGTTGTGGTGAACCAGGACATTTGCAGCTTGCCTGTGAGAAGAAGCCAATGTGTTTCATATGCAAAAGCTTTGGTCACTTAGTGGACAAGTGCCCTGTCAGAAAAAGACCCCATCAGATTGCTAGATATATTGGTAGTGGTGCACCAGGGCTTGGGTTCTATCACATTGAGATCCCTAAGGTTGTGGCTACTCCAATTGCTTCAACTAAGAACTATGGTATTGTGTTGATTGAGGAAGGTTCCTTGTCTGCTAGAGACCTTGCTGAGGAATTTTCAAAAATTTACAAGACCAACTGGCCATGGCAGATTAGAGACTTAGGAGCAGACAACACATTTCTGGTCAAGTCCCCCCCCCCCATATTGCTGTGGAGCAGGTGATTGGTTATCCCAAATTTGGTGTGTCCAAACCAGGGGTGTGGGTCAAAGTTGAGGCTTGGAATGATGACCCTAAACCTGTGGAATCCTTAAAGAAAGTTTGGATTATCATCACTGGCCTTCAGACAAAATGGTGTGAATGGAACACTCTTGATCAAGCTGTTTCTGCTTGTGGGATCTTAGTGGATGTGGATTGGTTATATAATTTCAAATACAATGCTAAGGAGGTTAGAGTGTTAGTTAAGTGCAGAGACCCTTCCAAGCTTCCTATTGGGAGACTTTTTGAATTCAATAGTCACCTATTCCAGCTGGGGTTTTCTCTAGATGTTTCAGCTCCAAATCTGGATGATGAGGATGATCTTCTCACTGATGAATTGAATGATCATAGGAGGGAGAATGAGGATGGGGCTGCAGGAGGAAATGATAGGGGTGTCTCTAAGGATACTAATGGTTTTAGGAATACTGAACCTAGTCAATCCCAGCAGAATAGGAGTATCCATCAGGCTGGAGGTGTTGGTGCTCCTAGAGTAAGGATGTTAGAGGGTCAGAATCCTGCTACTGCTGTGTTTAACTTGCTCCTTCAGAAGAAACTGGTTAGTCTGGATACTATCAAGTTGGGGCCACAAGAGAAGAATGCTGAGGAGGTTACTCTTGAGGCTCATTAGTTCTGGGCTGCAGAACAGGAAGAGCAGATGATTTATGGTGGAGAAAAGGAGATCAGTGCCCAGATTGCTGCTTTGCCTGAAGATATCTTACCTTCTTCTGCTGATCTTCAGGGTTTTAGTGAGGATGCTGTTTCTAACAACAAGAAAAAACAGAAGTTGTGGGGCCTAGTTCAAGATGTTAGACAGAGTGCTAGGGTGGACAATTCTAAAAGCATTCTGGAAAAAGCCATGGATCTGAAGAAAGTGGTAAACCTGGATGCTCCCAAATCCATGAAAGGTATAATGAACTCCAATCCTTTTAATGTTCTAGATGTTGCTGATATTGAGGTGGTTTCTAGAGATATAGGTGTTGTTTTTCCCATTAAGGAGATAGTGGATAGTAGTTGCTCACCTTCCAAGTCTTTGCATAATGACAAGGATTTGGAGGATGAAGCTGATGGTTGGATAGAGGTAGTAAATAAATCTCGGGGCAAGCACCCCAGGAAAAAGTTACAGTGATTTGTGCCTTTTGGAACTGCAGGAGTATCTCTGCTCCTGGTAGACACAAATTTCTAGAAGATAACATTTTTCCTTTGCATGTTGACTATATTGGTTTTCAAGAGACTAAGAAAGATAGTTTTAGTAATTCTTTCTTGAAAAATCTTTTAGGTAATAGAAATTTTGCTTGGAACTTCCTGCCCTCTGTTGGTACTGCAGGTGGGATCCTAGTAGGAGTTAATTTAGATCTTTTTGATGTTATTTCCTGGGATATTAAATCTTTCTCTGTTAGTACTGTTCTTAGAAATAAAAGTAATAATGTAGTTTGTAGAATTACTACTGTTTATGGTTCTGCTTATGAAGAAAAGAAGCAGGAGTTTATCTCTGAACTCCATGAACTTTTCTTGAATTGGGATGGGCATGCTTTAATTGGGGGAGATTTTAATTTAGTCAGATCTCCTGAAGATAAAAGCAATAGGAATGTAGATTTTAGATGGATTGATAGATTCAATGCTTGGGTTGAGCTCTGGGCATTGATGGAGATTGCTCTTTCTGGTAGAGCTTTCACCTGGGGCAATAATCAGGAGGACCTTATTATGAGTAGGATTGATAGGATTTTTTGTTCCACTCAATTTGATGCTAGATTTTCTTTAGCTAGTGCCAAAGCTTTGCCTAGAGTGGGTAGTGATCACACCCCCATCATCTGGGATCTGGGAGGCGGTGATCAGAACTAAAAAAGTTTAGATTTGAAAAATGGTGGATTGGTAGACCAGACTTTAAGGATATTGTCATTAAGGCCTGGTCACATAGAGTAGATAGTTCTAATAGCTTAGATATTTGGCAGAGCAAGGTTAGAGGTTTTAGGAGACTAGCTAAAGGCTGGAATCTCAATGTTGAGGCAGCTTTAAGAAGGGATAGGAAACTTCTTATGGATGAGTATGATGAATTAGATATAAAAGCTGAAACTAATTTGTTGTCTCCAGTAGAAAGAGAGAGATTAGATAAGATCCTGCAAGACCTTAACTCTTTTTGGATCATGGAAGAAGTTAAGGCTAGACAGAGATCTAGGGATAGGAATATTCTAGAGGGTGATAGGAATACATCATATTTCCATGCTGTAGCTAACCAACGTAGAAGGAAAAAAGCTGATTCATGTTTTAGATGGTCCTGATGGCCCTGTAACTGAGATAGATGACATGCTTAAAGTGGCTACTGATTTTTATAAGGACCTTTTCAAGAAAGAAGATAGACCTGACATCCGTTTATGTCAAGACTTTTTTAGTAAGGAGGATAAAATTATAACAGATGAGAATCTGATTTTGAGTGCTCCTTTTATGGAAGAAGAGATTAAGGATGCTGTCTTTGGTTATTATGGGGAAGGTGCCCCTGGGCCTGATGGTTTGTCTTTCCTTTTTTATCAGACTTATTGGGATATTGTTAAGATGGATCTTCTTTGCATGTTTCAGGAGTGGTTTGATGATAAGTTAGATATCTTTAGACTTAATTTTGCTATGATTACTTTAATTCCTAAGGAAAATGATGCTAGAGTCATGAAGAAGTTTAGACCCATTAGTTTACTGAATTGCTCCTTTAAAATTTTCACTAAAGTTCTCACCAATAGACTTGCTAAAGTGATTGGTAGGATCATTTCTATAAACCAATATGCCTTCATTAGAGGTAGATTCATTATAGAGAGTGTAGTTACTGCTCATGAAGTCATCCATGAGGTGCATAGGAAAAAAGATAAAGGTTTAGTTTTTAAAATAGACTATGAGAAAGCTTATGATAGGGTCAATTTAGATTTTCTTTTTGAGATCCTTGAGCTCAGAGGTTTTGATCCTTTCTTTATTAGGCTGATTAAACAGATCTCCCAAGGAGGGTCCATTGGGGTTAGAGTTAATGATGTTGAGCGTAATTTTTTCCTGACTGGCAAAGGCCTTAGGCAAGGAGACCCCATTGCCCCTCTCCTGTTTAACATTATGATTGATTTTTTTGCTAGGATGCTCAGTAGGGGGACACATTCAGAGGCCATCAGAGGTTTGTGCTCTGGTTTTGTCCCTGGTGGTGTAGTTTGTCTTCAGTATGCTGATGATACTCTGCTATTCTTAGAAAAAGATGAAAGAGTAGCTGTGAATCTAAAATGGATCCTTACCTGCTTTGAACAGATCTCTGGAATGAGAATCAATTATGCCAAAAGTGAACTCATTCCAATAAATCTGGAGGTTGAGGAATGCCAATCTTTCATTGATATTTTTCAGTGTGTCTTGGGTAGTTTTCCAGTGAAATAATTGGGAATTCCTCTTCACTATGATAAACTTAGAAGGGAGGATCTTCAACCCTTGATTGATAACATTCTCCATAGAATTACTGGTTGGAGAGGGAAATTGCTTTCTTATGCTGCTAAGAAAGTCCTTATCCAAGCCTGCCTTTCTAGCATCCCTATTTACTTGCTTTCCTTTTTCAAATTCCCTAAATGGGCTTTGAAAATCTTAGATTCTCATCTTGCCAATTTCTTTTGGAATGATGAAGAAGGAAATCACAAAATTCATTTAGCTAATTGGACTTCGGTTTGCATGAAGAAGGATTTTGGGGGGTTGGGTATTCCTAATCTCAAAGATCTAAATTTGTGCCTACTTGGCTCCTGGGTTAAGAGATACATTCAGGGGGAGGGCACCCTTTGGAGGAGAGTTATTGATGCCAAATATCATACTGGATCCCCAAATATCCTGTGCTGTAGGGATATTCATCCTTCTACCTTCTGGAAAGGGGTGATGTGGGCATCTAGATCTATAGCTTTAGGATATAGGTGGAAAGTAGGTAATGGTAGACATGTCAGATTCTGGGAGGATATCTGGTTTGGTAATTCTCCCCTAGCTACTCAATTCTGGGACCTCTATGTAATCTCAAATCAATAAACTAAAACTATTGCTGATTTGTGGGATGGTGCTCAGCTTAGATGTGACTTTAGAAGGAACTTTTCTGATAATATGATGGTCCAATGGCTAGAACTTAGAAGTATTGCTGGTACTATCTGTTTGTTGGAATCAGATGACCAACTTGTTTGGCAGTATGAAACCTCAGGAGTGTATTCTTCTAAATCCATGTATGCTGTGATTAATTTTAGAGGTGTTACTCCTGTTTTCTTGCCTGCAGTTTGGTCCTTAAAAATTCCCCCTAGGATTCAAATTTTCCTGTGGCTTCTTTCACAGAATAAAATCATGACTAGAGATAATCTTAGGGCCAGGGGGATTCCTAAACTCCTTGAGTGCAATCTCTGCACTGAGTTTGAATCTGTGAATCACCTTTTCTTTGAATGCATTGTTTCTAAACTTCTCTGGGATGATGTGTCTGAAGTTTTTGGGATTGCAGTAGATAATTTCTTTTTAGTAGCTTCCAAGTGGATTGATAATAAAAGACACTTACATTTTAATGTTGTGTCTTCGGCTGTTCTATGGAGCATCTGGAACAATAGAAATAACTTAGTTTTTAACGCTTGTTCCTGGGTAAATATGAAACAGATTTGGCGCCTCGTCCTGCTGTACCTTCGGAACTGGAAAGTTCCATTCAAAGAGTTGGAGGGGGGGCCTTGGAGATGTTCATGGACAGGATGGCCAACAAACTAAAAACGTCTCTGAGGCTCCTGGCGAGTTGAAATACCCTGTCTTTGGGTGGGCTTCCACCTGGAAAGACAGTGCTGCCTCACTCCACGCTGGGAGAGCGACGGTGGAGCACTTGAAGGCTCACCCTGAAGATGAAGATTCAGTGCATGTGATCATTGGGTGATTCGGAGTCTTGAGTGTTCCTACCGGTGTGGAGGCTGTGTCTGGGTTGTTGTCCCCTGCACTTTCGTATTAGGCTTGTTGTGGTCGCTATAAACTTTGCACCTGTTCTGTTTAGTTTCGTTTTGTCGGTCTCCTTTAGTTTCGTTGTGTGGAGTTTGTAATTCTGTTTAGTTCTGAACTCGGGTGGTCTCGTTTAAATAAAAATGGGGCTAAGGGAGTGATCCCTTTTCATCTAAAAGAAAGTCTCGTATAACTCTTTTTGGCTCCTAAGTGTGATAAGATTCCGTGTTAGCGTTTTGTTTTCGAGACTCAAATTCAGTATGCAGATGGTCGTGATTTCGCCTACTGATTTTCGAATCCAAAAAAGAGGGTTGCGTCGAGAGAACCCCTGCGGGTGGGCCCTGGCTGCAGAGGGTCAACAGTAGCCGCAACACAATTGTGTGCCGGTCTGACGCTGACAGCGAGCGTTCCCTTCCTCCTCCCTCCCTCCATCCATCGTTCTACCCGCCCCTCCTCTCCCTCTGAGCCGTGGGACCCCACGACCTCCGCTCCCCGCAGGCGTCGACGCGACGCCCATCCACGCCGCCGCTGTCGCTCCCGAACCCCCACCACCAGACCGAAATTAGGGAGAAACAGAGAGGGATAGAAGTAAGAGAGAGATTGGGATTGGGATTGGGATTGGGATTGGGAGAGAGAGAGAGCGGTGGTGGTGGCGTCTAGCTCTGACCCTCCGTCCGTGCTCGCCCGCTCGCCGGTGGCGGTGGCTGCTCCTCCCCGTCCCACCCCGCTGGCCGGCGGGCCCCGCATAGAACCCTCTGAACGGAGTGGGAGCTGCTGCTGCTGCCGCCGCCGCTGATACTGCGTGGTAACCTCTCTCTCCCTCTCTCTCTCTTCAGTGACCCAGACCCCCATCCTCTCTGATTAGTACATGGGGGGATTCGCTCGCTTCTCCAAACTTTCTGCCCGCGAGTGAGAGACCGTGGAGAAGGGCCTGCATTGGGCAGCCGTGGCGGACTAGGGGGATCCACCCGTTCATCCGACCCGCGAACCGGCGCAAGCTCTTCCGGTGAGCTGCGTGACTGATCTAGGGTTCAGCGGTTCCGATCGGGGGTCGTTTCCTCTGCTGCTTCGGCGTCTGCCTTCGTATCCACGTCCCAAATGCTGCACGCGCGCACATGTGTGGTATTGACAAGTGTGAAGTGGAACTGCGTGGTTACGGCTGCTGGCAGGTGTGATTCTGCTCGATACGATGCTTGACTACCTGGCGGTGCGGATCGCGCATTCGTGCGCACGCATTGCTTTCTGGTGGGAGCAGGTAGCAGGGTGCCGCATCCACGGGTTATTTGGGTCTCTAGAATTTCTGGTGATCAGTAACATCCGGAGAGAGTGTACTGCTAGTTCCCATTGAAGCATTGTGTGGTAGGATTCTGTGGGGCTCACCGATCTGTTTGCGAGGCTCTTGTTCGGTGAATTGACATTAGATTCAGAGTCATGCCAATAACGCTTCATTCGAAATGGTAGCCTAGCTTATTATAGAGATCTATTGCATGTTTTGCTACTGTCTGAAGGAGCATGCATTCGATGTGTTTGACCATACAGTTGTAAATGAAACTCCTTAATTTTTACTGTTGCATTTTATTTTTATATCTATGTCAGTTCTGAACCGGTACGTGTCTTGGCTTCGAATGAAACTCTATCCGATAAATGAAACCCTCCCCTTCCACTCCTTAATCTCCCCGGTATCTCTCTGGAGCTTTGACGTAGAAACAAGACAATCTAGCTAGGTTACTATTATCCACATACTTACCCTCTGTTATCATTATTTGATCTAGTGTTGGCTTGCTTTCTTCTTATTTTGCAGGTGATCTCATAGCTTCTCTACTTCTCCTGGCTGCAAGCAGACATAACAATGGACAACCTTGGACATAGAGAAAATGGGAGGCAAAGGGTAGACCAATATAAAGGACTTCATACCCAGGTTTGTGTAATTCGTCATGAATATTTCTTGGGCAGGATTTTAGATTTACATTTGTTTCTTTGACACATGAAAGATACACTGTGTGAGTAATTATGACACACAGCATTTATTTGACTTATCTTCTGCCAGTAAATCATTGTCCTGTTACAAACCTTCATTGAGGGCATAATCAGATCATATGCTGTAGATGAGTGCCTAAAGTGTACAAATGCTTTATTTTAAACCGAAGGCAGTACTGCTCACCCTTATGAGAAAACTGAAGGTCAAATTACAAAAACAGTTAAAGATGAGACTGGTATAGAATTTGTCCAGCAACTTCATTAACGAAATAGTGTACTATAAGGGTATTCACATGTAGCAAAGCATGCGGGTCATTTCTTGTAACTCTTATGTCCTTGGTAATCAGGTAATGTACAAGGATCCCTATAGTTTCTCCAAATTGAGGAATGATCAATTAGAATAATAGCAGAAATTTCACCTGTTCATGGTGATAAGCTATTAACGAAATGTTGCATCATGTTCTGTTCTCCTGCATAGCAGCTGAGCAAATAGTAGAATTGAAACAACCTTGCCCAAGAGTGAAGAGAAAAACCTAAACTTGTCTTGGAAATGTGTGGCGTTGAACTTTACATGTACTGCATACTTATATCACAAATGTGATGTTGTACATTTCTTTCTAAAAATAATTCTCACAAAGATTTGCTCTCTCGAAGAATTTTGACCATATTGTATGTCCTCTATGTTTCAGTGGATGATGCCCCCAAGGCAACTGAAGGATCACCACAGTATGAACCTCCTAGCACTAATGAGTGAGAGGGACAATGCGATTATGCAAAGGGACCATGCTCTGGCTGAGAAGAAAGCTGCCCTGGCTGAGAGAGACATGGCATTTGCCCAGCGGGACTCTGCAATGACTGAACGAAATACTGCAATCGTCGAACGAGACAATGCCCTTGCTGCACTTGAACTAGCCCGTGCAAATGGATTTAATATGAATAACGGGAACGGATTCAACCCAGGATCTCTCAGTGGAACAAAGAACTTCCAACACCATGACCAGCATTGCAATGACCAATCATCGCCACTGCAACTGGCAGATTCTCCATATGATCATGCGAGGGAAATGCACATATCAGAAGCATACCCTATCTCAGCAGCCCCGGGAAGTGCTGGAAAGACAAAGAAGACCAAGACTAATAGTTCCCAAGCATCTCCATTGAAGAAGCCATCAGGTGTGCTCCGGAAAACCAAGAAAGCCACTGGTGATTGGAGAGACGTCGGAGTGTCTGGCAGTAGGGAGGGGGAGGATCCAGCTCGTGCTTCTGTGATGAAGAACGAGTGGAAGGACCAGGACCTCGGTCTGAACCAGGTCGCATTCGACGAGTCATCCATGCCCGCACCTTCCTGCTCGTGCACGGGAAATCTACGGCAGTGCTACAAGTGGGGCAACGGCGGGTGGCAGTCATCCTGCTGCACCATGAGCATGTCCATGTACCCGCTCCCGGTGATGCCCAACAAGCGCCATGCTCGCATGGGGGGAAGGAAGATGAGCGGCAGCGCATTCACAAAGCTGCTCAGCCGACTAGCCTCTGAAGGCCATGATCTCTCGACATCGGTGGACCTCAAGGACCACTGGGCCAAGCATGGCACAAATCGGTATATCACCATCCGGTAGCTAGAACGGCAACGAGCGCACAATTCAAGCTGTAAAGTGGGGAGATCAGGCAAAGGTCGCTTCTCCTGTAGGGGTTCTTCTCTTGTAATGTGGGTTGTCACTGGTGGATGTAGGTAGAATTTGTTTTGCGATGCTGTAGTTTATCCTCCCTTTCTGAACCCAAAACTGCGGCTGTAGTGCTGGACAGGGGAAATGTAATTCTAGCAACCCAGATATTCATCGTTGGATCATCACTGTATAGTCTGACTGCTAGATTAAGTTGGTGGTGGTAAAATGACTAGCACTGCTAGCCTTCTGTTCAGAGGGTTCCTTGTCTCTTGTCCATGTTGTATCACGAGCCTTGCACAAAAAGAAGAAAGTTCATACATGACAATGTTTTTCCATAAGCCCCAGCATGGTAACTAGTACGATTTACAACTGAGATCGGCTCTTCCTGAAGAAAATTTTCCACATAGAAACACTAGAACACGCCCTTGTTTACAGGTGCATTGTCCGATCTGGCTATATGGACAATCACAACATGGACAGCTCGTCCAGTCTTCTTGATGAATTTATAGCACGCGACATTGCATCCTATAAGATCGATTGTAACGTTGTACGAGTCGAAGACAAATGACGAGTCTGCAGATTGCAAAGCGTTGTACAAATACTGCAGTATGGCGCGTTCTTGCAACAGCATTGCACAGGTAGATGAACAATGTACCCTGAATGGGCAGACTGCAATTGGGTAATGACATTGGGAGCCTTGTGGTTTCTTTAATCCAAAAGATAAGGCAGATGAACAATCACAGGCCAACGAAGCATTTAACCAAACACTTGGAACAACAGTTATCCCACCAGTGTACCGGCATATGATACTCTATCAGGAAAAATTTAGATAAAGGTCGATAATACATAAGCAAATAGTTAAAACTCCAGTTCCAATATTAGCTAACTCCCTCCTACAAGACCAGGATGACATGAACAACAAGAAGAATAAGAAAAAAGCATCAGAGGCATGAGAGCTCTCAACAGCTGAACCATGTCAATGGCAAACCACACTCCACAGCTGAAGGCCACACAACATAACACACAGTTCAATCATGTAAATTCTAGAATTAGTGACAAAAGATCCTTGTATATTCACCTATTCTCATAACAATTACAAGTCGGAACAGGCAAGACCGAATGCAGAGTCTGCAGATCAGCAAAGCCCGTGATACAGAATTCTTCAGGTAGATGAACAATCACAGGCCAGCAAAGCATTATCAGTGACCAAAGCATTATCCTCTGTCGGGAAAAAATCAGATAAAAGACAATAATACATAACCAGATAGTTAAAAAATCCAGTTCCTATATTAGCCAACCTCCTGCAAGATCAGGAAGACAGGAACAAGAACAAGAAAGTGAGGCATGAGAGGTCTCAGCAACTGAATCATGTCAATGGCAAGGCCACACAACCCACAGTTCAATCAAGTAAATTCTAGAATTGGTGACAATAGATCCTTATATTCACCCATTCTCATCACAACTATACTCCGTCGCAACAGGCAAGACCGAATGCTGAGTCTGCAGATCAGCAAAGCACTTGCTCCAGAATTCTTCAGATAGATGAACAATCACAGGCCAGCAAAAGCATTATCATCAGTGACCAAAGCAGCGCACGCACTATCATGTTCTTGCAGGTAAAATTCAGGTAATTAGGCGATGACAATACAGAACCAGACAGGTAAAATTCCAGTTCCTAGATTAGCCAACCTCCTACAAGAGGCATGAGAGCAATCACCAGCTTATAAGGACCCTATCCGGCGAGTGGGTTTGCGTGGACGGTGACGCGGTTGAGCCTGATCTCGGCGAGCGGGCGGTCGCCGGGCCCGTTGGGCGTCTTCTCCATGAGGTCGAGCACCTCGAATCCGTGGATGACCTTGGCGAAGACGGTGTAGTGGCCGTTGAGGTGGGGCTGCTTGGCGTAGGTGATGAAGAACTGGCTGCCGTTGGTGTTGGGCCCGGAGTTGGCCATGGACATGATCCCCCTGGCGCCGTGCTTGAGCGACTCGCGGAACTCGTCCGCGAACTTGCCGCCCCAGATGGAGGCGCCGCCCTTGCCGGTGCCCGTGGGGTCGCCGCCCTGGACCATGAACCCCTTGATGTTGCGGTGGAAGATGGTGCCGTCGTAGTACCCGCTCGCGCACAGCGCCAGGAAGTTCTCCGCCGTCCGGGGCACCTGGTCGCAGAACACCTCGCACTTGATGTCCCCCAGGTTCGTGTGCAGCGTCACCGACTGCGGGGGGAGGGAAACGGAAATCTTCTTCGGTCAGCGCGAGGCGGATGAGAGAGAAGATGAAGGTGGGGATCTGGAGATTTCTTACCATGGCGGCGGGGCGGGGCAAAGAAGGGACGGCGACGGCGGCGCGGCTGAGCGGAAGAGACGGAGGCGAGAGGAGTCGGCGGCGAGAAGCGTGGACGAGTCTGGATGGAAGTGGAGAGGAAAGGCGGTCTGCGAATTTGGGTTCAGTGGGTCGGGTTTGGGCTGGGCCGCCTAATTCTATGGGTCGTGGATTTACATTGCTTTGGCTGCCCAAATTCGTGTCGAATCCGAATGTATTCGGAAATCCTAAAAAATAAGCGACCTCTTCAGATTTCTGTCCCGCGCGTCGTCCGAGAAATAATGTGAGATTAAGAGGAGAGAGAAGGAGATACGGAGGGTAAGAGTACATATTTTTTCTTTTATTTAAAAAGTCGATGATTCAAAATAAAATATCTTGAAAATCGTTTGTCCGAATACAGATCGTTTTCACTTTTAAGCTCCTCGTGCCGAGATCTTTAAACCAGATCCTATGTTGCTAGGTTTCAAATAACTTTGTATTTTTAAAACCGTTGTATTCTTACTTGAGATCTTTTGTTTCTGTACTTTTGTACTTCAGGTTCTTATGGCACCCACAATGCGTAGCTAAATGTAGTTTTAAATTGTCTTTTTAGCTTTTAAAACTAGTTCTATACGTTGCGAGGATAGTTTCAAAAGCTATAAAATATGGAACCGAAGCAATCTCTTGCTCCGATGCTAAATTGGGATGGTGAATAAAATTAAGATTCTTTGCAAGCAACATGTGTACGTGAAGGATGATGTGAGGATAAGAGGTAGTAAAAGGGAGAGAGAATGGAATATATTGGCTACTTCTATCTTGCAGCGGGTCCCATGGTATTTGGCAACCACTATGTAGTAGAAAATTTAGGGTTCAGCAATTTAGCATCCATGCCATATTCTG
The DNA here is from genome assembly GCA_030063025.1 of Avena longiglumis. Lineage (NCBI taxonomy): Eukaryota > Viridiplantae > Streptophyta > Magnoliopsida > Poales > Poaceae > Avena > Avena longiglumis. Next base: position 16,020,604 of record CP125977.1, on the reverse strand, counting down.
CCACGGTCAGATTTGGCAAGCCACACGTTGTGGCTTTTCTTAGTGTACTTTGTAATCAAGTTATTACACAATTGTACTTTCGTGTATTAGACGGTGAATACACTTGTACTTTTCTATACTTCGCTCCTAGCAGAGTAATACTTTTGTGTACTTGACTCTATGTACGTCTGTCTTTCTTGTACTTTGACTTCTAGTAAAATTGTACTTTTATGTATTTCGTCTCTAAGTATAGTTATACTTTTGTGTACTGAATACACTTGTACTTTTACAGTTGTACTTTTGTGTACTTAATAGTACAGTTGCAGTATACAGTTGTACTTATGTTATTAACTATTTCATCCTCGGGGCATCCAAATGTCAAACGCGGAGCAACTCCAGGCTCGCGAGCAGATTTTTACGAAAGTCGGTCTTTTTTCAACGATACCCAAATGTTTTTTTTGAGACATGATTTTTGAAATATTTGGAACAGACCGTAGAAAGGTTCAGCCCTTTCTTATACGGATGTCACTGAATCTGAAGTCCTGAACAAACCAGATTAGCCTTTCCCATCGTGGGAGGTCATACATGTTGGCTAGAAAAAAAATACCGGATAACTGTTGCAGAGAAGCAAATATCAGGATGAGAATTAAACTGTACAGTCCGTATACATAAGTTTCTATCAAGACAGAAACAATGTCTAAATTTCATAACCACACTGTAAATTAAAATAAGTCCCGCTGACACTGAGCTTTGCTGGTGAATGCCAAAATCTGTAATCAACATGTGAGCAGAAACCAAACTGGAAATTTGAGGCTACATACATGTTCCACAACCCCCCAAAAAAGCATGGTAGTACCTAATTAAAGGAATATCAAAGACTGGCAATAAGTTAACCAAACATTCTTCCATCTTTTCTTGCTTTGAATGTTTATTGACTTGTCTAAATAGCAAAAAAAAATGGAACAAAAATAAATACTTTTGATGACAACAGAATCCGGTGCGTCAAAAACCTTGTCACAAGCTGTATACTTTACAAGTGAACCTCGATTCCTCAACACTAACTTATGTTACTAATAAAGGACAAAATCACCAAAAAGAAAAAGAAAAGAGAAGAGAAGAGATGAACATGAGTGAATGGGTGAATGAACACAAGATTTGACTCAGCCTATCATCAGACGGCCGTTTACTGCCTGAAGCGCCTAAGGGAGGCAGATGAGAATCGACCAAAAAATAAGCTTCCAAAGAGCTGCCACATTCATCAAGAACAAAGAAGGCAACATATATGAACATGTTTACAGATCTCCATCCTTCATTCCGCCAATCAAAGACTGTGACTGCTTCCACCAACTGTCAGTTGTCCCGCGGTAATTGCATAAGACCAAATTCCTTTGATAGAAACAGATCATGGCAATTTTTCTGTGTGCTCCTGCATTTTCCGTTAGGCACATGGCAAAGCAGTTATTTCTTGATACCCTACAAGCCCAAAAGCAGCTCTTTACTCGTGTCAACGGTTTGATTTGTGTCCATCTGTGACCCTCCTAAGCCTTTCCACCACCACAGGAATATCCTGCTCGCTCAATGTTGTGAAACAACACCTAAACCATCCAGGCTCAATGCAATGGCAAGATGAACCTGGGGTAACATTGACCTTTGCCTCCTCCAATAGCCTGTCCCAAAGCTTGCGCTCTCCCTTCTCACTGTAAGACCGGATGAACTTGCTCATGTCTGCCCAGCAGTAGAATCCTCCACTGCTCTTGAAGCACTCAATGCCCACTTGGTTCAAAGCATCAACAAGCAAATGGTACGCCCTCCGCAACCTCTCTTGATTAGTTTTCAGGTAACTTGAAATAAACTTTTGGTCCGAAAGCATGGCAACAAGCAGTCGCTGTGTCGGAGTTGACACAGATGAGAATCTAGCAATCTTCGCGGCTGCCGCCACAATGGTTTCATTGTACGAGTATATAACTCCAACTCGAAACCCTGCAAGAGATAAGTCTTTTGAGAGTCCATAGATTATGTGAACCCTGCCTCTATCAAAGTCTTCTAGCTCATCCACAACTTCTGCTACGCTGACAAATTCACCACTTTCAAATGTTGAACCAGCAAATACTTCATCAGAAATTAAGTGTATGTTCTTTTCTGTAGCAAACTCTAGAAGATCACGCAGTGTTTGCTTGGGCACAAAGCTTCCTGTAGGGTTGGAAGGGTTAGATATGAGAACCCCACGAACCCTTACGCCTCGCTTCTTTGCCTGATTGTAGGCTATTTCTAGAGCAGTGATACTGATGTTGAAGTTGTCGGTGCTACGGCAAGGAACGGGTATCAACTCAATACCAGTTCGCCATTTTATGTCCCTGTCCCACCTGTGGAAATAAAGTCACAAAGTTAGGATTTCACTCTGAAGATCAAGCCATGATTACAAACGCACCTGAGAGCAAGGAAGATAAACATACCCAGGATAGTATGGTGACGGAACAAGAAATGCATTTCCTGGATCAGCAATACAGAAGCTCAGTATTTCCATTGCAGGAGTCGCACCAGATGTTATCACCATTTGAGATGGATCAAAAGATACTGAATCTTGCATGATTTGCCTCATAAACCCAGCAAGAGCCTGAAAATGAAATCAAACAGTTTATATTAGGACATTGCCCATAAGAAAATAAAAATAAAAAGGCAAGTCATGGAAACTTGTCTGGTTTAAGATTCAAACTAGGGGCGCATGCCAAACTATACTTACAAAATAAAGACTTAGCACTTCTTATACCAACTTCATGACAAAATTTCTAGCTTATATAGGACAAGCAACAATATATAATGTGGAAAAGGAACAGTGAACTCTTAGCATAATTTCTGCATGGCATGTGCCCGAAACTCATCGCTAATTTTTTTCAAAATACCAGTATGATATCATATTTTTTAATATGCTATCATTTCGGCATACTTAGGTGGTGGAATATCTCTATTCCTTACATATCCACGATTCTCCCAGTGTACGAATCACACTAGTTATCTTGACCTTGATTCGGTCAAGCAGTTTTTCCTTACTATACTCCAGTACAAACAGGAAGAGAATCCGTGTACTCAAAAATTAAGTGATCCGTTAATGTTGAAACAGAACCACCAGGAATGAGGTCAGGTGCATAGTTTCATCACTTCATGTATATGATAATGCATCACATCTTCTCCACTCAAAGGTTAATCACCGATGGAAAAATAAGCAAAAATAAAGTAACGCCAATTCCAAAATATAATTGCTTTCGACGTGTGAAATTAAGCATCCAATAAGCGTAGTGTAGCAGTAAACTGCAAGGTCAGATGTATGTAGCAGTATGCCATCAATAAATTCACACAGTTGACAGCAGCTAATGACACAGATCGTGGAACTTCAAATTGACACAGCTGGCAGATGCTAAAAGGCACAAGATTATTATGGAACTAAATTTCTTAAAACCATTGCTGATTTAGGAACAGGTTGATCCAGGTGCCAGGAGTGCAGCCAACACAACAAAAACTGACAACCAAGAATAAGCAGACATGTGAGATGGTGACTCTTTGGCATGTATCTGTTACATACAGATAACATACATATGGCCACAAAAATTCAAAAGAAAAAAAAGGAAACAAATTCCACAGCAGCATGCCAACAATGGTACCTCACTCCAGGCTCAACCACACAAAAGTCCAGTGGCATTGCTACAATTCTTGTAAGGTTCAATAATTTAACTGGACACTGTTCTTCCGTTGAGCTGATCCAAAAATGTGGCCAACTGCCTAGGACCACGTCTAGCAAATGCCAAAGATAGCATACTCGGCAGAAAAGGGACCAATAAGCATACAAAATACATTTATTAAAGCAGCAGCGCAAACAATTTATCATACAGCTCCATGGACACAGGTAGTTGGAATGAAGCACTGCACATTGCAGAGAACTTGCCCAGGACTTAGTGAGGATGATACCAGTCGGTGGAGTCCAGAATAAAGGGGGATTCCGGCCTCACTTTATTTTGGCATTGCCATAGTCGACAGAATTGGATGTTTTTCCATGGATGGGTTGGAAGGAATCAGAATCAGGGGGTTGATACCGCTGGCTTACCATCTTCAAGGCAAGTATCCCGTCGTAGGGCTGGTATGTGGCGAGCCCCCTGATTGTGAGTTCCCTGTCCTCGGCGTCTCCGCCCGGCGTCAGCGCTGGCCCCGCGTTCTCCTCCATCCACCGCCTGACCAAATCCAGCGATAACTGCAACAATCATCACACTAGCACGTCAATCTATCGATATTGGTCTGGGGAACGACACGGGGGATGGAGGAGGGTAGTTGGCTAGGTACTTACGTGGTTCTCGGCGAGGCCGAGCTGGATTACGCCCGAGGGGTTGGTGGCCGGGTGGTAAGGGTCGTCGGCGCAGCGGCGGAGGCCGGCGTAGTAGAGGGAGTCCTCGTCCCCGGCGCGCGCGAGGGCGCCGCGGGCGGAGAGGGCCGGGAGCCCGCGCGGGGAGAGGATGCCGCGCGAGAGGGTGCGGTGGATCGTGGAGACGGGCCCTGCCGCTGCGCCGGAGGGGGTGGTCGCCGTGGGGGATCCCGGCGCGGGCGACGGCGGCGGGCGGTTGCGCTTGATGTAGAGCTGGAGGAAGTAGAAGAGCGCGCAGGGGATGAGGGAGCCGAGCACGAGGCCGCCCCGGCCCTGCACCACCCCCTGCAGCGGCACCACGATGCGCATCCCCCCGTCCGCTCTCCGCGGCCGGCCCCCGCCCTCCTTGTCTCGCCCTGATCTCGGGGACGACGGTTTCCTCTCGCGGTCGCCCTTCCTCATGGAAGGCGCGCGCGGCGCCGGTTGTGGCGCCGCGTCTTGGTCGTCGTCCTGGTGGGCGCGCGCCGCCTGCCGTGCATAGGCGCCCCGGGCGCGCGCGCGTGTGGTGAGGCCGCGCTGGGTGTGGGTGTGGGATTGGGTTGGGTTGGCGCGGGAGGGAGGGAGGGATTCTGGGGTTTGGGAGGGAAGAGAGTCGGAGCGAATTGGGGTGGTGAGGGGCCAGCTGAGCTGGGTGGGGGTGGGTGGCCGAGGAGGAGCGAGCGGGGGCGGGCACGCCGGGTTTGGCGTCTTGCCGGTTCAGACGAGACGGCGGCGGCGGTAATTCCGCTGGGGTTCGGGCTAGCCAAGGCAAGGCCAGGCCAGGCCAACGACAGCTCGCGCCTCGGCGGAGCCTCAGATGCGACGCGGGGGGCAAACCGGAAAAAGTTATGTGCGGCATCGCCATTTTGTACGGAAGACTCCTCCGTCCCACCGCCGTTTCCAACCCATTTGTTGCAAAATTTACACTTTTTTAGACTTTTTGAACGAGGAGTGATATGCGTTGGTTCTCCGGTTCAACCACCAACTGCACCAGATCCCTACGACTATACCAACAAGGTTTGAATTGAACTATTCCTTCGTAACGAGCAGGGAGGTCTACAGCGTATTTTGAAATGAAATACTAAGAGAACCTCTACTCGTTTAGCCTTTTTCAGAGCAAAATACGCAGCTAAATAGCGTTAGACGGATGTAACTTTTGAGCATCAGAACGGCCAGTTTCTCACTCGGGTTTTCAGGCTATGTTTAGCCAAATTTCAATCAAACTTGGAAATTTTGGAAATATAGGCTATTTCATTAATATTAGCAGAGTTCATACATATTACATCAAATTTGGACGAACACCCGAATTTTGCTTCATTAGGCTAAAAAAACTTAGAAATAGTCGATGTTGATGCCGACGGACGCCGCTCATATGCCGATTTACCATAGAACACCGTGTAGTCAGGGTCCGCCTTGCCGTCGTCGTTATCGCTCGGTGCCTGCGGGGGCGCGAGCTGTCCTAGCCAGCATCGTCGTACCGCCACGGCTAGGACAAGGAGCAGGCGTTGTCGCCGTCGTCGTCCAGGACGATGAGCGGCGCCCCGGGTAGGCGAGCTACGGGAAGCTCTGCGGGCGGCCTCGCGCTTGGCTCCTCCTGGTGGCACCGAATGCGGTTGACCGGACGAGCGCGAGGCCGAGGCAGTGGAGGACGAGGAGCTGAGGTTGCCCATCCTCCTGGGCGGCCAATTCGTCGGAGGGTCACGCCTCGCCCTCGCCGCGGATGGCGGCGAGCGAGGGAAGCCCAGCCTCGGGCGCTTGCCGATGGCGATATTCTCCAGGACGACGGCGAGCATCCATCCCAGCGCACTCCACCAGCGATGGCGCGCGCCGCGTTGTTGCGCTTCGGCAGTGTGCCGAGCGGGCTTCATGGGCGGCGAGCTGTCGGTTCCAGCGCTCGGTGGAGAACTTCTCCTAGTAAACAAGGTTACCGGAGTCTTCGACGAGCTCCGGATCCTCCATCGCCGCGATGGCGGCCTGGATCTCCTCCACTATCTCGTCGTCTTCAGGAACCGGTGGCACCGGCACGCCGGCGGTGCTGAGCTTCTAGTTGGGCGGGCACCGGAAGTCGGGCGACGCCATGTAGCCGGCGCCTGCAGCACCCGGGCCTCCCACGGCTGGAGGGTATGCCGACCGAAGTCGTTCGCCACCACGGAGTCGCCTGGGTACCTCTCCGCCATGGCTTTCACCGAGAGCTTCTTCTCGCCGGAGGTGGAGTTCGTGGCCAGGGAATGGGGAGGCTTGAGAGTGTGTGTTGTGAGCCGGCGAGGGCATCGACTTTTATAGCTGAAATGGGCGGCGAAGGCGGGAGGGGTGTAGCAGCGTGAGCAGGAAATGAAGAAACGACGGGGAAGACGAGGCGGCAGTGGCGCCGAATGCGGTTGGCCAGATGAGCGCGAGGCCGAGACGGCGGTGTTGCTCTTAAATCAAAAAAAAATTATAAGACGTATTGGGATGGTGCATAAGAAGAGAACTCACGAATCAACGACCAGAAAATAGAGATAAAGGGGGAAAAATGCATGGCGGCGAAGCCAGCCACTCTCATGGCACCTATTTCGTCACCCTTGCGGTGTTGGGAGACAACCCTAGCACACAAGGCCATCACCATAAAGCTTCCCGAGACGGTTGCCTCGGGCGTAAATCCACTGACACTAGTGGAAACAAGGTCTTTTGTTGATCCCGAAAAGGGGCTTTAACACCGGTTCTTCTACGAACCGGTGTTAAAGGGGGGTCGTACCAGCGTGGCCCCTGCGGCATTAAAGGAGCCCCCCCTTTAACACCGGTTCGTGGCACGAACCGGTGTTAAAGGTCCCTGACCTTGGCTCACTTTAACACCGGTTCGTGGCATGAACCGGTGTTAAAGACACCACCTCAGACACACACACACCCCACTCTTCCATTCTTTCACATTTTGGAGCCTAGCAAGAGGGTGTGAAGAGTGCTAGTTGTGTTTTTTCATATGCACTAGAGGTGTTGGGTGAAATGCCCGAGAGCTCAAAATAAGCTTTCTTGTTGCTCTTTCCGTCTCGAGGTCGGCAACTATAGTTTCATGTGTCATTGATGTACTATATATATAAATGGTCATCTCCCTATTATTTTTGATATATACTACATATTAATGCAGATGAATCGGCAATGGATGTACGTGACCGCCGACTTCGAGTACATTACGGGCCTCAAAATTTCATCGTTGTGGCTAATGCAAACCATGGTCACAATGGTTTTATGTGATGTCCGTGTGTTCCTTTGTCGAACAAGAAAGACTACTCAGATACAAAACCATTCACGCCCACACTTGATCCGGTTTCATGCCCAGCTATAATTGTTGGACCAAGCACGGAGAAAAGGGGTTGTGATGGAAGACAACGAAGAAGAAGAGGATGATGAAAACTATCATAATATGTATCCACGAATATGATGATAATGCAACGGAGGTAGATAATGAAGATCAAGAGGGAGCAGATGGGCCGATAACGATCTTGGTCGGGCCATTACCGATGCAAAGGAAGAATGTGAAACTGAAAAGGAGAAGGAGAAGCTGGAGCAGATGTTAAAGGATCACAAAACATTGTTGTATCCAACTTGCGAAGATGGCCACAAAAAGCTAGGTGCCACCTTTGGATTTCTGCAATGGAAGGCGAAGAGAATGGTGTGACCGTAGCATTTTCAAAGTTGTTGGTAAAAATGAAGAATCTTCTTCCAAGAAATAATGAGTTGCTGACGGTACATACCAAGCAAAGAAGGTTATGCCCTCTAGGATTAGGCGTCACGGAAGATACATGCACTGCATTAATTTGCATCCTCTACGCGGTGAGAAGTACGAGAATTTGGATGCATGCGGTATGCCTTTGCTGCGGTATAAGATCATACGAGACGATCTTGGCGATGTTGAGGGCGATGCCCCTAGGAAGAAGGTTCTCGCCAAGGTTATGTGGTATGCTCCTATAATACCACAGTTAAAACGTCTCTTCAGAAATAAAGAGCATGCCAAGTTATTGCGATGGCACATGGAAGACCGTAAGAAAGACGGCGATGTTGAGAGACCCACGATGGGTCACAGTGGAGAAAAGTCGGCGAGAGTACCGGACTTCGACGTGACGCAAGGAACTTAAGGTTTGGTCTAAGTACTGACGGCATGAATCCTTTTGGTGGCGAGCTGCAGTCCACGACACGGCTTTGTGACCCTATGTATCTATAACCTTCCTCCTTGGTTGTGTATGAAGAGGAAGTTTATTATGATGTCGGTGCTCATCCAAGGCCCGAGGCAACCCGACAACGACATTGATGTGTACCTAAGGCCATTAGTTGAAAAACTTTTACGGTGTGGGCCAAACCAGTGTCGTATGTGGGATGAGCACAAAGGGGAGCCATTTGACCTCTGAGCATTGATTTTCGTAACCATCAATGATTGGCCTGCTCTTAGTAACATTTCAGGCGAATAAACAAGGGATACAATGCATGCACACACTGTTTAGATGATCTGAAAGTGTATATTTGGATAAATGTAAGAAGGTTGTGTACCTAGGGTATCGCCGATTTCTTAGAACGCATCCAAGAAGAAAGAAAGGCAAGCATTTCAAACGTCTGGCGAGAACCCGGAGGAAGCCTGTCCTCCGTCGGTGAGGAGGTATTTGGTATGGTCAAGGACCTAGAAGTAATCTTTGGAAAAGGTCTGGCGGTCTATCATTCGAATAGCGATGGGACCGCGCCCATGTGGAAGAAGCAATCTATATTTTGGGACCTACCCTATTGGAAAGTCTTAGAGGTCCGCTCTTCAATCGACGTGATGCACGTGACGAAGAATGTTTGCGTGAACCTGCTAGGCTTTCTAGGAGTGTATGGGAAGACAAAAGATACACGGAAGCACGACAGACCAAAGCGTCGAAGGCCCTCAAGAGCCTATGCATCCCGAGCGAGAAGGGTAAACGATGCCACTTAACTCCCGCCACTACGCTCTTACCAAAGCAGAGAAGGAAATCTTTTTGAATGTAAAAGCGATATCAAGGTCCCGTCTGGATTCTCGTCGAATATAAAGGGAATAAGAAATATGGCGTAGAACAAATTCCAAAACACGAAGTCTCATGATCCACGTGATTATGACACAATTGCTTCCGATTGCATTGAGGGCTTCTACCGAGAATGTTCGAGGACCCATTGTGAAGCTATGTGCATTCCTCAATGCAATATCTCGAAGGTAATCGATCCAGAAAGCCTACCAGGTTACAAAGATGTGGCCCAATGTCTTGTCGACTTTGAGTTGGTGTTCCCACCATCCTTCTTCAATATTATGACGCATCTCTGGTTCACCTAGTAGAAGAGATTGCCATTCTCGGTCTGTATTTCTACACAATATGTTCCCTTTGAGAGGTACATGGAGTCTTAAAGAAATATGTTCATAACCGCTAGGCCGAAGGAAGCATCTCCAAGGGCTATGTAACAGAGGAGGTCATTGAGTTACGTGTTGATTTTATTCGACCTTAAGGCGATTGGTGTTCCGTAATCACGACATGAGGGAGACGCGTGAAAAGGCACCCTAGGATGTAAAGCAATGATATGTAGGGACGCATTCTCTCAATCAAGCACACTACACGGTTTTACAAAGATCTATCTTGGTTGCCCGTATATCAATGAACACAAGAATTTAATACGCCTCAAACACCCGGCGGTCGATGAATGGATTATAAGTGAACACATGGCGAGTTTTGACGAGGGTCGCAAAGACTTCTCACGAATAACACCACTATTGGGGATCAAATACTTGTTGGCTGTGACACCGTCTTCGATGTATGTACTTTCCAAGGGTACGAGATAAATGGGAATACATTTTACACGATAGGCCAAGATAAAAGAGCACCAACCAAAGCATTGGTGTCCGCCTGATGCAAAGAAGACAATGGGCAAAAGACCACGTATTATGGGTTCATAGAGGAGATATGGGAACTTGACTATGGACCTAATTTTAAGGTCCCCTTGTTTCGATGCAAATGGGTCAAGCTAACAGGAGGAGGGGTTGAGGTAGACAAGAAGTACGGAATGACAACGGTGGATCTCAACAATCTTATGAAGAACTTAGACGAACCATTCGTCCTAGCCAATGATGTGGCTCAGGTTTTCTATGTGAAGGACATGTCCTCCAGACCAAAAAAAAGAAAAAAAATATGCAAACAAATACATCATATGATGAGCCAAAGCGTCACATAGTTCTTTCAGGGAAAATAAACATCATGGGAATCGAGGACAAGACAGACATATCAGAAGATTATAATAAGTTTGATGAAATTCCGCCCTTCACAGTGAAAACTGACCCAAGCATTCCGTTAAGTAAAGGAGATGCTCCATGGTTACGTCTGAAGCGATCATAAGGAAGGGCATATGCCAACAAGTTCATGCTCATATTATGTAACTCTAGTTCATGTTTTTAATATTAATACATGTCTTGAGTGTTAGTCATGTTTTGTGGATGGACCGGGACTATGAGAAGAAGTTGTCCCGATTCGTACTTACCATTAAGATCTGATCTCCAAACGCGCGCGATCACATATTAGGGAGTGCCTCTATGACCAGTTTCTTAGAGATGCCGGACGACTAGGCTCCGTCGACATCTCCCTGAAACTGGCCGTAGTGGTGTCCCTGCTCTCGAAAACCATCTTGCAGCTTTGTAACTTCTCTAACTAAATCAATACACCAGGAAGCTAACTAATTTCACATATTAGGGAGTGCCTCTATGACCAGTTTCTCGGAGATGCCGGATGTAACACCCTCAGAATCGGACCTATGCAAGTTTGAGCAAAATTCGCCAAACCCGCATAGAAACGATTCAAAGGTGCCCACCAGGCACTTTCGTGCGGGTGGAAAACGAAGTAATAACATTACACAACAGTCCTCGATGGGACCCACGTAAGATAATATACAATGACTCCAAGAGTCAAGAATACAGATATAATATACAAGATCCAAATCACCTTGAAAATAGTGAGCGTCCGACTACGGACAAGAAGCAAATGGGGCTAAGAGCCACGAAGAATAACCAATGGCGTCCATAACCCCGCCTGTGCCAAGCGGAAGGGTAACCACGCTAACTGGCGTCGATCTCAAAACACCTTAAACAAAAAGGGTGCCAAAAGGGCAAAGGAAAAAGAAGGAGCGTCGATCTTGAGGCCATGCAGCGAGGCTAGATCGGCGGTCCTCGCCACATAGGTATGGTGGATCAAGCGGCGGCAGATGCACTAAACAACCTATAGAGACTCGATACAACCGGCGTTAAGCAGAGAGGTGAGAATGACCTATCCGGATCCAACACGAGCTAACACCAAACAAACCCATCACGGTGTTTCCCCTCGAGACCAAACGAGGAAGTCAACCGAGGAACTCACAGGTTGGCGCTTTAATTATTCGATTATAGTTGCACTTTACTAGTCAGGTTTAAATAATCATCCCGATAAAATAAGCAAGGGTCGTTTTAGTTAATCATTCCGTGATAGTGGCAACAATTACTAATCGTGCAGATAGCATGAGATAAACCCAAAACCCAAAGGTGGTTGTTACTTTTATTCACCAATTCGTTGAAGTTGCAATACTTACTAGTCATATACAATTGTCGCAAGCGACAACCAAACAAGCAATTGTGGGCAGTATTAATTAGCCATTCCGTTATAGTGGAGCTGATTACTAGTCATTATAAGTCAAATTTATAGCAGTAAACTTTAGTTATGCTTGTCTATGATCGAGATACTGTGCTCCAAGTCGTCCATATCCGCGGACACGGCTTTTAGAAAGTTTTACCCGGCCGGGGTGCACCAATAGCAACACACGCTCGATCAACCTCGGAAAAACCAAATCAAAACCCAACGAGGCTTTCGTAAATAGGCAAGCTCCGAGACGGCCTCAAGGTCTGCGACAATGGCTGTGAGCGACTGGGAACCCCAAACGGGGCTTGTCGACACCGCGTAATCACTCCGCTTCCAAAACAGTACAGTGTGCAGTACCTCGCACAATCGTAAATAAAGCGGTAAACATGGCATAAGTACAGGATCGTAAATAAAACCTCAAACTAGTTTGTGGCCCCAAGAAATAAGAATGAATCAAGCTCTGGCTCAGGGGGGTCCCATATACCTCCCGGATGTGGATAGCGCGATAAATCAAGGAACAGGTATCAAGTACTCGGGGTCTTACGGGACACAAGGGGGCGTTCGGAAACCAAATATTATCTATCACCCACCGATGCCTCTGCTTATTCAATTTTAGTTATTAAACAGAATTTAAAGTGACGATAAGTAAAACTAGAATCATCTCCAACATCAACATGCGGCAATACATCAGCAACTGTGGCATATGACGACACACATCAGCACTTGAGCAAGCAACTACGACGCGCAAGTCCAACTATCTACCAAACAACAGGTAATAGGGTGTGTCCAAGGCAATATACGGTCATAGGGATATCAAGGGTACGAAAACTAGAGCATCGCAACACAGATAGCAATAGATCAACAGGAGGGAAATAAAGACTATAAAAGTAAGATAGGTAGAAAGGGGGAGATGCTCGCCTGAAAACATTGTCGAGGGTTCAACCGAAGATCGGGGCGAAGCTCACATCAACTCAACGGCCTTATCCGCGAAGAAGCAAAACACTAGAAGAAACACCGGATGCAATATTTAATACTAAGGCAAAAGATCGGCATGATGCATGTATGATGCATGGCATGGCAAGGTGCGATGCAATTAGGTCATATTAAGCGGAACCGAGGGTCCCGACAAATAGTTAGGTGGTTCATGTTATTTAGCTACCCCGCATATTAAATGTTGTTTAGCAAGGCAAGATAAGATACCGGTTCGCTACACAAGTTTAAATGAGGCCAATATAAGGCTAGATTTGCCCGCATATGGGCCCCATATTTAATTATTAGGTGAATCGGCATAAGGCCCCCAAACCACAGATATGCATGCGAGATGACAAATAGATATGCAACAAGTTGTTATGTTATAAAATTAGGGTTTTCGGGAGGGGTTCACACATTAGGGGGCTCGACGATCTTGGGGGTCCGGGTTCGACAGGTCCGTGGTCCGCCTGGTCGAGGTTCGGAACGTCTCGGCGGGATCGTTCTCGGGTAGCGGGGGTGGGTCTTGGCGCATCCGGGGTCTTCGGGTCACGTTGTCGGTCATGGGGTTCGCATGAGCACTTGTCGCATCGGGTTCTCGCGGACTCGGTGTCCGGTTCATGTCGGTGCACTCGGTGTTCGGAAGGCGATCTTGATTCGTGTCGATGAAGATCTTGGCGAGGGTTCGGGTTCCAAGCGCCGATCGGTCTTCAAAATCCGAAGGCGGTCTTAGCGCGTCGGTCATCCCTGAGTCGAACTTGCGGTCCATGTGTACGGAAGATCTTGTGGGCTCGATGTCCGGAGGCAGATCTTGGAGTCCGTGCCGAGGTCTTGGGACAGTTCTGGATAGTTCTTCGCCCGGAGCGGTCTTGCGAGGCCATCTGGTTTGCCGGTGCAGGCTCGGTTCTCGATGTCGGTCCACGGAGGTTGGTTTTGTCGTCTCCACCCCAACAAATTAGTACCAACTTGGTACTACAATCAAACGAGCACGTTGGAGGCAGAGGACCAGCTGCGGTGGCTCGCAGGAGAAACCCGGCGGCAGATCTTGCGCGCTGTCGGGCTCGAGGAGGCGAGGAAGAGGCGATGGCAGGTGGCAGTCGGGCGCGCTGGCCGGTCGAAGTCGGCGAAAGGTCGCCGGCGGGCTCGACCGAGGAAGGCGAGGGCCGCGGAGGCGAGGTAAGCGGGCCGGGCGAGGACGCGGCATCATGGGCGGGCAGGGCTGACCGGAGGCGACGGCAGTTCGCGGGTGGTCGGGACGGGCCGGCGGAGGCGGTGGCTCGGGCGGTCGTCGGTCGTGGCGTTGGCACCGAGGCGGACGGGGTTCGCGAGGAGCGGCGGATGGTCGTGCGGAGGTCGGCGGTGGCGTCCAACGCTGGAGGAGGGGCCGGCGGGACTTCCGCGACGGAGGCGTGGCTGGGCGTCGGAGGCCGGGCGAGCGCTGGCCGGGGTCGAGGCGGAGGGCCGAGGTTGATCTGTGTGAGGCTGCTCGCCGGAGGCGAGGGACGAGGGAGGGCGGAGGTGGCTTGGAGAAGGGAGCGAGGCGAGCGGTGGCGGGCTGGGCAAGGCGCAGGCAGGGCGGCCGGCTGGGTTGCAGAGGGCGGCGACGCCTTGGCCAAGTGGAGGCAGCGGCGCAGGCGTGTGGTCTGGGGGTGGCAGCGAGAGAGGTGCGGGGACGGGGCGGTGTGGCCGGCGGTGAGGAGATGGAGCGCAAGACTGGGAGCAGTGGCTGGAGAGGCGGGCGGCTGGTCGGGCGGGCGCTGAGGAAGAAGAACGAGAGAGGCGGTGGAGGGCCGAACAGGTGGGGCCAGCTGGGACAGGGGGCGTGTGTTGCGTGTTGTGTGCGTCGTGTGCGTGCGTGTGTGTGCGTGCCAGCCTGTGTGGTGTGGGGCAGGTGGGATGGGGTGTGTGTGTTTGGTGGGTTGAGAGGGTCCAGGGAGAGAGAGGGAGGGACAAGTGGCAGTGTGGGACTGGGTGAGGGGAGAGGGAAGGCGAGGTGGCGAGATGCTATTGGGTGAGGTGGCAGTGAGCGAGGCGAGCGAACGGATGGCGGCGACGGAGCTGGCGGGGCAGCGATGGAAGAAGGAGGAGGAAGGCGAGGAAGAGGAACAGGCGGGGAACCGCTTTAGTTTTCTGGGCGGTCGTTATTCATGCTGACCCGCTTACCAAAAATAATATAACTTTTATTTGTTTTTAAACGGGCCGTGTGCAAACCGATAGCGGCCAAAACAAAATATTCCGGGGACCCGGTTTTGATGTTTGAATAAAGAGGGGCGTTTAGAAAACCACACGGGCGTTGCAAACATAGTTTTAACAAACGATGCATGATGATGACGATGCAATGCACAAATTCAACGCGATTTTTTAGTAGTGGTTTTTGCGGGATGCCACAATTCGACACCACTAACAATGGATCTCGCCCTCGAGATCCGCCTCATGGTACCGGAAGGAAGGTCGGCGTTCTCCGTCTTGTCGCTTTGTGTAGATCCTCGCGACACCACTAACAAGAGTTGTTGCTACTGATCGTCGAGAGAGCACTCCGGGGAAACAAGGGACGAAGTTGGAGGTAAGGCCACCTCTAACTTCCATTGGAAGAGGGAAAAGTTACATTGATCCACCAGTTCGATGTACAGAGCGAACAGCAAGAGCCGGGTAGGGTGATCAGTCCATGCCGGACCCAAACTATCGCGCTATACATGGGTAGGAGAATCGGCAACTCAACTCTCGAGATTTAGACTGAAGATCTTCATAGGTGGTATCCGGAACAAAGGAATGTCGCCAGCAGAAATCGTATGAAAGACACAATGATTAGGTTCCGCGATGGTTCCATTGGCATGAACAACACGTGCTCAAGGTCGACTCCAACTTCACCAAAGCTCGTCCTTCTCATATGTTTTTCAACGACACTGATACCCAGCAAGGAACACATCTGGATAAAGAGCTCAAGAACAAAAGATCGGATGAAGGATACAATGCAAGTTGCGATTGATGATCGTAGCACCTCCGTTACAAAAAGGGAGAAAGCGAAGCCACAAGGTACGACGAACCCAACCACGAGAAATCGGACTCAAGAAAGAGAAGAGAGCGGATTCAAAACACGAGAGGTAAGAGGAGAACAGCAGAGGTAAGGAGTAAACCAGACCTAGTCGAAATATCCAACCGATTTTCCAAAATAGTTTTGACTCTCTACTTGGCCGTTAGCTAGGTTATCCCACAGTGGACTTAGGGGTATCGAATCAGCCGAGCTCGATACCACTCAGAACACCCTCGAATCGGACCTATGCAAGTTTGAGCAAAATTCGCCAAACCCGCATAGAAACGATTCAAAGGTGCCACCAGCACTTTCGCGGGGTGGAAAACGAAGTAATAACATTACACAACAGTCCTCGATGGGACCCAGCAGATAAATATAACAAATGACTCCAAGAGTCAAGAATACAGATATAATATACAAGATCCAAATCACCTTGAAAAGCAGTGGAGCGTCCGACTACGGACAAGAAGCAAATGGGGCTAAGAGCCACGAAGAATAACCAATGGCGTCCATAACCTGCCTGTGCCAAGCCGGAAGGGTAACCACGCTATGCGTCGATCTCAAAACCTGCTTAAACAAAAGGTGCCGAAAGGGCAAAGGAAAAGAAGGAGCGTCAAGATCGAGGCCAAGACACAGCGAGGCTAGACCCGGTCCTCGCCTACATAGGTATGGTGGATCAAGCGGCAAGGCATGCACTAAACAACCTATAGAGACTCGATACAACCGGCGTTAAGCAGAGAGGGTGAGAATGACCTATCCGGATCCAACACGAGCTAACACCAAACAAACCCATCCCGGTGTTTCCCCTCGAGACCAAACGAGGAAGTCAACCGAGGAACTCACGGTTGGCTTTTAATTATTCATTATAGTTGCGGCACTTTACTAGTCGTTTAAATAATCATCCCGATAAAATAAGCAAAGGTCGCTTTTAGTTAATCATTCCGTGATAGTGGCAACAATTACTAATCGTGCAGATAGCATGAGATAAACCCAAAACCCGGCAGTTGGTTGTTACTTTTATTCACCAATTCGTTGTAGTTGCAATACTTACTAGTCATATACAATTGTCGCAAGCGACAACCAAACAAGCAATTGTGGGCGATTAATTAGCCATTCCGTTATAGTGGAGCTGATTACTAGTCATTATAAGTCAAATTTATAGCAAGAAACTTTAGTTATGCTTGTCTATGATCGAGATTGTGCTCCAAGTCGTCCATATCCGCGACACGGCTTTTAGAAAGTTTTACCCGGTGCACCAATAGCAACACACGCCGATCAACCTCGAAAACCAAATCAAAACCCAACGAGGCTTTCAATCGAACAATCACAGATTCAGAATATTTTGGGGCCACCCTTAAGTAGAATCCGAACGGAGTAGGCAAGCTCCGAGACGGCCTCAAGGTCTGCGACAATGGCTGAGCGATCGGGAACCCCAAACGGGCTTGTCGACACCGCGTAATCACTCCGCTTAAAATAAAGATGCGCAGACTACCGCACAATCGTAAATAAAGCGGTAAACATGGCATAAGTACAGATCGTAAATAAAACCTCAAACTAGTTTGTGGCCCCAAGAAATAAGAATGAATCAAGCTCGCTCGGGGTCCCATATACCTCCGGATGTGGATAGCGATAAATCAAGGAACAGTATCAAGTACTCGGGGTCTTACGGGACACAAGGCGTTCGAAACCAAATATTATCTATCACCCACCGATGCCTCGCTTATTCAATTTTAGTTATTAAACAGAATTTAAAGTGACGATAAGTAAAACTAGAATCATCTCCAACATCAACATGCGGCAATACATCAAGAATCGTGGCATATGACGACACATCAAGACTTGAGCAAGCAACTACGACGCCAAGTCCAACTATCTACCAAACAACAGTAATAGGGTGTGTCCAAGGCAATATAGGTCATAGGGGATATCAAGGGTACGAAAACTAGAGCATCGCAACACAGATAGCAATAGATCAACAGGAGGGAAATAAAGACTATAAAAGTAAGATAGGTAGAAAGGGGGAGATGCTCGCCTGAAAACATTGTCGAGGGTTCAACCGAAGATCGGGGCGAAGCTCACATCAACTCAACGGCCTTATCCGCGAAGAAGCAAAACACTAGAAGAAACACCGGATGCAATATTTAATACTAAGGCAAAAGATCGGCATGATGCATGTATGATGCATGGCATGGCAAGGTGCGATGCAATTAGGTCATATTAAGCGGAACCGAGGGTCCCGACAAATAGTTAGGTGGTTCATGTTATTTAGCTACCCCGCATATTAAATGTTGTTTAGCAAGGCAAGATAAGATACCGGTTCGCTACACAAGTTTAAATGAGGCCAATATAAGGCTAGATTTGCCCGCATATGGGCCCCATATTTAATTATTAGGTGAATCGGCATAAGGCCCCCAAACCACAGATATGCATGCGAGATGACAAATAGATATGCAACAAGTTGTTATGTTATAAAATTAGGGTTTTCGGAGGGTTCACATTAGGGGCTCGACGATCTTGGGGGTCCGGGTTCGGTTCGACAGGTCCGTGGTCCCTCGGGAGAGGTTCACGGAACGGTCTCGGGATCGTTCTCGGTAGCGGGGTGGGTCTTGGCGCATCCGGTCGGGTCACGTTGTCGGTCATGGGGTTGGGGCGGAGCACTTGTCGCATCGGGTTCTCGGCGGACTCGGTGTCCGGTTCATGTCGTGCACTCGGTGTTAGGAAGGCGATCTTGATTCGGGTCCCGATGAAGATCTTGCGAGGGTTCGGGTTCCAAGCGCCGGATCGGTCTTCAAAATCCGTGGCGGTCTTAGCGTCGGTCATCCTCGAGTCGAACTTGCGGTCCATGTGTACGGAAGATCTTGTGGGCTCGATGTCCGGAGGCGATCTTGGAGTCGTGCCGAGGTCTTCGGGGCAGTTCTGGATAGTTCTTCCCGGAACGGTCTTGCGATATCTGGGTTTGCCGGTGGCTCGGTTCTCGATGTCGGTCCACGGAGGTTGGGTTTTGTCGTCTCCACCCAACAAATTAGTACCAACTTGGTACTACAATCGAAAGCACGTTGGAGGCAGGGACGCCTGCGGTGGCTCGCGAGGAGAAACCAGTGAGGCAGATCTTGCGGCGCTTGGCTCTCTCGAGGCGGAAGAGGCGACGGCGGTGTCGTGCTCGGGCGGCGCGGGTCGGGTCGAGCTTCGGCGAAGGTCGCCGCGGCTGCACCGAGGAAGGCCGAGGGGCCGCAGGGCGAGAGGTAAGCGGGCCGGGCGGAGGACGATCGCTGGCGCAAGACGGGCGGCCGGCGACCGGAGGCGACGGTTCTCATGAGGTGGTCGGACGGGCCGGGCGGAGGCGGGTGGCTCGGGCGGTCGTTGCTGGTGGCGCGGTTGGCACCGGGCGACGGGTTCGCGAGGGAGCGGCGGATGGTCGTCTGCGGAGGTCGGCGGGCGCCCAACGCTGCGAGGAGGGCGTGAGGGCGGGACTCCGGCGACGGGAGGCGTGGCCGGGCGTGGCGGGGCCGGGCGGAGGCTGGCGAGCGCGGTGGGTCAGCCGAGGGGCGAGGTTGATCGGGCGAGAGCCTGCTCGCGGAGAGGCGCAGGGACGACGGGAGGGCGGAGGTGGCTTGGAGCGAGGCGAGCGGTGGTGGGCTGGAGGCGCGGCCGGGCGGGAGGGTGGCGGCCGCGCCGGGCGGGTTGCAGGGCAGGCGCGACGCCGGGCGCCGGGGTGGAGGCAGCGCATGGTCTCGTGTGGTGGGGCAGTGGCAGGGAGAGGGACGGGCGTGGCGGCCAGTGAGGATATGGAGCGGGCGCCGCGTGAGGGAGCACGGGCGGAGAGGCGGCGGGCAGCTGGGTCGAGTGGGCGCTGGCGAGGAAGAAGAACAGGAGAGAGGAGGGCGAACGGGTGGGGCAGCTGGGGGCGCTGTGTGGCGTGTTGCGTGTTGTGTGCGTCGTGCGCAAGCGTGTGTGCGTGCCTTTGTGGTGTGGGGGTGGGATGGGGTGTGTGTTTGGTGGGTTGAGAGGTCCAGGGAGAGAGGGAGGACAAGTGGCGGTGGGGACTGGGTGAGGAGAGGAAGCTGAGGTGGCGAGATGCTATTGGGCAGGGTGAGGTGGCGGCGGGAGCAGCAACGGATGGCGGCGACGGAGCGGGGTGGCCCGATGGAAGAAGGGGAGGAAGGCGGTGAGGAAGAGGAATAGGCGGGAACCGCTTTAGTTTTCTGGGCGGTCGTGTCATTCGCCCGCTCGACGCTCCGCCAAAAAATAATATAACTTTTATTTGTTTTTAAACGGGCCGTGTGCAAACCGATAGCGGCCAAAACAAAATATTCCGGGGACCCGGTTTTGATGTTTGAATAAAGAGGGGCGTTTAGAAAACCACACGGGCGTTGCAAACATAGTTTTAACAAACGATGCATGATGATGACGATGCAATGCACAAATTCAACGCGATTTTTTAGTAGTGGTTTTTGCGGGATGCCACACCGGAGGACTGGGCTCCGTCGGCATCTCCCTGAAACTGGCCGTAGTGGTGTCCCTGCCTCAAACTGGCTGGAGGACTGGACTCACAAGGATGCCTATTTATAGTACAAGCAGCTCGACATAGTGTTGACACTTACAAAATAATGTCGACACTCACCCCTATTATTAGTGCTGACTCGTGTTTTGTGCCGGATGGTGTCTCCAACCGGGACTAAAGGTTCATCTTTAGTCCCGGTTGGTGACACCATCCGGGACAAGGTACACGCCGCACGACATAATGTCGACATGCACTCACCTCTATTATTAGTGCTGACTCGTGTTTTGTCCCGGTTGGTGTCTCCAACCAGGACTAAAGGTTCATCTTTAGTCCCGGTTGGTGTCTCCAATCGGGACTAAAGGTTCATCCCGCCATTTTTTCCCGCCATTTTTCTTCCCGCCATTTTTCTTCCCGCCAGTTCTTCCCTCCAGTTCTTCCCGCTAGTTCACTATTATATATGTAGGGGTTGGCCTCCATTGTCATTGCACATCTCTAGACTTATATCTGCAACCTCATCACTCTTTCCCATGGCTTCCATCAGCACTAACCCCTGGGGAGGCGAGGCGCTTTGCGCCGAACTACCCTCGCCCGCCGGACTCTGTCCCCGTCGGCCGGATCCGAGCGTCGAGGCGTGCAGTTCCTCTGTCCCTCTAGGTGTGGGCGCCACGGATGGCCATCACGAACCACTACTACCGAGCTCACGCCGAGCGAGGAATCCCAGATGGCATCCCGACTATTTCCCTACTTGGGAAGCCTTCTTCATGGATCGGCATGAGAGGGCGCCTCGTGCACGAGGAGGATGGCCCACCTCCTAACTTCAACGAGGTCGGCTATGGTGGCGCGGTCGGACTCTCCAGAGCGTCATGGCCTATGACATCGCCGACTCTAACCCCGTCTGCGCTACCCTCAAGTCCAGCCCACGCTACCTCAAGTCCAGCCCACGTACTCTCCAGAGGTTCAATTACGGCGACCGACGATGACAATGGATGATCGGTGGCGGCGAGTACGACGACTACAAAGGGCGTAGTATTACGGTGTAGGCAGGAGCATGGTGAATCACTCCAACATTCCGAAACAAGTTCGGCCGATTGTTACTTAATCTGGCCATGTATCTTAATTTTCAGTTCTTTTATGTATCTTAATTTTCAGTTCCAGTTCGGCTTTATGTAACTGTCTCAAAATGACCTATCTCATTCGAGGTTTCTTGGCTTTCGGGTCAAATGACCAATGTTATGGCTAGAATCAAGGCATAGTTTGCAAGAGGAGTTTTCCTTTTTATCACACCAAAAAGGCATTTTCCATTTTTCGAGCATAAAAAATGGACGGTTTTGTGAAGCAACCACCAAATGGCTAATTCAAAAAACCACCAACACATTTTTAGGTTCACAATATGCTATTTTATCAAAAAACAATGCAAGTTGAGCGAGGCTTGGTGAGATACAAAAGATGCGACATTTAAATATCCAATCAATTCAAAAATGTTAATACAAAAGATGCGGCATTAAAATATAATTTGATCTAATAAAAATCATTTTTTAGATGCTTAATATTTCTTATGTTCAAAGTTTTAGGATTTAACAATTTATTTTTGTTTGAATTGAATAATCAAAATTTATATGTAAGTGTTTTAATTATTTTTTAAAAAATTCATGTAAAGTATATATAAAATGATTTACATGAAAGGATAGATATTATTTTTCTGAAAATTATGATATATTATTCATATTTTTCTGAGTTGAAATAAAAAAGATATGAATTTTCTAAATTCATATCATATTTTTGAATTAAAACGCCTTTAATGCATGAAATAAATGCCCCTTTAACACCGGTCCCAAAGAGGGCATTTATTTCGTTCATTCCCTTTAACACCGGTTTGTGGCGGAAACCGGTGTTAAAGAGATCTGCTGAACGATTTCTAACACCGGTTCGTGGCACGAACCGTGTTAAAGTGGGGTAAATTCACCTTCCCTTCCTTTCTTCCCCAGCAGCCAGATCGCCACCGCCACCGTGACGCCATCACGCCGCCGCCATCGGAGCAGAGAAGCGCCGGCGCCACCTCTGTCCGCCGCCGTTGGAACCGCCTCATCGCGAAGATCATCTCCACCGAAGGAATCGACCCCGCGTGCTTCGAATCCTCGCCATCGACCTCTTCTCTTCCGACGCCGTCCGTCACTCTCCGACGACGAATCCGACGCTTATCGACCGCACCTAGCCTCGCCGACTCCCGCCGTTGCATCCGTGGTGAGCCTGCGGTCCTCACAGAACTCCTCTCTCGCCTCCTCTCGCTCTCTGTCGCTGGCGCCACGAGCATCTGCAAGCCCCGCCGCCGCGCGCCGCCGTGTGTCGTGCTCGACGAGCGACCATTCGAGGCGCCGCCACTATCCGGCTCCCAGCGCCTCTCTATCTCGCCTCCACGATCCAGCGAGCACGGGATCATTGGATCCTTGCTCGATCCGAGGGTGAGCTCCATTGCTGATGTCATGCTGACATCAGCATGAGGCAATAACTCATTTTCTTTTATTAATTAATTTCAGTAAATATTAAATATGACAGGTGGGCCATGCATGTCAGGGTTTTAATCAATTCTGTAAATATTTTCTGAAAATAATAAAAGTCTGACATGTGGGCCCAAGTTTGGAAATTAATTTAAATATTCCAAAAATGTTTAAAATGAATTAAAATTTGGGAAATTCATAACTAATTCATTTGAAATCAGAAAAATACAAATAATATACCAAAATGTTCAGAAAAATGAAATCTATCTAACTAAGCTATAATTATACATTGTTAATCAACTTTGATATCAAGTTTAATTAGAAGAAGCAATTGAACCCCATAGGTGATTCTGATGATTCCCCTGTTTTAGGGTTTGGATCCTCGGAACCCCCTCTAAAGTGATCAAGCATGTTTTAGGATTCAATTCAACACCGTTTAACTTGTCATATCATCCATATTGTATGAGCATTGCACATGCCATGTGTTGAGAGTTGTTTTCTCTTTTCCGGTGATTGGTTCTCGTGAATAGGAACCGAACCCGAAGCTGAAGTCAACGCCACCGAAGAGCAGAACCAGTTAGTATGGATCCACTTAGTAAAAACCTTGAAGAAGAAGAAATAATGGAGAACATTATTGATGATGACACCTCACAATATCTGAACTTGGAGGGACATGATGACGACAACTCAAGTACTAGTCATGGAGAAGATGAAGACTCCGGTGAACGCAATTTAATGGTTACAAAGTCCGGCGAGGTATATGCATTGATTAAGCCTCTGCTGACTTCCACCAACAATCTTCTTCTATATGTATTAATTAACGCTACTTTCTTCTTTTAGCCCTCTGGATCGACCAGCGCGCAACCATCTTCTTCTACGAAAAAGAGCAAGCGAGGCGCGAGCCAGCGGTTGAAAGATCGTGCAAAGTTCACGATCGAAGCAGTCCGTGTTGATGGCAGGCCGATGGATCCCAAGAAGGCCGCAGACAAATTTGTACGTCGGGCTGGAGTTCTTGTTAGGGACCAAATCCCAATCACAATTGAAAATTGGAATAAGCCAAAGAAGGGCGACGATACCTTTGTTGATGACAGATCCAAAGAAACGCTTTGGAATTCGTTGTTGGTAAATTTCACCCTTCCGCCAGAGGAGGATGAAAACAACCGGTTATAAAGGAAAAGGTCAAAGAGTGGACTCTAAAGAAGATGGCCGAGGCTTTCCAAGCTGGAAGACAAAATTGAACAAATTTATCAACCGCGAGACTCCAATTTCAAGACGCATATTATGCGAAGATAAGACCTCAACGCCGAATTTAAGACATATAAAAAAGTGCTATAGCTAAAAGAGGTTAGAAACCAATACGCTTAATGCCAAGAAGGAATATCACCAGAGGACGGGTCGTGGCTACATATCTCGAGAGGCCTAAGTGGGAGGAAGTCGAGAAGGCCTGCTTGAGAGGGATCACACCCTAGAGATGGGTGGGACCTACGTGCAAAGACTTGGTTCTACGGAATCGGGCAAGGTTGGACCCGAAGCAGATTGTGTATCTTCCCAACCATCCTTGCCAAACCCGTCATCGAACTCATCACGGCATACGAGGAAACATCCGCCAGACCTTCCATCCCGACAGAGAGAATGACCAGCTCACACGCGCTATCGGTAAAAAGAACACCTGGACATGCACGAGGCACGGGGGTATGACATGGAAGGATGGGTTTAATCGAGCGACTCTTACAGATGGCGCGTAAAAAGAAAAGAGCGTCTGAGCGGATGACACAGATAGAACATGCACTTGCGGCGCAGCACAAGTGAATGCACAATGAGCCATCAAGCTACGGCTCATCTCGGCACGAAGAGCTGCATTGGAAGCTGTCGCGCCCGCATGCTGTGGAAGCGGTGGCTTCCACGGAGAACGCAACCCACACTTGAAATGACGGGGTCCTCGATACCCGTGGATGAGATCACGAGAGCGAACACCGAGCTGCATGTGAGATTAATGGGCTTATCCATTAAGGTGGTGCAAGACGCCGACCGATTCGATGGCTATGCTATTGTCGGGGTGGATGAGGTTGTGAAGGAATATGAGGAAGCACAACTTGACCATGCTACGGTGAAGGGAAACTCAACTCAAATTTGGTGAAAACAACCATTCTTTGGAAGAAGGAACACATTGTGCTTCCAATGGAGGTCATTAGCACCCCGCCGTCTCCAGCGTCGGTGTCCGAGCCGCTTGACTATCTCTGCTTGGCGACCATCTCCGTGGCAGCCATCTCCGCCCGTCGGCCATCTCTGCTGCAGACCATCTCGGCCCGTTAGCCATCTCTCATGGCAGCCATCTCCGCCCGACCATCTCCTGCTTCATCCATCTCCTCGGTAAGCGGAAGAGCACCGCCACAAGGAGCATCGAGTAATCGCCACAAAGAAATCCGCAGGAAACCGACGCCAAAGAGTTCAAAAACTACGTCCGCAGCCTTCCGCCAAGCCATTGCCGGTTTTACCGTGGAATCGCAGCGACGAGGAGACCAATAGGATCTCGGAAGAACAGGTCAAGAAATTCTTTGCACCTAGACGCCGAGCCAAAGGAGAAAATAGATCCGCGGTGGTGGAGAAGTTTTACAATAATCTTTTGAAACCGAAACCCCACTTGTGCGGACTACGAGCCAGATTTTGAAGGCGGATGCAAGGCGTAGGAGAGAAAGTAGCAGTCGTGAGGCACCCGTAAAAGTTCCCATGCTCGGAGAGCAGGAAAACCAATCATGTGCCCCGCCCAAATATTCGACACGAGACGCTCCTCCCGTAAATGATTACGAGGCAGAGCTACAAAGAAAGGCCAATGAGATGGGGATGACTTACATTGCATACTTGAACGTCATGGGAGACAACTTGCCCAAATGCGATGCCAACCCCATACAACCATGGAAGTATGGGAAGAATCTCGTCAAGAAAGAGGAGCTCAAGAATCTACCAACAAAGATGCGAAAATTGCACAAGTGGTACCTTCATTTATGCAAGACGAGAAAGGTAGAATGGATCACGGCGCATATAAGAGATCAGATTTTCTTGTGCGGAGACGACGCAATCGACTTCAACATTCAAGACTTGCATTTTCTATTCAATCAGAAGGAACTCGACAAATATGCCATCAGCCTTTATTGTGTGTAAGTACTATTTCTGTCATTTTTATCTCATCTCATTCACTTCATTAATTGCATGTATATATATATATATATATATATATATGCTCACCATATATGTATAGACTATTATGCATGAAAAAGGTTATGGAATGCATGAAAGGAGGCCCTTTTAACATTGGGTTCGTTGACCCAAATAGAGTTCATGAAGAAGTGGTAAGAGACAAACCCGGGCAAACAGAAGATTACTTGCTAAAGTCTTTACTAAGACAACAAACCAAAAGGGAAATACTATTGCCTTACAACTTCTCGTGAGTACTGTTACCCTCTCTCTTGTACACATTCTGTTTCGGCTTACTCGATGTTAAGTGTAATTGATGATGAGTTATGCGTGCATAGGTTCCACTTTATTCTGCTATTCATTCAACCCGACTCAGGAAAAGTCCTTGTCATGGACTCGTTACGAAAAGAAAAAGAGCTATAGGCAGACTTTAGAGAGATGCTCCAGAGGTAATTTCAATCATATTATCGCACTAGATCGGCAACTTTCGTGACAATAAGTAATTAATTACTCCTTTATCCATTTTCTTTGTCGGACAGGGTTTGGAAAATGTTCACGGGCAGGGCCGTGGGTGAATGGTCAGAAGAACTAAAATTTGTAGACCAAAATGTAAGTAATACTAGCTAGCTTCCAATTCCATTATATCATGCTTTATTCATTATTATTTTGATTGAACTCTCTATTCTTTTAAAGTGCGCGCATCAGGGACACGACAATAACTTATGTGGGTACTATGTTTGCGAATTCATTCGCAACACGATATGTGCGACGGGCCAAGCCGCACTAGAACAACTTAGAGTAAGTAAACAAAGTCCACAACATTATTTTATTACCATCAATTGTGTTGAGTTTTATTCTTATATATATATATATTGACGGCCCATTCTTTATATACATTCAGATCGAACGGATGCGGGACCAACTCCTACCATTTGAACGCATACGAGCCATTCCTGAGGAATTGGCGGGGTTCATACTTGATGAGGTCGTCACGCCTGGCGGAGAACTCTTTAGATATCCACCAAAATTAACGATGACGATGTATGTGCCGATGACGATGTTTGTGTATAATAATAATTGCTTAATTATTCATGTACTCGTATTTACCGATGACGATTTATAAGTATACCGCTCCCGATCGATTCCCCTCGCCCTCCTCCGTCAGCAATACGGCAGCATGGCGAAGATTTAGGCTGCCAGAAAACGGCCTAAATCGCCGCGACAGAATTTTAACACCGGTTCCATACGAACCGGTGTTAAAGAGGCTGCGCAGCAAGACGTGCGCCACCCTTTAACACCGGTTCGTATAAGAACCGGTGTTAAAGGGCCCCCCCTCTAACACCGAACCCTCAACAGCGGTTGGGGAACCGCTGTTAGAGGGCCCTCCCAACCGGAGTTAAAGGGGGGGCTCTGCACTAGTGTGACCGGGCCGTCACCTTTGTTTTCTCCACGCTCACCGGCATGTAGCACTAATCAGACCGCCCGTTTGGTTTGCAATGATCATTTTTGGTGAAAGGTGTGAAAGAATATCAGGATGGACGACTAGAATTAGGAGAAGCTTTAGAAGTTGGTTAAGTTAATTTCATTTTAGTCGGTACCTTAGTTATTTGTGTTTGTTTTTTATATCTTATAAGGTTCTGCTGTTTCCACTTAGGTTGTGTTTGATGTTGTGATGGACTACGACTATCTCGTTAGCTCAAGCAACTTTTAAAAAAATTGGCACCCGATGAGCCAGTAAAGGATGGTTGGTACTGTCTCCCCCTCTCTAACTCAACCACTTGAGAGTCCCTCGTGAGAAACCGAGCCAATCCAAGCCCTCCCCGATAGCATGGCCGACCGACGATGGTGGAAGAGAGGCGTTTGAGTGTCCCCTACATATAGTAGTTGTAGTAGTTTAGGTCGTTGTTGTTTTCCCCTTGTGGAGTTTGGCGTCATGCCGGAGGGAAGGTGGTCGCCGGAGCATGCGAGCTGCATCCGGTGCCTGGTCGTTGTGTTTATCCTTTCCACTGCGTTCCAGAGGTCGGAGCCGAAGATGGGAGGAAGGGGATTTACGGCCTAGACTTAGAATAAGGTTGTTGGTGCCTCGGATCTAACTGAAGTGGCTTTAGATCTAATTATTTGTAGTTACCACAAAGGTGAACCGGGAGGTGGGATTGGATTTGCTGCAGCTACATTTGATTTTGTGGCTAATAAAGGTTTGTCCGTTGTTGTACAACCTTGGTGTTGCGCTGCGGGAATCCTCATGTTCGGCTGTGGAGGTGAGGAGGGGGGGCGCCGTCGTGCCACATCATGGGCAATGTTTCAGATGGTGGTTCTGCTTGCCGGTCCTGGAGGTGAAGGCCAGAGGCTCTTTTATACATTCTTGTGGTCCTTGTGATGTACAGAAGGAAGAGAAGGACCTCAAGCTTCATCGATATGTTGCTTGGTTGCGCATCCGCGGGCGTGCGATGTTGACCACACCAGAAGTTGTGTTTCTCGTCGAAGAGCCCAAGCGGCGGCTATCCTTGGCCAAAGTGGCCACTCCGAGCTCAGGTGCGGGAGGTGCCAATGCATCTTATTCCTCTAGGCCTCAGTGCCGACTCGGAGGATCGTCTTTGATCTCGATATGAGAGTTCATTCTAGCTTCTATCCTCGATCCGGTTTCGTCCCCGGTGGCGAGGCCGGTGCTCAGATATGTGGTGGAGAGGGACGAGGACATGATTGCTTTTTAAATTTTGGTTCTAGGTTTCCCTCGTGCAAGATTTGTGGCCATATCATCAAATTCATGATTTCTTGGACAAGTGATGTTAGGGCCCTTTTTGTAACTTTCTATCCACCTTTATTTTAATGTGGCTTCTAGGCCTTTCAGGGTCTTTCCTGCGCAAAAAATAATAATCTTTTGGCAGATTTAGACGGCTGGCTAAAATGTCTTATAAAAAGGGTTTGGTGAGAGTGCACCACCGCAAAAGATCGTTTACCAACCTCAGACTAAATGTTAATCATCAGCTTGTTGGTAATGAAAGAAGAACACGTGCGATTAGGCTCGGAACGTGAGAATGTCATCGCAAAAGCTTTGAGGAACCAAAATAAGTCACGTAATCTGTTAAACATGGAGTACTAACTACAAACTTACCGTAGTAGAAAAAAACGACGTTGACTTGTGTGAAAGAAAGAAAGAAAGAAAAGGAGTTTAACAAGAGAATAACTCTACTCTCGCGGTTTTTTTTTTTGAAAGAGGAGAGCCCCCGAAGGGGCAGGAAGCCATATATTAAAATAAAACGGTGGAGTTACAGATTTTCACGTCGGACCCTAAAAGAAAAAGAATTACAAACAAGCCCAAACGCTTTGCACAAAGAACCCTACAGAAGATCTGAAGAAAGCAATCAGGTTCATCTTCCGCATCCTGCAATGTGAGGGCCTCATAGCGGAGGTTGAAGAGACGGAGCTCGCCGCGAGCATGATGGCCTCGACCTAGCCAAGATAATCGGGTGGCACAAAGCTCCGATTTGGATCCGAAGAAAGGATTGGCTTCACATCTCCAAGATCGATTGCCGCACACCAGGATCCAATACCTCGATGTCACCACAACACCTGAAGGAGAAGACCCAACATGGAGCAGCATCGCGCAGCCGAGTAGTCGTCGACCTGCAGAAAGAGCCTCCCCGAGCTCTGCCGAGATGAGGAGGAGAGCCATAGAAGAGGTGTTGACGAACCCACGTGACTCCGGAAGGAGAGCCACACGACCACCGGACCAAGGACGGATCCAACTTCCGGCAATTCCACCTCCTCGCCTCACTCACGGCCAGGGGAATAACTTTAGTCAAATCATGGCGATAGAGCTCCACCGCCTCCACGGCCAGAGCCAAACCACCAACTCGCATCCACCGATCCGATGCGAGAACGACTTATTTGAAAGGGGCCTCACCAGACTCCAACACCACCGCCCCACCTCGATGGAAAGGTAGTAGGGAAGAAGGCGGTCGGCGCGTTGTCTTTGAAACACCGCCGAACGAGAACCCCACCTCCAACGAACCAAGATCGTCGCATCTGGATCCTCTCCCTCGCCGCCACGGCCACCGAGAGGATGCAGGAGCCACGAATGGACCAAGGAGAGAGGGCCTTATTAGCGGAGATCTCGCATGCGCCACCCTTCACCGCCCACCATCGGAGCAGCGTGCAAAGAAGGCGGCATCCCAGATGCGTCGAATCCGGCCAGAGAGAGTCGACGCCCTACTCCAATCTACGGGCACAAAGCCACAAGACCTAAAACTAGACCTACCAACTACTCCGGCGCCTCCCCCTCGCCATCTCCGGCCAGCAGAGCCGGCGGAGATAGCTCGGGGGGAGCCCGGCTGCTCCTGGTCAACGCGCAGAGAGGGGAGGGGAAAGGGGGCTTCGAGGGGGAGCAAAGTGGTAGGACATGTAACCACTCTACTCTCGCGGTGGGGAGCCAATAACAAGGACCTGGCGCGCGTGGCTGCCTGACTAGCACGGATCTGGAGGGCGAGCCGACGAATGATCCATCTGCCGTTCCGTTCCGTTCCGTTCCATTCACGCTAGTATGATTGGGTGCGTCGCCCCTTGCACTTGCAGCAGTGGCCGTCGTGAAGGTCAACGCGGCGCAGTGCCCGGGTGTGCATCTCTTGTTGGCACCCACTCCACCGTACTAGCGTGAATGCGTGAGTACTCTGGTACGTACGCCCAGCAGGGGCTGCCTCTCTGCTACGGACGAAATCCCAAATGCGACGTCGCGGAAAACGACGGAATATTGCCCCACCCTCCCGGACGTTTCCCAGCTCCGAGAGCCGTAGCGGACTACAGCTCGTTTTAAAAGGGACGGGACGGCGTACGTGAGCTTCCGGCCACAAGATCGCAGAAAAAAAAAGAAGGAAAAACTGGGGTCTTGTTCTCCCTTGTGCAGCTGTGCATTGGAATCTCCCGTTTTTTTCTTATAAGAATCTCCGGTCATGTTTTCCACTTTGCTTGCTCTTCGTGAATGGCACGTGATAGAGAGTGGAGACGCGGATTCTGTTGTACTGCTGTAAAAAAAAATACTACTACTACTAATAGGATGGATGTCGTCTTTCGGTGAAGAAACGGTGGGATGGAATATGGATGAGATCGATGTCGGCGCCGTCCAATGGCTGCGGGCTGCTTTTTTACATGGTCGCTGCGCCAACAAGGTAATGTAGGGGTGAAGGTTCGACACAGAGATCGAGGTCAATCTAAGCACGAAGCGTCAATCGACAAAAGAAGCAGGCGAGTGACGTCGAGGAGAGCGTGTTGGATTAGGATTTACCCTTAAAGCGTGAGAAACCACTTGGTTCAGCAGTCTCAGTTCATCGGACAACCAGCACGAGCACGACACAGTTTAGACAGCCCCTCCCCCAGCTCCAAGCTCCATCGCAGGACCATCATTGCCATTGCTCCACCACCACCAACACCAAATCGAGTCCTAAGCTAACTTATCGGTACATCAGGCTTCCACTAACTCTCTAATGGTTTTAAAACGAAAATTTAGTGGAAAATCGGGACTAAATCGGGACAAAACACATGCATGAAACGGAGGAGCTCGCGAGAGAGAGGACTGCGCGCGGGGAGGAAGAAAGAGAGGAGCGAGACCGGCGCGCGATGCGTCGATCCGGAGGAGAAGCATTCGGCTTCCTTCATAAGGTGTCAAGTGGGATCCCACCAAATCCCACTTTTAGTTCATTTGTCAAAATTTAAACTGGATTTTAGCAAATTGACTAGAAATGGGATTTTGGTGGGATTCCACTGACACTCTATTCCTCCAGGCCGATTGGTCATTGGCTTTGCGGCGACCGACTGGTGCACTCGGCCGACACAGGCCCCACGCGCCGACGTGCAGTCGGCTTCCTCCTGGTCGAATGAGGCTGAATCGGCTATGGCCATGCCGACTGGCCCAATCAACTTTGCCTAGGCCGACGAAACCATAGATTTGTAATTTCCAAAAAACATGCAATAGATTGAAAAATAATTAAAAAATATGTATTATTTTTTAAAAAATCGCTGGCTGGACGATCCCCTGCCCTACTGCCGCAAGGGCCAGCTGAATGAATCTCGCGAGACAAGCAGAAGCACCCTGCCTGTCTGTCTGTCTGCTCCGTCCCCTCCGCAACCAATGCGCGCGGTGACGCAGCCGCAGCACTCGTCGTCTCTCCACCAGGAAACAGTCCAGGACGAACCCATCGGACAAGTGGACGGCCCAACTCGTTTCCGGGCCCGAAACGGGGAGAGAAGTGGGCAGCGGTACGCGCTTTGTCCCTTTGCCGGTCCGACGCGCGCTGCTGTCGCCGGCCAGAGAGAGAGAGAGTAGAGAGCGATCTTGGTATATACTCCAGTACAGTAGCTCGCTCGATGGCTAGCGTAGCGCCCCAGCCCCGGGAAAGAGGACTCCTCCGTCGTCCGTACGTGGTGGGGAGGTACGACCGGTCACGCGACGTCGACCTGTGGGCTGTGGCTTCGCCTCCTCTTGTCCCCGTTATCTGCCTGGTGCTCCCATCCCACCTGGATGTGCACGCTTGTGGCTGTGGCTACGGAGGAGTGCGTCCTCCAGGCTCCACCTTCCCATATATAGCTCTAGCCAAATTATCCTACTAGACAGAATCCTGGTAGACTAGACACGTGGACCAATGATCTGTGTGAAGCAAATTAGACGCTAAGGTCTTTTTTAATACATGTTTCATAACCCAGTATTATAGCTAGCTAAATTGACTATGAGGCACTATATTTAATAGAGAGAAGGTGATGTTGCATCTTAGCTTAGCTACTACACGTCTTGCTAGATATCATAGATAAAATACATGGTTAGTCCAATCACATGCATGCATGTATTCAAAATTATTAAATGTAGATACAAGTCCAATAATAAAGCCCGATGTTAGCTAGTATAAGCCGTTGCCATGTCAGCTATAGCCAACTAATAGTCAACATATACAATACTCCATCCGTCCGCAAATAAGTGTACATCTAGCACTCAAAATTTATCCTAAAAAGAGTGTACATCTACAATACCAAGACACTAAATAAATGCAATTAGCTCCTGGTAATCACCCCCACCTCATCCTCCAATCTCTATTCTTTCCCTCCATATCATCCACCAATCCTCGTTCTTCTCTTTTCTTGATAATTGATGTACACTTATTTGCGGACGGAGGGAGTAGTTAGCTATAAGAAAGTACTACTTTATTTAGCTAAGGCTCACCTTACATACTCAAAGTGTCTATGAGCACGCGCCTGCAGCTAGCTCTTGCATAAGAGCCCACTATTATTCTCTCTCCTCCACCTCATCTTAAATATATTATTTAAAGTCTTATAGCCTACTTACATAAGCTTATTGTACTTGCTCTAAGATACAATCCATTGTACTAGTTGTCTTTTAAGATCATGGTTCGGGAAAGCGGAATAAAGCGCACGCTGAAGCGCGAGGCGCACGATCTCCGCCTCGCTTAGGGCCTAAGCGGGTACTTAAGCGCTAAGCGCGATTAAGCGGGCCGCTTTTTGACTGTGCGCGATTAGGCGGCGCCGTAGCGGCGACTAAGCGCTCGCAAAATATCGCACGCTGGAACTGCTACGCCAGTAGCGATGTAATTAAGCGCGAGCGGAGTAATTAGCGGCAAGCTGGGAAATTAGGCGGCGATTAACCACATCGGATATAAAACCAATCGCCAATTCTTCTCCTCGATCCCCATCCCTTCTCCAGACGGGCGAGCTCACCGGAGACCGAGAGGTATCTCACCGGCGCGGCCAGCTCCTCCCCGCTTAGTTCGCCCCCCGGTGCGAGCACCTCGACGGCCCTTCGCTTTAGCGGCAGCGCCTCGCCTCGCCGCTCGCCTGTCTTGACCGCCTCCTGCTATCGACGGCCTTCTCGACCTGTCTTCACTGCTCAGTAGCTGATCAAGGTATGTTACTCTCCTCTCCTCTCGTTTCGCAT